>JAKSYS010000008.1:0-309268 GCA_022925895.1 Fragilaria crotonensis
CAGCAGTAGTGGTGCGCCTGGCTCACAAAGTGGCACGCCTCCTGGACCATCTACGTCGGTGAGGCGCAGGGTGCCTGCACACCGGGCCTTGGACATGCATGGGAGGAAACACGACAGGCAGCACAGCGGGGTTGCACCGTTTGGCGAAGGACAAGGTGGAATTTGTGCGTGCCAAAATGCTTGAACTAGGCAAACAGGGTTTTGGGTAGTTCTCCCCTTGCACGTGGCTCTGACACTGCCGAACCTGCATCTGTCCCGCTTGGCGTAGTGCCCGAGTGCAATTGCCGGCCGAGGTTGATCGTCAACTTCTCGTACTCTAGTGTGAATGACGACGGCGGGCCTGGCACCCTGCTCGAAGCCATGCAGTTCAGAAAGGCCTTGCAATGCATCATGTCCAAGTTGATTCAGGCAAATCAGGGTACGGTCCGTCATGGCTTCTACCGGATCCGTCTCCACTATCACAATATCCCACGTCTGGGAGTCATCCTCGCATCAACGGGTGGCGTCCCGATGGGGGCTCTCCCCGTGGTACTACCGATGGACTGGGTGGAGAGCCCACCATATTTCACAGCGGTGACTGTAACCAGTTGCGATCTCCTGAACACCAGCCAGGATGTTACGGCTGGGGTGCGCCCGAAAGCTCTTGCAGCACCTCAACCACTTCTTGACGCTTTTGCCCTTCACGCAATCGATTTCGTACTGCATTCCATCAGCCCTTGAGACCGCCCAAGCCAGAAAGAACCAATCTTGGTCAAGAAGCTCCTGCAAGGATGCTCATTGGGCGACATGCAAGATGATCTTAAGATGGGACGACAAGGACACTGCGAGCGGCACCTTGAACCTCACCCCAGACCGACTAGAGAGGCTCTAGTACACCTCGCTCCAAATGCTTCCTCAGACCTTACGCCGCGTCCCAGTTGCGGAATGGCACCAACTCCTACCAGGTTTGCGGGGGTTGTTTTTTGCACTGTAAGACGCCCTTCACAAGGGCAATTGTCACCGCGTACGCCTTACTCGACACGTTTTTGATAGCATTGCTTGCCGATTTTAGGGCAATTGCTGATTCCTTGCAGTCCGGCCCGACTCGCTTCCGCGAACTTCTGTCCGTGGGACCCCACATTGCCCACCGCGCCTGCGATGCCTGCCAACACGGCATGGGCATCTGGTTCTTCCCTGTCATGCGCCTCCCTGGCTTGGGCGCGCAAAGGATCCGCCACGTCCAGTACCGCCCGATTGTATCTCCTCCACGACCTCAACGCCCTGCACCGGCAACACCAGCAGCGCTTTGTCCCCTGGTGCATGGTCACATTGCTGGCAAGGCCAAGAGCGTCATGGCCAATGATGCCAGCTGCCGCTGGGATGGTGATCTCGCTCCCCGTGCCAAACTTGTCTCACACTTCAACTCCGTCTACCTCAGGCCACCTCCTGGAGGCTGCTGACCCTCAATCACGCAATGCACTCCGCTGTGCTTGGAGGCTGTCACATCAGCCCTCTCTTGTTCTCACCAATCTGTTCATTCTTGATGCGACTCTGCCTCCTCTACCTGGCGCGTGTGGGACCGTTTCTGCACCGCCACAGGCGTACGCACCGAGTTGCAGGATATCCTCTCGGAGACCCCATCCCAATTCTGCTCCTCTTTGCCCAGCAGTATCGCACCGGACACATTGCGCCCGGCAACAAGCCGGGTCACTCTCGAACGGTGGTAGAGGATGCCATGCACCACGTGGCACAGACGTTCACCCGGGTGGGGGCCGTGGACCCTTGCCTGAATGCCTTCGGGACACTCGACTTTCGGCTCCACGCGTTGTTTCAAGCCTGGAAACGCACAGATCCCCCTTCCTCCCCGAGCTTAAACCCATTGCCCCTTGCTGTCCTTCGGCAGGCACATCATCTGCTCTCCGGTGCTCCTTCGCCGACGCCACGCCTCGCTGCCACGGGCAACTGCCTTGTGTTTGCCTTTTACCTCCTCATACGGCCGGGAGAATACAGTGGCCTGCCACGTCATGTCACGGACAATCTCTTTTGGTTGAACAACTTGGGCATATGGATTGGCCAGCACGGTCTGGACCCACTTGCAACACCCTGATGACCTCCTTGCGGCCACCTTTGACGTCACCTTTATTTCTCAGAAAAGGCGTCCGGGCCAAAACACTTGGGCACGGTATAAGCAGGCATCCATCCCACTGGTGCCCTGTCCACCATGCCCTCATCCGTCATCTCCTCCACCTCTGTGCCTGCGGAGTCACGTCCAGTACCCTGCTCAATGCTTATGCCTACACCCGCAGCGTGGAACTTTGTCCTCCTGCCCACGGACGTCACTGCTCTCCTTCGTCGCGCTGTACAAACCCTGCCGCCCGCCCTCACTGACTTGACTGCCCGTACATCTCATTCGGTCCACCCAGGCAGGCGGCGCTATGACCAGTCGGACGAAATGTACCGCGCCTGCATGTCCAGGCGTAGCCAGTGATGGCGGGCGTCTCTGCCACCATGCTTCGCGGTGGAGATTTCCGCCTCAACCCCCACCCTCCAACGCCCCGACGCCTCGCGCCACATCGCGGCGGCCCTCCTCTTCAGTTTCTCCTCTGGCCACATGGCCCAATCAAGTGCAACCCCGGTACACCTGTAACGGTGGGCACCTCTGACGGCAGCACAGTAAGGGCGCGCTACCGCCAACATGAGGACATCATTACCTTACTTTTCTACTGTCGCAGCGGGCGCAAAGTCGTAGCACCTGTCGTAAGCGAGAATTTCCGTGTAGAATTACTCGTACTCCGAGCACTTTCCAAATTGCTATCGTCTACTGCATGTTTACTGTTTACTCGTACAACCACCCTGTTACGTTTGCGAGTATGCATACATGCGTTCCAGGTACCAGTTACAGTATGTCAAGTACATTCTGCGGTACAGCGACAGCGGCAAGATGACTTGAATGACCGAAATGACACCCTGCCGAGCACCGAGACTGCGGGCACAGGGCACAAGGCACAACTCATACGTACCTGGTACCGACGAAAGACGCTGTATGTTGTCTATACATTATATATATTATATATGAACATACATGCAAAATCAGGGACATCATCAGGCATTCTGTGTGCACAACGCACCGTACTCGAGGAGGTACATGGTACAACAGGTACGGACAAAAATTCGATCAACCGGTAGTCAAATGTCGCCCCAATGGTTCCAGTCACTTCCTCATACTTGCACGTTGCACGAGGCTGATTCTCAACCAGGTACAAGATCTGCAATGATGTTAATGCTAACGCTTGCTTCCCTCGCGGTTGTGCGATGTGCAGGACTTTGGTCGTACCAAATTGAGCAATTTCCTCCAGACAGCGAAAGGCAGTTGCACCAGGCGTTAGCAAGTGACCAGCGGATGAACCCTTCTGGCTTTGGTGTGCATTATCTTCGGATGTATTTGGGCAATCCAGCCCAACTGCGGACTTTGGCTGTCAGTCCTTCAAGTGATTTTACTGCCTTCCCTTGCGAGGACTGTGTCGACTGCGGCCCCGCGGCTCCAACCTTTACAACTCTTCAGAATCCTCTGGCTTCTTACTAATTTCTTGTGGTGAATGCAGCAAAGGAGCTTCATGTTTCAACAATCGATGTGCGGTGGGAGATCAAGTCGTGACCTGTCTTCGTGGAGCGGTTATGAGGTTTCCGATTTTGCGTTTCATGGTGGAGGAGACGACCCATCTACTGTTATTGGTTCGGATTCGGCGAAGATGTTCGGATTTCCCATGCGATTTGCATGCCAGACACGAACGCGAGGTTTCTTCAATAACGTTTTGGATGGTATAATCGGACTGTCGCCGGCTCCTATGTCCTTCCTGAGTCAAATGCACTCTGCCGGTAAGCAGCATCCTCGCTTCTCGCTTTGCTTCAACGACATCGAGTTCAGCGGGAACACAACCGGTGTAGTCACTTTGGAGGATACGAACATGCTTTGCTTCAGACAGAAATGGTGTATGCTAAGCAGCTTGGCAAATATGTACAAAGTGAACATCAAAGATTCATCTCAGAGTCGGGGGCGGCAGGTCCGTTCGATCGTCGAAAGAACACGTGATCATTAGCTTTAATCCACCTTCTGGTGTAGATACGTCGGTCGTAGTGGATGCGTCCACCCGTTTCTTACGTTCGACAAGCGCTTTGAGGCCCATTCCGGGCAGCGTGGAGGGATGCAACTGGTCGCGATTATACTGACAATCGAGTAGATTTAACGCCACAACAACTTGCAAGCATGCCAACGTTGTTGATCGAGCTCGAGGTAAGTAGGCTTTTACCTGAACGTTTGCGTGCCTACGATTCCCGCTCATAATTGCCCAGGGAGATAAAAACTCTCCGCGTGAACTGGATCCATTGACTGTCGCCGGCCTTACGATCGACTACAACGTGTTGGTTGCCGTGCCAGCCGTTCATTACATGGACCGGGTGGTTACAGGTGTCCGCCAATATCGCTCTAGCATTCGTTTTGAAGCACAGCAGGGGTCGTCGTTTGGTGCGAACGTAATGCATGGGCACACCGTCTCATACGAACCGGACTTATCCCGCATCGGCTTTGCAGAATCCAGACACTGCGAGGTGCTTGGAAAAGATGGAGGGGCAAGAACCGCGGACGGTAGATCTAGCATACAGGAAAATGCCGAGCTTGGGATGCCTACGAGTGTTCACATGTCTGGGAGATCGTCAGCTTTATCACCTGCTCCAGCGCCAAGCGCTGCGGGGACTGATGACGTGTTTGTTGCCAGAGTGGGATCCTCCGAACCAGGTGGTGCACCTAAAGCTAATTCAAGTGGTGGTGGTGGTGGTGGTGGTGGTGGCGGCGGGTGTTACAATGCCACATGCCGGAGTTTCATGGCAGTTGGCTATGTCGTCATCGGGACGGCCCTTGCCGTCGCGTATAGATTATCAAGACCCAAAGAGCGGGCCATCAACGCTGGGAGCTTACCTTCTGAAGGCCAGCGCCCAATTTATCACGACGATTTACGTTCAGCGTATCGGCGCAAGTCAACCTGGAGTGATGCTGACGGCCCATTACTGGTGTAGAATATAGGGTTACAACAAAAGTATTCTTCGTTGCCTTCTCATCTGTACAGAAATGTGTGGAATCTAGTCTTGAGCAACACACAAATGTGGTCGTTACGAATGTTGACATGCGACGCCTGTTGTTGCTCCATTGCGAACGATGGTGACAAAATTCACACGAGGGGAATTCGTAGGCACCAGACTGCGCCTGCGAACCGTCGTTATCCTGATGGCATTAAGGAACAAATGATGAGGCGCCCCTCGCCAGTCGCCGCGTGGATCAAAGACGACACAACGGCCCCAATGGGTGATGCCCGAACACCGTGAATGTTAATGGAATGTACTCGCATGGTCGTGACCTCACATTGGACATGCCATGGACGCTGGCTGCATAAGAATGCTTACAAACTCTACAACACGGAGGCTCATTGGTCTAAGTCAAGAGGAATCTTCGGGAAAATAGGTGCACAAAGTTGTCGGTGCCGCCCGCCGCAAGTAGAGTGTGTTGTGGATGGAAAGCAAGACAGCTGATGGGCCTGATCATGCGACCGTGGTTTAACTGTGAGTGACGAATGACTTGAATCGGCTCACCATCAAGCGTCATAAGCTTGATGAATTGAGCGTGCGAGCCCGATGCGATGAGAGGAATCTGCGCATGCACAGCCATCGCAGTCATGGGGCTGCGCTGAACTGTATAGTTCTGAAGACTTCTTGACGACCGAAGATCGAAAATTCGGACGTCCCCAACGACGCTTCCCGACGCAATCTGGATAGGAGTTAGTGAATGATTGAAGCCGGACGACAAAGCATTGGATTTTCCTTACCCGTAGAATTGCCGTATCCTATGAAAGCGGTCTCAACCACCCAGCTCCGTGCTCTTTGTACGTGGTGGCACGCTGCCGTCGATTTCTGCCCGGTCCAGGTAAAGCTGCACTAGAATCAACAACTGCCGATTGAGTTCTGGTGTCGAACACTTTCACTACGCCGTCACTGAATCCGGCGACAAGAATGTTTGGGCCCGTATGCGTTGCCGGTGGTCCTTCCATCCTCCACAACATCGCTTCTCCAAGCTGTAGTCAGCGTTGTAACGCAGGCGTGGGTATCAGTTTTCAACTCGTGAACACACTTCTCTGCATTCATATCCCAACTCCGAATCCCGTCGTAGTTGCCGGCAGCGAAAAGGTTCCCAGTAAACTGTTGCCAGTCAAGTATCAGACCACTCTTGCTCTTGTCAGGCACTCGCTGAGGGAGAGCGTAAAAGGCTGACAAGAGTGTCGCTGAGGTGTCAACATGAGCACCTGAAAAAGGTATGCCGCCCCATGCACGGACAGAGCCATCGTCACAGCCAGCAATGAAGACACTATTGGACTCCGCATTCATCCAGCACGTCGATGTAAATCGAGAGCCTTTCGGGTTTCATTGTTAATAGAAAACTCCTTCGTTAATCCTTTGGTGTCCCACACTGACATCACGCTTTGGTCATCGCAAACAACAAGTATGTCTTCATATGGGTGGAAACGGAGCATTGATGTCGACAGAGCATCCTTATTTGTCAAAAGGCCCGTCTGTTTCAATTCTAGGGTCTTTTCTTCTTCGTCAGCTTCTCTTCTGCAAGAAGCGTGGCAGACTCGTCGACTTCAAAAAGAAATCGTTCTTGAGCGTGTCTGTGGCCGTCGTCATCGGCTTTGGAGCGAGGCACGAGTAGTATTGAGCGATCTTCGCACAAATACCTCTCGCGGCTGTATTGCGACTGCCTAAGTATGCCCTTAGTGCTCCACGGGGGCTAAGCTGGTCCATCGAGTCGAAGTGAACTCTTGTTCGCGTATTCGAAAAAAATTCGTCTCGTTTCCATTGGAAGAATCCTGATACTGGAAGGGTTGACTCAGGCTTCACGATCGCGTTGGGAGCCAAAGGTTCAAGCTGTGCCGTAGTAAACGAAGCCATCGACATCGGGTGCACCATCGACCCCATGAAGCCATCCTCCTGTTGAGAACTCGACTGATGGAGCTGTTCTTCACCTTTGGAAGGTGAACGCACATTTGACAGGAATCGTTGAATGTCGTGGTCAGACTTGCTACGGGTTCCATCAAGGCGACCTTTAAGCGGTTTAACGTCCTTTTTTATGAGTCTCTCGTGGACGAAGCGTACGATTGCATTGGCAGCCCTGCGAACGACAGGATGCGCATCCACCTGGCGAGTTGTGTTGAGGAACTCCAAATCTGTCTAAAACTTTCAGCCGCTTCATTATCAATATTCGACGGAAAGGGAAATTGTGCGGTATCTGAACAATCGTTACCTCCCTAGTGTTGCTTTCAGTAGCGTCATTTCCTCTGACGCGGACAGAAACGCAGGCAGGTATTTACCCAGAATGGTCGAAATCACGAAGACGGCTTCGCACCGGACCATCGGGTTAGCATCATCCAATGTGGCAAGGGTAGTCTTGGCAATTAGCAAGTCAAGTGCAAGTCGGCGCCTATCCTCAAACATCGAGAATTGATTGGTATTGGACGGCTCTCCGTGCGGCTGTTGGATCTGCTGTCTGGAGACATTTGACTGGGAGTTTGTTTGAGATCGTCCCTGTGCCGAAGACTCTGATCATGTCAGGTCCAGTCAATGGACTAGTCGGAATTTTTGTTCGTATTGACAAGACTGTGCTCGAAGTGTTTGTCCGGGGTCTTGCGATGGGTTGCGCACACACTGCAGAGGAGCTGTTGTGGATGCCATGCCGGGGCACCTCTTTCCGGATGAACAAAACTGGGTTGAAGGCGACCAGGGAATTCCCTCTCTGCTGTTGGTGTCTGTGGAGGGATCATCGGTTGTTGAGGATACAATCGATTTCCCTGAGAAGACGTCGAAGACAGAGGAACAGCGTTGAAAGTAGTCTGAGAGGGGGGCACCAGTGGTACGGGAGGGAGCATTGGATGTGCCTCGGGGACAGGAGGCGGTCTCAACAAACAAGCGATTGCAAAGCAGGCGGCGGCTCTAACTTCAGGTGAGTCGTCCTGAAGTCTCGAGAAGAGACGCAGGTGTACACCAGAGGCGAGTCCTTCCGTCTGGCTTGTGACGTTACCATTGAACAAGTTGCCGAGGCAAAGGCACAACCACGTTCTGAACATGGGTGGGACTCTCGCCTCCGCAAGTGCAGCCTTCTTTTGGTAGTCAGGGTCGAGACTGGAATCTTGGGGCAGTTCAGCTGAGCTCAATAGGGCGCAACTCGTCCCGTGCAAGTTCAGCCGTATGCAAGCCAACTGTCCCTGTGGATATTCAACACAGATGGCTGACAGGATGAAAGCAGCCAATATGCGCTGCTCGGACGCTTCAACAGGGTTAAGGGGTAGGTTCATCGTCGCTCTGTTTAACCCCCACGTAAGGTGCTGAACGAAATGAGGAAGTGCACCATCCTTGACGAGTTCTACTTGGCAAGAAGAGTCAAAGGAGATGATCCTAGCCCATATTCCCACCAAATATTGCTTTCTTTCTTGACTTAGCCAAAGTTTCATCACGTACGGGAAAATGCCGACGGAGAGGGCCACGCTGACTGCCCAGGGTCCAAGGTCAAGAAACTGACTAAGCAACGCCAGTGCTCTTTCACGGTGAGCTTGTGAGAGTAAAAGTTGCAGCACCACGGGGAGTTGCTCCGGAGAATCCAGAGGTTCGTTGACTCGATTTGCCTTTCGAATGGACGCAAACTCCAACCAAATTTCAAAAGCTGTCAATTGCTCTGAAAAAAAAGGCGACGTAACGCAAGAAGAAGATCCCGCAGCGACAGGCTGTTGCGTTACATCGGGCTTTGAGTCGTTGAGAGCGCTGTCTTCTTCGCCGTCGTTTTCGGGGTCAGGTTGCGTCGCCAGCAAGACTTGGTTGTTCAGGATCCCATCCTTCATCAGACCGCACAAGCAAGTCTCGCATGCAAGATCCCAAGCCTGCCAAAGGGGTGATCGCAAACTCCTGGAGGAAAGGGGAAAGCTCTGCGGTGAGCAATTCAGACTCCGAAGGATTCTATCAGCCAGCAAGAAGTTCCGAAACAGACTTGCGACCATCAGATCCTGACGGAACAATCTTTGGAAAAGTGGTTTCGGGAGTATATTCCACGCGATTGAATCAGTGACTGATGTGAATATCCAGTTGAGGTCTCCAAGGGGGGTTTTCCGGTCAGTGGCCTTTCCTGGGATAGCATCAACAACATCTGGGTTCAGACTCCCCATGCTCTGAGGGTTCCTACGCACAAACCATCGCAATGCCATCTTTATCGGCGTTGTGAGACATGATGTGAATATATCTGCAGGGTAATCTGGATGCATAGGTAGCCATTCGTTTTCTGAAGTAGGCGACAGCACAATCGTGTCACGGATCCACTGCGAAGCCACGGTTTCCAGGTCGTCGCCCTGAAAAGAAGTAGGATTTGGAGTCTGAGGAGGTGTGGCGTCGTTCGATTCTAGGGGAGCAGTTAGAAAGGGCATCAAGATCCCTGCACTGCTGCAGTCCAGAACCACGATGCTTGGTTTTCCTATCCATTGTCTAAGATCGGTAATGCAAAGGGGGATGTACTGAGTATGGTTCTTGTCGAAGACCCAGATCTCTCCGTTCACGGTGGGGCGAGGTACCCCGTGACCATTGTAGTGCAAAAGAATACGTTCGTTCCTTGCTTGTCTCCTCAGCCCAAGGCAGAGCGCGCGCACCTCTTCTACAGTTGGATCGAGCGCACGGCGATATTTCATCGGCCTCGCGCCGCGTTTGAGTTGCCACTGGGCATACTGACTCTCAAGTCTCTCTCCAATTTTTTCCTTCGCTTTTGCTCGACTGATACTAGAAGGGTCCATCCAACATTGAAGCATGGCGCAAGGATGAGGTTTGGTGATATCTGGGCTCTGTACCAACATTCAGAGCCATCACCAGGCCAACTCCGACGGTTTTCGTACGATCCTTCAATCGCCGTGTCGGAATTATTTCTGGATTGACAACTGCCGGCGGCTGAGACTGCTTCTTCTCTTTTCCTTCTCGACTTGGGGACGAGGCGACTGAGTCGGACGCAAAGGTTGAACGAACTGACTCTCTGCAAGACGGAACCACCGGCTACGTCTGCCTCGCCGTTTTCCGAGGACCCTTGGGTCGCATTGTCGGCGCTGCGTCCGCAAACTTCCTCCTCAATCTCATTAATGGCTCGAAGGTAAGGAGGCAGCTCGCTTTCGCTCAGGAAATCCTTCATGGTCGAGAACAATGTCGTCAGGACAACGCTTGAACTTGGATTGTACCCTTGTACCTCTACTGCACCAGGTCGTACTTGTACCTCGTGTCTCGTGTCTGCATTCTTGATAGAGGTTCCAGACGGCGAACAAATTCCCGTATTATATGCAGAATGCAGACCGATTTCGAAGATTTTTAAGCCACTCTATTGTACAGTATGTCGACTGATGGTCAAACTCCAAACGGCGTAATCCAGTACACTTGTACTCGGAATAGTACCAGGTACAAAAGTAGCAGTACCGGTACTTGTATTCGGAAAACGCTTTGAAACCTTTTTTATTTCCACTCTCCAATCTAGTACAGTATTCTAATACTGTGGAATGCAGTACCATGTCCACGGAGTACGATTTCAGAATTGAGCGCTTTTCTATGATCCTTTACTGTTTCGCACTGGTACTTGTACCGAAACCCGAAACGATTGTATGGAGTACTGTAGTACCATTTAGAACGAATTCTACGAACAGCGTTGAGGTTATGTACTATGTAATGCAGTACTACTACTAGCAACTAGTGGTACTGGAGTATCAGGTACTGGGTAGGAAATAAAATAACGCAGGATGTTACCGTACCGGTACAGAAAGAACCTTACTGTAGCTACTCCAGTACGAAGTACGTGACTGTACTCCAACAGAGGTGACAATTGACAAGTCAACTTGAATAAATGAGAGAGTAGGAGAGTTGACTACAGTAGTAGGAGTACCAGGTACCAGGTACCTTGTACTATACCAGGTATGGCACGCCGCACATGCCAAGTGAATAGGACTCATAACTCATAACCCTCGCATACTACCGTACGATGTACTCCTTCTCAAGTATGTATGTCATACATAGTTTACCAATTTTCTATGCAGTCTTGTACTGCCTTCTCTACTGGTGCAGCATACAGTAACCTGGTTGTACTGATGGTACCTGGTACTCCAGTACAGTACTATTGTCTGACTCTTTCGTTTGTCAACACAATCGAGGGACGTAAACTACGGTAGGATAAGAACCAACTCTGAACTCTGGACTCTGGGGACTCAGTAAGTCTGCGTGCTTGTCTACTACTGCTACTGTACCTTGGTACTATAGCTACACATACCGCAGTACAATTTTCCTTGTCGCAGTTCCCCTCGACTCTCCACATTCAGCGCTTCTGAAGTGTAGTCATCACCCAAAGGATTACAGACGATGGCGAAGGAGAAACGAAAGTATCGCTTGGACAAAGGAAGCACCGGCGCTTCCAGCGGTGAATTTCTTGGTTTTGGCGCTTTTGCGCAGGAACGAACCCTCGATCCCTCCTTGTCGTCACCGAGTCAATTGTCGATTCAATGGTCGCCAGTATACGGGGGTTCGGACAGTCAACTGTCGATTCTATTCAAGAAGATTGGGCAAAAACGAGATGGTGGTACAAAGTCAAAAGCTCTTCTTGATGTTAAGTTATTCTTCGACGATGAAACTCAAAACAAGAAAGAACAGGTTACTGCTTTGGCCCACTTGGTCTTCGTATTTCATTCAAGGCTCGTGTATGACGATTTTTCATCTGTGCGCGCTACAGCACTTTCGGCACTTGATTCCGCTAGAAGACGACTTCCAAAGGTATGGAAGACATTGATCGAACGTCACAAGGAACTCAGTGGGATGATCTGGTGCGCTCAGGCTGATCCCTCGACGGATGTCAAGAGTTCTACTCAGAACTTATCAAAATCGTTGAGTGTCGTCGATTGGCCGGGGGTCTGGGAGTACGTCAGTCGAATTCTTGGTTACAGCCGACCAAAAGTTATGTTCGACGATATTTTCGCCAGGAAATCTGGGGATGAGACTGCGGTTGATGCGGAACGTGAACAACTCGATGAGCGCTTCGAGCGCGTTTTTGGTACGGCACTATCCGGGTTGTCCTTGTGGTTCCACAACTTCCCCGAGTCTGGTTCATTCACGTACGATTCCTTCATTACTGATCGGATCCTTTGGAAGCCGTTGACGAGCGCTAGGAATTCTTTCCGCCTGAAGGCATATCAACTCCTGGGAGCGTGTTGCATGCACGCAAAGTCGATCGTGTACGGTCCAACCGGCTCATGCACATTGCCAGCATTGCTTCCAAATATTGTAGCCCAAGAAAAAGACCCTACGAATGTGCCATATGTTTTCGACGTTCTCTTGCTTTACTTGACAAGCGGAGATTCCAGTGCTTTAGACCGAGGACAGCTGGTAAAGATGATCAACAGGATGATAAAGAAGGCGTGCTTTGGTTCGTCGCCATCGGGCTGGGCGCCAGCCATACTACCGTTACTTGTTTCGATTGACGACAATAGTCTCATCATCTCCGTAATATCCAGTCTGGTAAGGTCATGTTCGTGTTATCAAGGACTCCTTTGTTAGTTGTTTCTCATGACGCTTTCATTCAGTTGGAGGGATGTGGCGCAACAATTGGTCTCGGTGATAGTCTTACCGTTGCGTCGGCAGTGGCTGAATCGGCATGCTACTTCATGATTCGTTCCGACGCAGATGACTTAGTCGACGCCGAGTTCTCTGAGGCTTTGGCCACTTATTGGTGCAAGACTCTTGGTATTTTTCTTTGCGTGCAAGGAGTATCTTCGATTTCTATGGAGGCGGACCTTTCCTTTGGAGGTATCCTTGGAAAAACGCTTTGTCGGTTGGACGAGGCGTCGTTCGATAAGGACAAATGCGCTATATATCTGAAAAAGGATTGGTTTTGGATCGAAGAATTGCCGAAGTACCTTCTCGCGAACGATGATCCGGAGGTGAATCGTCGATTCAATAATTTTCTTAAAAGAGTGGAAGAACACAGACGAACAACGAAACAACTGAGTCACCTGTTTCCGTTGGTACGACGTAAATTCCACAGTGTGCTGTCAAAGTTCAATTCAACGTCTGATGGTGCTCCCTCTGACGAGACCTACGACTTATTACAAACCTGCTTGGAATTCAATACTGCTGCGAACACATTTGTTTCGTCCGGTGATTTGGAACAGATCGCAATGGAAGTATTTCTCCTGAACAATCTCCTTCGATGGATCATAGTTCACACTTCTCGCCTCGGAGCCATTGGTGGTCATACTTCAGCCATCAAGGAAACGATGTACGATTTTTCTCTCCTGAGAATCTGTCTACAATCATTCGCGTCGATTGACAGGCAGAGAGCAATATGGGAAACCGTCCTTCGCGAAGTCATTGCCGCGAGATGTGACTTCGGAGCTTTCGCGCTCGGTCTACAGGAGCTTTGCTCGGTCCCACGTGCGGCAGGTGATAAGTCTCTGATAGAAGTTATCCGATGTGACATGTTTGACAAATTTGCGGTCCAAGCTGTCGAGGATGCACTCCAGGATTCAATGCTAACAAGATCGGACACATTCGAAGTTTTCTCAGAACTTGTGCGGGACTTTGTGGCACAGTAAGAGCTCCACTTGTAGCAACAGCCGTCTGGTCCGAATGGGTAGACATCGCTCGATCCAAAGAAGACGACCCTGCTGTGGGTTCTATTCTTTCTGTATTGTTGGATCTTGTCAGCAATCAAAGCCTCATCTCTTTGGACGAAAATGTGGATGTAATTTTGATGGTGTGGCATAAGGGGGGTGACTTGTGGCTTCGCAATGCCGCGACGCTACTTGCAACCCCAGCTTTTGAAGAATTGAAATCGGCTTTTCTCGAGAGCGCTGGAGCTAAGCTTCGGGCATCTCTGACAGCATTGTGTGACACGTCCTCGGAGGGGGGGAACGACATCGATGCGCAATGCAGATATTGGTCGGAACGCGCCGCGAGGTGGTTCCTGGTCAACGACGGGCTTTCAGTGCAAGAAAAACTCGACGGAGTGGGTCTCGCAGATTTTCAGAAGTGGGAAACAGCTGCTCTGTCAGATAGATCAATCTCTGATGTCCTCATCCGATGTACCTTCGGCTTTCTTCTCGGTATTTCGAACCATGCAGAAAGGTTCGCGGCTTTATTTGGTGAAGTTGGTTGCGCGGATCGAATCAGACTTGTCGCTATGATGATGATTGCGGCTAGCGATCCGAATGCCAGCATCGGAAGGAGAAGCACCGACGAATGTAGCTGTGGTGCCTTCATTTCCCTCATCGGGGGGAGGGTGATGTTCAACGATGACCTTGCGAATCGTTGTGCTGGTGCTATTGTGCAATGCTTGGAAAGCTCGTTGTCAGAAGGCGGCTCATACCAATGGGCCAGGCGAAGCGCCGTTGCCACGTCAGAATTCATCGATGCCATGATGCAACCGTACTTGTCGACGCATAAGGACGAACGTGGAGACAGCATGGATGCTTCATCGTTGAGGAAGGGTGATGAAGTATGGTATGTTGTAAACACAGACCAGGACTATGTTCGAGATAAGGCTGAAATTGTTGAAGTGCATTCAGAGGATTTTCCACGTCTTTTTTTCACGATCCGGCTTGAAGCAGGCGGAGTGATATCGGAGAGGCAAACAGTTGCCGAGCGACTGAGGTCGGGAAAGGTTTCCTCAAATTACTCAATCAGGGTTAGTGCTGTGCCTCCCTCGGAAGTGTTATTGAGGAAGCAACTGGGTAGTCTTTTGGTCGACAAGGTGGTCAAGCGCGCCCTCGCTTCCAACCGTGATGAGAAACAGCACGAAATGGAAATCGGCGCAGAGTGCTTCCATATCGTACTTTCACAGTGCGGAGTTTTTGGCCGTGCGGGAATCGGAAGCTTGCGATATGACCTCATCCAGATTTTGCTGTCTCTTGATGCCCGGGTCGTTCGGACCATCGAGACACGCTGCTTGCTGTTGGCGGCGTTTGCGCTCAGAGGATTGGCGCTGGCACTCGGTGTTCGGGAGCAGCCTGTCCATTCTACTTTCTTGCTGGAATCCTTCCAATTCGACCCGGAACCGTCGCTCGCATCCCTAGCCTCCCTGAACGATTCTGCCGAGTTGGTGGACGTCATGTATCTACCAACTCTGATGTGGACAAGTGTAGCGTTTTTTTCGATTCGTTCATCCCAGTTGAAGAAGAGTGTGGTGCAAATGATTTGCTCGGTCATCACTCACATGGCCTTCGACGATGACGACGACACCTTCTTCGCAGTGCGCGCTTTAAGCAGCGTTCTCAAGTCACCTACAGCGGAATCCAGCGAGGTTGAGGAGAAAGCTATCTCAAAGCTCATCTACTTGTTTGCTTTAGCCGGTCAAGTTGAGCATCCTTTGCAGGGCCCTTGTGTAGCTTGTAGGTGGTTGGATTCCTTCGAATCTCTAATCGACGACATGCGTCGGAATAGGATGTCTATTCTGCGTGATGCCTCAAGAGAAAATGTGCAACACCTTTTGCGCATTCTTCCTGTGTCGAGTAAGCGATGGCTTTCCTTCCGATTGCTTCACCTGGCCTCAAAGAAGAGCGCACCTCTGCATCTTAGTGTCGAAGGAAACGTGCTCCCAAACGTGACTCGGAGTAGACTTCATCACTGGAAAAAAAACCTCATGTGCGATGAAGCGGAAGAGCTTGAAAAGTATTTTCTGACGGTTTTCGAATGGGTCCCTTCAGATCTTATGGCGGAGATGGAATCATGGATCGAAGACGCAACGTACTTTGATGACCCAGACGAAGACACGACGATTGCTCGCTTGCTGGGTTGGCTTGTCTTCCTTGAGTACCTGGAGTCATCGGCAGCTGCCGATGCCCACAATCGTGTTGCTTTCAGTTCTTACGCTAGTCGAACAGGTTGTGTCTTCTTCGTTTTAAGTGCCTGTGTGATGCACCTTGATGTGGACTTCGACAGAAAGTCGCAAAGAAACAGCGTTTCGACGATTGATGACATTATTGTCAACAAGGAGTCCATCAACGCGACGGATCTCTCACGGACAGTTTTTTTTCACACAGTTGAAGTGTTCCCAACGCTCTCGAGAGGTTGGTGGGAGGAGGACTGCCCCAAGGCGCTATCTGCGACAGTCAGCAAATTTGTTCAGCAAATGGTGGCACCGGAAACGTTTCGAAGAGAGCTTGAGCGGATCAATGAAGCAATGATACTTAGTGCCACCGGTGAGATGATTGTGAAGGGTTCAACCGTCAGCAGAGAGGTCACAGCTACATACCAACAAGATGAATGCACCCTGAGCATCGCCATCCAGATTCCTCCTAACTTCCCGTTCCGAAGCGTTGATGTCGACGGCAGGAAGACACTTGGAGTCTCCGAAAGTCGTTTCAAAAGATGGGCCTTGCAAATGCGTCAAATTGTAAACAATCAAGATGGCACGTTGCTCGACGCCTTGATGCTTTGGAAGCGGTACGTGGAGAAGGAGTTTGAAGGAGTCGAACCATGTCCTGTGTGCTACTGCGTTCTGGCAGTTAAAACACACGAATTGCCGAATATGCAGTGCAAGACTTGTGCGAATACCTTTCATTCCTCGTGTCTACAAAAGTGGTTTACAAGCAGTGGGAAAAGCCGATGCGTCGTGTGTCAGCAGCCGTGGAGCGGATCCAGGATTAGTTAGCAAAGGAGGAGTAAGGCTAGGATCGGCAGTACCTTACTAATTTTGACTTGTCCGCCCGTTGATCTGAAACGCGCGAATGAGTGAACAATAATTGAGCCACGGGGCGAATGTCCTATAAAGAGCAAGTCTTATCATAGGGTTAAATTCTTGACATTTTAACCCCTGGGGTCTAAATTTTAGATCCTCCACGTCGAACGAAAAAAAGCAATTCTTATCATTTTTAACTTGATAACTCAAACCCTTTTGAAGAACAGTATGGTAAAATCAAGAATCGAGCTCCCCTTCTATACTCGTCACTCGTCAACAACGACAACATTGCCACGGTAAATTTGAAGCAAATCACACCCACAGGAGACTGATGACCATGGGGTGAGCATTGTGGAAAGACAATGGAACAAAATCAACAGGAGTGCTCACATCTCTGCTCCTGAGAATGCGTTGTGGAGTTGACATTGTTGTGTATGCAGTACTAGTAATAGTCGTATGCATACATGTATTGATGTGTGACGTGTGACATCGACACCGTGCCTTGACGAGCAGAATTCGTGCCGAAAAAAAAGGGGATAGTGGTATATGCATGGCGTAGGATTACTAGTACGTATGCATACCGACATCGACACCGTGCCTTGTTCGTAAACATTTGATGATTTAGACCCCTGACCCTGGGGTCAAATTCGCTGAATTTAGACCGGGATTAAAAATAGACCCCAGGGGTCAAATTCAAGATCCTAAAAACGACTTATACCCTCCCATAAGACTTGCTTTTTTGATTTTTTTTCGATTCGGGACTCACTTAACCCCATGATAAGACAGTACACCTTCCCGTAGGTGCAGGAGCTCGCGTAAGCATTCCAAAAGTGACCGCAGAGTCGATCCAGCCTTTGCTTGCGAGCCAGCTCTCAGTAGCCAAACAAACGTACCCTTGGCCGTCGGTTAGAAAACTTCGGTTTTCAGTGGATTGAGAAGCAGATCACCCGCAACCTGCAACCCATCGGATGATACGGCAAAGGCCCTCCTGAAGGACAAGAATCGAAGCAAGCGTCGTCCACCACATTGAAACCCATCGCCATTGTGGTAGGACTTTGATTTGAACTGACAACGATCTAGTCCTGAAACTCATCGCCATAGTGGTAGGACTTTTAGTGGAACTGAAAACAATATAAGTTAACAATCTTCAAGTCACATGTGCCATCTTGTTAATATTAATCGGATCCACTATCCGGTTCTTGCGACACTTGAGGGGCACCTGATGCATTTCGCATTTTTGGTCTGATGATCAAAGTCACGATCCTCCCAAATGTCCATGTGAAATCACGCAGAGTGCATGTCTATAGTATCCAAGTTTTCCACGCGTTGAGCCTTTTTCTGCTTGAGGGCATCCCAGCTGTTATTCTGGGTGTCCCAATCTACAATGACCTGGAGCTTTCCTGTTTTCAGTTATGATTGTTGATTATGACAAGTCTGGGGCTGCTTCCTGCAATTGCCTCATTTCAGCCCATGCAAGGAGCAAAAAGTTCATCAATATAACTACTCTTTAGGAAACATTGATATCATTATGGCAATTGAAACGACTTCTTGGAGATTTTTCCAGCCCCCATACTTGTCAATACGTTGACCACAAAGGGAGGCGAACATTGTCTAAAGATGTCTTTTGTCAAAAACATCAGATTTGGAACAGAAAGCCTCTGCCAATTATGATCCTATGTTAGTCACATCAGCCTGTGAGGATCACCAAGGCAAAGGTACCATTGTCAAATCCATTTGTCTGACATGGGCAGTCTTTGTGTTGTACACAGCAAACTACATTTGTATCCTCTGAATGCTTTACGAGTATTTTTTGTGGAGAATGGATGTGTTGAAGAATAGACTGACCTTGTTAACATGATCGGCCGCTGTAGTACTTGATTGGTGATCGCGCTTTTCAGTGCATTCTAGAGAGTCATGAACAAAATGTCAACAAAGAAGTCCGGATTCCTTACAGCGAAGTCAAAGCACACTCCAAAGAAGTGGCCAAAATTGCCCTTCTGCAATGTTTGCATGTCGAGCAAAACTTTTGACGATGTCCCAAGCGCGTCACATAATAGAGTGTTATTTAATCGGATCCCACAAACAAAATGTAGGCTGTGCAATTCAATCTGGAACATATTATTTGTTCCTTACCGCATCAAAGTGAGACTCCAACTGTGCCTTGCATGGTTGCATTGTTGCCAACTTACACGAATTGACAAAATATCGGTCCTTACTAGGTTTGTCATCTTTTTTGATATTTGTGGTTACGTGAGTTTTTGAGCCAGAATCAATCATGTAGCATTTCCTTCACCTCTCCACATCACGAAGTCACATTTGGTTTCCCTATTGCTGAACGTTGGAAAGCCATGAACACTTGCTTCCTGCTGGTATTTGGCCTTGACTTCTCTTTTGCACTCATCTTTGTCCGAGATATCCAATGCACCCATCTTTACCGTGGCCTTGGCATCTTCTTTCTATTTGGAATCTATAGCTTCTTGTGCCGTTTCCTTAATTTTTGCTCTTTTGTTTCATGTCTCATGCACAGTCTCCATTTCTGTTTCTTTGTTTGTGCTTTCCAATGTACATTGTCATCTTGAACATTTCCATTCCATCAGCACTCCTAGTATGAGTACTTTGTTGGTCCTAGTCTTCCACTTCATCTTTGGTCTTACATAAATATAAGGGTGATACGTTGAGCTAGTGTCTTAGCTGGCATCTCATATTGTTCTACTTCTGCTTAGTTTTGTGAAAGGTAAGGTTGGCTTATCTATATTTCTTAGGTATCTTAACAAGCTTGTCTCTCTCTTCATCAGCACACGCTTCCATTTGTCATCAACTTCAATCACCTCATCTTGCAGATCATCTTTTCTTCTAATTCCATACTACTAAGCACTCTTTCATTGTTAGTTGCATTTTTTATGTCAAGACATTCTCTGCTCCTTCATTGTAAACTCAGCAATCTCACGCCAATTTACATACATTTCATCTTCAACTCCAACCTGTTCAATGCTTATCTTACAACTTTCCTCAGTATCCATAACACTGATGGCTTGCTTAGTCTTATCAGCCAATTTCTTTTGTTGTCTTTGAAATGCCTTCCAGAAGGAGTTGCATTGAAGTCTTGTTCAATAGACCATGTCATGTCATCTGCCATATGGCTTTGAAAATTGTATGCCCATGAAATGCAATTGACATTCAACCAACACAGTAACCATTCTCCTTAGAATTTGGCTGTAATATGAATTTGTTTGTCTCTCCACAAGTATTGTTCCTGCCCCAAACTTTGTGGTCTTCTGCTTTACCAAATATGTTAATTTTTTCTGAAATAATCTCTTTGCACCCTTGCTGGAACAGTGTCAAGTGCTAACTGCTTACCATCTTCCTTCTTCTCCTAGTAATTGTCAAACATAGCAAATGCCTTGCCCTGACAGGACATAGTGATCAAAAGTGTCTTGCATCCTTAGCCTGCTTGACGAACAATTGTTCAATCAACAAGTCTTCCTTCCTTGAAATGCTTCCTTGATCCCCTCTTCCAACAACAATGCCTTGTTGAAGCCTCTCTTGTCACGATGCCCTTAAAAGTATGCATGAATCCATAAACATGGAATCACCTTGATAGCTAGTCTCCAGTACCTACACCACTCATCTTTATTTGTTTGCTGACTATCAACTTTAATAGCATGCTGAGAATCCCAGATATTCATACGATGTACACACATACTTTCACTATCCTACTGAAGACAAATCATGACAATACTTCTACTAACTCTAAGTCATGGTTCCAAGTACTATTGTGTCTCTATAGTTTTGGTATACTGCTTGTCCCAAAATTGTTCCACCATCCTTCCTGAAGTGGAATTTCTTATCTTGATTGGTGAAGATTTTAACTCCTCTTTTAAGTTTGTTTTCATGGTTGCTGCGGTCTTCCACTTGCCATCTACATTGCTGCTTGTCTGTCTGGCTGATTGCACAGAGATCAATGCTCCATACTAGTTCATGCATATCTGGGCAGGTTCTTTTGGTTTGCTTAAGTTATGAGCTATTTCTTGGTTTCAATTGAAAGAACTATTTCAATCCAGATGTGGCCAAATCTTGCAGGTCTGCTTTGGCAAATTAGTGTGTTGTGGGATAGCTAGAGCAAAAGAGTGGTCTTCATGTCATGGATCTGGTCATGCAACACCATCTGGTGTTGCGACATGATTGCACTTACCTGCTATGATGCAGGACATGTGTTAGGATTTTCTTGACTTATCTGGCAAAATTGCTCTGACAAAGATTGGGTTTGGAGGGAAGCATACCGGATACCAGTACACAACTGGAGTATGAGTACATGAGTACTACCAGGTACTACTCTAAGAGCATCCCCACCCGTGGGGGTATTTCTCGGACATTTTGGATTTTAGCCTCATTTAAGCGTCTTTTTTTAGAAATCGGCATACCACCGGTTGGGCCCGATGGACATTTTCGTAAAAGCTCATGGAATATCTTGGAATATAACGCTATTCATTCTGCCATATATGGCAGAATTAATATGATTTCTGCTTCCTGGCAATAAAATAGCGTTGCTCAATATGTCCTATTTGATCAACTCGATTCGAGACTTTAGATCTATTCAACATTGGATTCAGGCATGGTGCGCCATATTTGTGCTCGGTGCGCCATACTTTGTACTACTTGAACTACTCGACTACGTTTGTAAAAAAATCGCAACAAAATGGACGTCGTTTGGGATGACAATGGTGACCTCATCTACCTACCGGTAGTGATGATGTTGTTCTTCACACCAGGAGGTGATTTCACGCTTGAAAACGAAATGCTTCATGAGCAAATCGTCATTGTTGAGGCCGTTCCTTAACCAGACAATTTCGACGGTACGTTGGATATTTTGGAAAGTATCAAAAACCACCGCGCCGGCCCGAGCTGGTCGGCCAAAGCCAGTTATTTCGTTTTTGAGTTGATTTCAATTCGATCGCATCGCATTCCTTAACGTGAAGACGGATAAATTTCCAGTAAGTACTTGACATATATTCGTACTGACGACTGATGATTAGCCAGTAACGGACTATAGGTACGAGTTACTCTATTAGATACTGTACGAGTAGTGTACTGGATTACAAGGGACGGACAACGGAGACAATGCATGTACGGAAATATGCATACGGAATACTACTACATGGTACCAGTACTACAACTGGAGTACATAGGAACCTTGGCGCGCCCCGTGGCCTTTGACGCAACACGACAGCAAGATAAAGATGCCATCGTCGGTGCAATCACATCCCGCTATCACTTTCTCTCTCCCAAAAATAAAATCAGATCGTAGTGTAGCTTTTGTAGAATATCTTCTTAATGATTGTTAAAATCAAGCGGTGCTGGTGTTGATGCATCCCACTTGTTCATGGAATCGCAATCAGCCTCACATCAATTTTGATGATGGCAAAATACGTTTTGCCAAGATGAAGCATGCATGGGACCGCAAATTTGTACTCCAAGTACTGTAGTAGGAATTCGAATGAAATACTGTACTTCGGACGTCACGATATCATTCATACTGGAACATGCTACGAATGAATACGTAGCAACGTCAGCAAATAGTTGAACGTATCGATCTGAAATGATCGAGGAATCATTTCAGATTTCCCAACGATTACACTCAAACCCGATTTGAACGTAATCGGTGAGAAATCTGAACGTGATGATGATGATATGATGATAGAACGAGAGACGAGGACGACGACAAAAGAATGAAATCCGAATATCGTACTGTACTCGTATAGTGAAATAGTACGGCGCACGGGTGCGCCCCCTTTTTAAACCCCATATAATAGCGCATCGGGTGGGAATTGGAGGAGTGATCGGACATATCGGAAATGTCCTAAATAAGCTTCTAAGGACGCTACTCGAAAAATAGCGTCCCAAAAAGACCCCGACGGGTGGGGAGTGGGGATGCTCTAAGTTTTGTGTTTCGTCCTTTATTAGTCGTACATTGTTCATGCGTAGCTTAAACGTACTCGGAGTACAAGTAGTCTCTAGTAGAGTAGATGGTACAGTAGATGGTAGATGGGAGATGGGACACGGGACACGGGACATCGTCATGATGACATTCGGACAATGGTGTAACGGTACCGTGCAGCAATAACCGTTACTGTTGCCGCACGCTTCAGCACCGGTACCGTCATATCATGCTACTGTAGCCAGCGCTCAGCGCTCAGCGCTCAGCGCTTCCCTCCGCAAGTTTGAAGTCTGAAGTCGCAACGTCGCAACGCCTGGAACTGGCATAATTGTATCGAACTCGACTGTGCCAGGTGCCATTGATCAATTGATTCAATCACGATGTCACGTTCGCGCGTGAGTGCAATCTGTTCGATTCACAGCAGCTCTCTCGTATTCGTCGAATACACGGCGTCAGCTCAGACAATGTCTAATCCCGACGCTTACTTGGAAACGATAGATGAGGCAGAGGATACGGACGGATCGAGGAGTTTCCCTTCCCATCTCTCGCCATCTCCAGTATCCCAAGGCCTGGGGCGGGCGGCAAACAGAAATTCTCAATCGTCTAAGATATCTTTTGCAGACAGCGAATCCTCGGAAAGTTCAAGGAAGAGGCACCCACTCGGATTGCGTGGGAAACAAAATACTGTGCGGGGACGGCCTTCGAGCGACGATGATGGTCTCGAGAGCCTCCCAACACCGACGCGACCCACGATGACGTGTCCGGACCAAGAACGTTCTGGATTTTTCCACAAGGTTTCGTTGTTCTTCGGTCGCGATGCCTCAATCGACGACGATATATTGAATCTGAGTACACTGCGACGGAATACTGCAAGAGCCGGAGATCTGCCAGCTGTTCCTAGGGTAGCTTCATCATCCATGTCATTCGCGAAGAGAAACACTCCAGCCAAACTTGCGCCCACGGGAAAAAACGCTGCAGCTGCTGCGGCCGCGGTTCAAGAGCAAGATAAAGCATGGGCTGCGTACCGCCGATATCGTGTCGGAGACTCAGTTCTTGTTTGCAATACGCAGTCACGGTACGCGAATCTGGTCAATCGATGTGGATATCCATCCGGGGGAGGTGTCACACCAGAGGAGCAGAGAGGGCCCTATATTTATGTCTTGGCGACGGTTAAGAAGGTACACTTCGAGGAGGATGCTGAGTATTATACGGTTACTCGAGCTGATACGGGATTAGATCAACGTGCTGACGCTGGTAAGTGGAGTCTGGACCTTATAGTTTTCGCCCACGATTGGTTTTAGATCCCTTATCCTTTTACTAGAATGGATGGAGCATCTTGGGACTGCTCGAGGTGAGGCTGCCGCACTTCGTGCTGCTACGGAGAGTCAGTCCATGGATCACAGCATTCGCGGATTAGGCGGCGGGCAAATCGCAGGAGGACCAATTTCCAAGCAAGGTGCAGATGCAAAGTATGTTGAATATCTTGAGTCCATGATCAGTTTATCATTGACTCCTTTCTTTTTGTTGGGAGAGTGTTTCGTGAACGTCATCGGAAAACGATTGTATCAAATGGGATCGGCAGCACATGGTATGACCCGTCGACAGGGTCGCCTGTTCCTAAGTGGCATGAAACCCTACTCCTGCTCCATTAAAGTCACGGCGGTCAACATTCTTGTCGGTTGCAATATATGGTACATGTTTATCGACCAGGCGAGACTGGCATTCTTTCCACCTCGCGCGGACGATTCCCTCGCTATCGTCTCGCTGTAAGTCATCGTTGCGTGGTTTTTCGTTTCCACTTGACACGCCCCTGCTTACTTTATGATCCGCAGAATTGTCTGGATTTTACTGCTCGTAGAGCTTTTGTTTGAGGTTTTCATTCGTCCTGAGGGTTACAACAGCTTGATAGTGTCGGAAAAGGCATTTTCACCGTCGACGGTTAGATACATCAACTCCTTGCACTTGTTAGTGGAGTTACTTTCGCTGGCAGCCTTCACCCCCGAGTTTCTCTGCCTCTTGACAGCAACTTACACGTGCGGTGATCGACCCGCATTTTCTTTCTTCAACGCCGCATACATGTCGGTCCTGGGCCCGAATAGAAGTGACGCCTTCTTCGGACGAGCATATATCGCCCTTGTACGTCTTCGAGTTTTCGGACTAGTACGTCATTGGAAACGCATGTGGATCAATAACGCGCTCGCTTTGGGGTCTTGGACATCGCCGAGTGGAGGATTATTTTCTGTTCTCGTTCCCTCCCAGACTGCACCGACAAACTCCGACTGCGTGAAGTATACGATTTCAAATATAGAGCTCTCGGGGAACTCCCTTACGAATGCGTCAAATATTGGCACTGCTTTATTGGTAACGAATTCGCACCGAACCCTCATGATTCTGTAAGTACAGTGGTCGCTTCGTCGAAGATATCCAATTAAGTCTTACATTTCATGAACTCAGGTGCACGATAATGGGCCTGTTTCCCCTTCTGCATACACTGAACACGAACGGAGGTACCAATATGGTTTCAGTCGAAATGACGAAGCAGCTACAGGCGATCAACTTTGAATTTTCGAATTCTACTGATGAAGAGGAATGCGCTTTCTTCCTGCAGTCTCAGTTGTCCTGGGTGGTCGGTATAACTGGAGGCGCCGGGTCAAGTGCATCCTCAGACAGCAGTCTCTTCCTTCTCAACTTATTTGTGGAACCGGTCCGATGCGACGATTTCTTCCCGCTTTACGACGGATCGGCAACGAAGTCGTTTTGTAGGTACTTCGATGTTGGGCCTTCATCTCCAAACTTGACAGCGTTCGAGGCGGAGCGCATTTCTAATATGTGCGAAGTTTGGGGCTCAGCCAACAGCTCATCCACTGTGCCCGAACTGGCAGCACTCGCTAACCTCCGCACGGGGGCTATTGGTGTGCAGATTGAATCAAGTGAAGGGTTTCTGATAACGAATGACGGCAACGTGTCAACGACATTTAGGGTAACAGCATCGTACAACCAAACTTACTCCGTAGCCCCTGCGTACGTTTCGAGCAGATGATGATTGGGTATTTGCTCTCGTGCTCTTCTCACCAATTGTGACATTCTCGTTTCAGGGCACTGTCATCTTTTCTACTGCAAGTTTGCCTTCTCATATGTGCCTTGGGTGGGCTCTTTGTGCTCCGGCGAGACTCTGGTGTACTCGTTCTGGGGCCTTTGCGCCGAATGTTAAAGATTGTTGCACGATGTACGTTGAACTCAATCGATATGTGTTGCATGTGTTCATGACTGCTAATATTTGCGTCCCTCTACAGATGCGAAGAACCCTTTGTCGACAGTTAGGACGGGCGGGAAGGACGACGATTCCGAGGACGATGAAGGCTCCGACATCGGCGATCGCGGCAGTTCTGAGGATAAGCTTGGAAATTACGAGACAGAGCAGCTGATTAGTGCTATCTCCAAGATCACCGACCTCCTCCGAAAATGTTGGGGTGTTGCTGGCGCTGATATCATTTCAACAAACCTAGCTACGCAAGAGGGCACTCTAACCGAGGTTTTTAATCCAACAGTGCCTGGAAAAAGTGTTTATGCGCTGTTCGGTTTTGCTGCAATCAATGGGTTTGACCACACTCTACGTCAGTTGGGAGGCGAGGTAATGATATTGATAAATGACGTTGCCGCTGTATTGCACGGAGAGGTATTCCGTTGGGGCTTTGGGGACAGCGGACAATGCAATAAAAACCTCGGATCTGCTTTTTTGATGGTCTTCCGTATTGGACTAGTGAAGGAAGTCATACAGAAATTGGAGCAAGCCACTGACGTAGTCTTCTCAAGCGCAACTTCTAAGAAGTCAGGGATGCGAAGGAGGAACAAGAATGCGACGAAATCATCAGTTGGCGATCAGTCATATCCACTGCCGGCAATTTCGCGGCCTGCCATTCATGACAGGCGACGAAGGAGTCAGCGGGCAGTTGCTTCAAGCCGAGCCGCTATGAGCCCGTCGTTGCAGTCATTGCCTGGTATTTCAACTTTCACCGATCGTGCTGTTATCGGTATGCTCAAAAGTTTTGCCGGTATTTATCGTGACAACAAGCTCCTGGGATGGAAAAATGATTTCCGACTTGGCGCGGGTGTTGGGGCATTCTCTGTTAACATGATTTTCGGAATGGATGCCGGCTGGGCAGTCGAGGGTGCTGTTGGTAGTGAGTACAAGATTGATGCGACATATCTCTCGCCACATGTGAATATGGCATCTCGCATGATGAGTGCCTGCAAGCAATATGGAGTAAGCATTTTGTTAAGTCAGGCCGTTCAAGAGCTCATGTCAGAGACTGCACGCACGAAGTTGAGACATCTTGACACGGTTACAGTGAAAGGAAGCAGTTTGAAACAGAAGATTTTTACTTACGACGCACGACACAAAGGAGTCGACTTCTTCCTTTTCAGTCGATCCGACGAGCAAGCTGATTTAGATTCTGATCGTTACACTCCCAACATCTGGATTACTGACCAAGACTTGAGAGCAATGCGCCAGCATGTGACGGAGGATTTTGAAAGGGAGTTCAACAAGGGTCGCGATGCATACCTTGGTGGCGATTGGAAGAAAGCGCTGAAGCATCTTGAGAGTGCAAATGAAATAATGGTTGAGAATGTCATGGACCAAGGCTATATACAGGACGAATTGAACGAGTTGCAAAATAGAATCCTGGACGGCGAAGATGCTCGAGCGGCTGAGGAGGAGCTTCGAAACGAAACCGGAGATGGTCCTAGTAGACGATTGATTGCGTACATGGAAAGCGAGGGGGGCGTTGCACCAGAAGGATGGAAAGGATATCACCCGCTCACTAGTAAATGATTATTGTTCCAGCACTGCGCTGAGAACTCGTTGAAAATTTATGAATTTACCTGCGCCGCATCTGTAGGGCCTTCACCTCCACTGCTGCTTGCTTTGTTCTCCCCGAATTCCCATTCACGACGGCAGATTGGGCAGTTGTTTCTGCTTCCGGAGATCCACTTTTGAAGACAGATCAAGTGAAATGCGTGAGAGCATTTCCCAAAGACGACTGGACATTCATCACCTGGAAACGGAACACCAGGAGCCGTTCCTTCAAATGCAGATTGGCAAATCCCACAAACTTCGTCATCTTCCCCACCGTTTACATTCCAAGTCCATCTACAGACCCCATGATATCGCCTGATTAGCACCTTCAGCTGTGGCCCACTATCTATCTTTGATCTATCTTCATGCGACATCATGTACCGAGTACTATGGCTTGAACGCTTCCACAACGTCTCAGACTCTCGGTTCCAGTTCGACTTCAATCACACGGGTTTCAATCAATCAATAGGACACATGCTGAGCACTGAGCGCTGAGCACGTATGACATTTTGAGTTTTGAGTTCTATGGGACACATACTTCGTACTCGCATAAGCATAGTAGCTGGACAAGTAAAATTCAGCGCATCTGTTTTACACTTCAATCCAAATTTGAGAGGCTGAAGTATTGTGCATGTTAAGAGGAGGGAACTTTCTACTTATTCAGAATGTTCTTATGAAGAACAACAAATAAAATATGATTAGACGAAAAAATAAATCTTTCGATTTTCTTAACATAGTTCCTGGACGAGTCAGTCGCTAGTGCAGCAGATTGAGTCCTTTACAGCATTGCTTTGATCCAATCCTCTTCTGTTACACTTAGATGTTGATAAACAGTGGTTCAGCTATGAAGCTACGTCTTCAGAAATGCAATATATGTCTTTTAAGATCTTTGATTTTCCGTTATAAGTCACATACGAAATTTCGTTGGACTTCGTAATGAAAGTCCCGGATACGGAAGACACTTGATTCGAGGATCACAAACAAACACAATCTCAAGAGTCCACTAACCATTTTCTTCAAGCTTGTTACATTCTTACAATGTTGTTGGTGCAATGAGAGCTGCGACGTCTTTACGAGGAATGTAAGTGGTCCACAAATTGGGTAGGGTTGCAAGCTTCGCAACAATTTGATCGCGCTTCTTCAAGTCCTTCAAAAGGAATGGCACCTTTGCCTCCGGGAGCACCCATCGAATGATATGTCCCCAATCCATGTCGGTAAGTGAACCTTGATCCAGCTCATACTTAGCAAGCGCTGTCTGTGCTTTGTCCAATGCAGCGTTTTCCTTCACAGCTTCATTTCGCAGGAGTTGAATCTTCTGAGCCCGAAGAGTCACTCCTGCGTTTCCGATGTGAGATTCGCAGAAGTCCCATTGCCCTGAAGCGGAGAATGCTTTTCCACTTTTGAGGAGTTCCTCCACCTGCGCATCCTCGGTCTCCGCCCTTTGGACATGAGTGGCAGTAGGAATGACACCATCATAAATACCAGGGTTAAATCCCTGGCTTTCGATGTCGTGGACCAACACATCGTATCGCATCTGTAAGTCCTCAAGCACTGCGTCTTTATTCACTTGTCCAAGTTCCTTTCTCACTCTTCTGTTCTTCATGCAGCTTCTTGTGAAGGGAACAAAGCCCACCTTCGCCCACGACCACAGTATCTTCTCCTTAGAGAAATGGAGATCGAACGGCTTGTCCTTGTTGTCGTCAGTTGCATTCCCATTGACGACGACTGGGAGATCTTTGAAGTCAACGTTGAGAACCACAGCAGCTTTGAGCTGCTGACCATTCCTCCTTGCAAGCCCACGCTCCTTTAACTTCTTTTGCACCACCTTCTCACCGCAAGCATAGGTGGCAGACTTGAATGGGCTATACAAGGCGTCCATTTCTTGCTGCACGCTGGTGGCATTAGGTAAGCCCATGATTATGATTAAGCCTCTTTCGAACAGTGCTTCTCTCCTTGCTAACACAGCCTCTGATGACACAATTCTTCCAGGGCCCGCATCCAACTTTAAAATAACAGGACCTTGATTCAGCTTCCCAGTGTCGGCGTCAAAAACTGCGGTCTTGTTCATGTTGGGATACAATGGAACAATGACCGTTTCGATGTATTGGTTCAGCAACTCCTCATCCATACTGCCTCTCGATCGTACTGCATAGAAGCTCTCCGATTCAACCATGGTTGGACAACCGAACCTGCCTCTAACTGATGGGAGGCCAACAAGCCATTCAGTGTTGACGCGAAAATTTGAATCGGATTTTGCACCAGAGTCGAAGATGTAAAATGGAGGGAGTGCTTCACCATCAGCGTTTGTGGCATAAGCACCCGTGACATGTCTCCCAGCCTTGACTCCTCTTGCTGCACCCCGCTGGATGGTAGGGTCATGGTATGTGACGGCTCTTGATCCTCCTCGGTCACCCGTAATACTTAAATTGTGGTGAGTCTCATCCATATTGATGATGCGACGTTTCGTATCCTTTTTGAAGAACACTTCTGACACCATGTTTCCTTCGTCATCCAGAACTACAGTGTCATCCACAAGACCCGTTCGTAGCAAATCTTTTTTGACATCGTCGAACCACTGGTTCAAATTGTCAAATGTCGTCCATTGTGCACGGGCGTCCTCAACAGAGGTCTTCTTTGCTGCTTGGAGTTTCTCAGGAAAGGTGGTTCGAAGCTTCCTCCACGCCGAATCGACCTTGAAGGCTCCCTCGTATTTGGTGCCTACAATTGAGGCTCCAATCAATCGCTTTATGTCTTTGCCTTTCAACTCTCCATCTCCTGCCTGACACACTTGAGAATGGGTTGCCGCAACCTCGAGGAGGACCATCGGAATCTTTGGTGCCGGTCCCCTCTTCTTTGAACTAGTGCCAGCAAGACCGTTCTGTGCAGCTTGGTAGACAGTGCTTCGTTTCAAGCTCTTCGAACCCACGAGGTTGTACTCAAGGTTTAGTCGGGTACAAATGCTTTGAACGGGTTCGCTTCCCTTGCTACTGCTGTTCTCCGCAACAAGGTTTGTCGCGTCCTTGAAGGCCGCCTTGAAACGTCCATCATAATCTAACTTGGTTCGCTTCGCTTCCAATCGAACAACACCGGCTTGTTTTGAAGACAATCGTGAAACTCCTGTCTTGATAGTTGAACACGAAGACAACGACGACGACAACTGCTGCTGGGAGTTTGAATGTGACTGTGATGCAGAATCCACGGCAACCGATTCATGTTGCAACAATGTTGACGAGGTCAAACTGGTATCCATAGTGATAGGAGATACGGCACCCTCCTTTGAGACATGATGATTGCAGCCATCGTCACTTGTAATGTCGACTACTAGACTGCCAATCCTCCTCTTCTCTTCTGCACTTCTTAGAAGAGCATTGTAGGTCCCATTTTCCCTCCTGGTCTTCACTCTAGAGTAGATTGTGTTGACCGGATCACTCCATGTAGATTGCAAGCTTTGAGGGCTTGTTCTACAGTGATGCCATTGATTATAACCTTCGTCCGATGATGCGATTTAATTAGTTAGTACAAAATTACTGTAGGAAAGTTTTGATTGGATCGACAACATTTAAAATTCTCGCAAGCCATTTGTCACTTCACCATGTTGAGTTTCGTTATACCCGTTAGACATGAGTTACGTACCATTTTGACTACATCTTCGACCGTGTTGTAGACTGTTGGTCTGCCAACTTTAGTAGCTGACGGGATTGCAGTAACACTGCTATCCTTCTTCTTCTTAGGTGCCATGATGTACGAAGGAGCAATTAAACTACGAACTTTGTGAGAAGCATTAGAAAATATTATTGAGTTTTTGAGGCGCGCTATACTTTGAACGCGATTTTCCCACCAGAAAGCAGCTACAGCAACCCCCTATCGTTTGGGGTTTAGTACAACTTCATACTGTATCAAATCATCAATCTTCGTGAATGAACATGCTCAAATCACTCGTCTGTCAATCTGTCCAGCTACTGTCGTAAATCAATTCGTCCATGTACTGTGTTTATGCGAGTACCATGGAACCATGGTACTTGGTACCAGGTACCAGGTACCGGTACCGTTTGAATAAGTAAGGTACCCCACCTACGGTAGGGGGCGGTACCTGGTACAACAGTACACTTAACAAGTACTCGAGTAGACTCGGAGTACTAGTACTGTAGTACCAGTCTAAATACGACAGTAAGCGAATGTGAACGATATACCTACTGACTACTGACCTACTTACCCACTGGCTAGTCGTTACGGAGGGCAACACTGACTGCTCTGCCTCCCGGTGGTATGTGACATACATAGTCGCAATTATGCACTCGAGAGATCGACGGTAAATAAATACTCCCGGATGCAGAAATCGCTCACTTGTTTCGCAAATGACAAAACTTCAGAGAATGCGGCGATGAGATATCTGCCTGCTCCCTTTTTTTGCTCTAATGTCCCAGAAAGCCATCATATTGCCCTTCCTCGAATCCATGCAATTGTTAGATGTCCATGAATCAAATTTACAAAAAGAACCAACAACTGTTTTGCAAAAGAAAGCGCGCTAACTAATCCGAACCGCACATGTGGTCAAGACCACTCTTAGGCACATCAGCCGCTGGATTGATGACCATACCCGCAGCTGGCTTTCATCTGATACACAGCAAAGATGGGTAGTAACTGATACACTGTACAGTTTTTCCTTGATGCACCAACATCACCACCCATACTCGCGGCCCAATGTCAGCACGTTATGTCATTCTGAAAACATGTGCAACAAAAATCTGAAGAAGAAGAAACTTCAAACAATCATTAAGCAATCCAAAACCTAACTACCATGATGCTTTTAACACAGCACCAAACTCAGAACTAACATTGATCTCAGAAATACCAACACAAATAGATGGATTCACAAAAGCTATCAGCCACTCAGGCACCAAGTCTCTAACAGGAACAGACCGTGAATGTGCAACAAGCAAAGCAGCCGAAGTCTCGAAGTTTTACTCCATCCTCGTCGCCTCTGCCCATGACGTCATCCAGGAAGACGGAGCAGCTGCAACAATGATTATCCCAGCAACTACCCACCGGATTTTTGCAAGAGCTCTCAAGCTACCAAGCTGTTCATGCAAGAAGCAATCAAATCAGCCGCAGCCGAATTACGCCGGCACGAAGACAAATTTGCATGAGCTGCAAACCTCAACTACCCCAAAATGTTTGATGAGTCTCTTACTGCCGCTATCCAAACCGGCCAATGGGAATCTATGCACGCCGTCCTCAACCACCAGGAAGGAATCAAAAAAAATTTGGCCTCCACCACCACCTGGCACCAACTCGAACAACCAGCACAACACACTGCAACAAACACCAACGTAAGAAGACAATGCTGATCCAGTCAGAACAGGTAGGAGAAGACAAGAGACAATGTTATGCAAAAACAACCAAACTCTACTATTGTAGGTGATATATGGGATTGATTGCCGGAATTAATGAGATCCGAGGATAACTCTTCATTTGCATGTATGCTGCTCTTTTGGAACATTCTGACCATTCAATTGCGTGTGACAACATCGTCAGTGCCACAATACTCTTGCTAATTCTATCTTTCGCTCTGCCCTTGAAGCAGAAATTTTGCGACAAGCCGAGGCTACAGTCCTATGCATACAACATTTTCCGGCCCAATCCTGAGCTCTTATCATGCCTGGAGTCCAGGCTCTACCCAGACAATGGCAGACAAACCCACCTTGCCCCAAGTTGCCTGGAAAACTCAAAATCACCATTTGCACTACTTCCTGTTCTGTCATCACATGAAATTAACCGACGAGTGGATACTGGAACACAAACTGCAGCAACGTCCATATTCTCTATTCTGAAATAATCATACTTAACTGCTAAAGTATGATTATATGTATTATTCCACCAGTCACTAATGCTATCTATCCACCCGATGGGGTTCATTAACCCCGTATTTGCACTTTTTTGGATATGCCTCCCCTTATCTTGGATATTGTCCATTGGGCTCCAGACTTGCCATTTTTCCTTGAAACCCTGAAAGGTTCAAATAGGCAATTGCTAAATATTGTTTTTATAGAGTTATGAAACAAAATCTCAGTGTAAAAATATAAGGTGATTTTTGTTGTGCTTTATCAACCAGGACATATGACATTTTTAAAAGTATCACCAGCTTGCCATCTATGGTATCCAGCCTTTACAATTTATAGATGACTGCGCCGTTCTTGCCAATAATTCTCCAGCCTAGTATGGGTACTGTGGTTTTCTGGTACAAACCGGTAGACTCTCCTCTCTGCTAGTAGCTACAACAGCAAAATGAAATTTGAATGCTTGCCCCCAGTTTTCAGAGCAAAATCTTGCTTGTACTGTCCGTATACAGTACTTGTAAAAGAAAATCTGCCTTCACCAATTATGCACGCGCACGTCTGTCGTATGCATCATACCAGTGTATGACATCGGCTGGCCGCGGCCGTCGGTAATATAAGCCTCGGCCGAAAATGGAATATCCTTCCCCAAGACTAGTGTCTATCCTCAACAGGAGCCTGCAGGAGGACTTCCAGCAGTTGTTGCGCTCAATGAAGCGCCAGAACCAACTCAAGTGCTGCCAAGCAGGTTTGTAAGAGATGGTCAGCATGGTGCCAAAGCTCATGGCACTCAATGGTTCCAAGCATCCCACATAGATCCACCATTGAATTGTATTGTTCCCTTTTGCGTTTGGAGTGTGCAAAATATGGTTCTTGAAGACGTCTTGGTTCCGGGTGCAAATACTGCTGCGATCAATAATATGACGCCACTGGATTTTTTTCTTCTGAAGTTTCCCCCGAAGCAGCTTATTGATATGGTTACCCTGACCAACGCCAAACTCACAAAGTTGGAGCTTGACAAGACAAACAGCAGTGAAATGTTGAAATTCTTTGGCATCATCTTGTTAACGACAAAGTTTGAGTTTACCTAAAGGGCGAGCTTGTGGTTGACAGTGGCACCGTCAAAGCAATGCACAGATTTGATGACCAATTTGGGCAGTGAGGTGGAGTCACCAACCTTCTGCTCCAGGAGACACGGAATCATCAGAGCAATACCGAACTTCACTGACCACCGCGCAAATTATTTCAGTCCCTCAGATTGCATCTGTATTAATGAGTCCATGAGCCGTTGGTATGGACAGGGGGGCCATTGGATCAATCATGGCCTCCCTCAATACGTTGCGATTGACCGTAAGCCCGAAAATGGGTGCGAAATTCAGAATGCTGCATGTGGTCGAAGCGGAGTAATGTTTCGTCTTGAGTTGGTGAAGGGGATTGATCTTGTTGGCAAGAAGGATGACAATGATGATCCACCAACCAACGCAAGTCTCCTGCATGGGATGAATGTATTGAAACACGTTGTCTTGCCCTGGTTTGGTCCCAACAGGATTGTGTGCTGACTCGTACTTTGCTATACTTTGCTTTGGTTGGGGCGGCAAGGGAGTTGTACAGAAATGGCCTCCGATTCATTGGCATGGTCAAGACAGCCACAAAAGGTTCAATGGCAACTTTGTTGCACTGGCTTCAGATCCTGCCGACAATCAGGATCCTACTATGGAAGCGTATGTAGTATGGATGGATCGCGAGCAGAGGTACTAATTCATTGCAACGGCAGGATCACATGCTGAAGGAACTCCATATTCTTGCTGCCGCTGGCGGCAAGTAAAAAAAACAGCCAAATGCACCTCAAGAGAAGGTCACTTTGTCAATCAAACAACCGCAAATCACCAAAACCTACTGTTAAACTTGCGCTGCTATCAACAGGCATAATAGATACCGCCAAGATCATGATCCAAGAATTGAAAAAGGATTGAAACGAAAGATTGGTTGGTTCACGTTAATCTATCAATCTTTGCCAATGATTGTTGTCAATACTTAGCTGGTATACAATGATGCCTTCAAAAACACCCAACAACGAGAGACCGAGCGAGTGTTCACAAAAGAGCTTTTACTCTTTTCTTGCCGAAGAGTTTATTGATATTTGCTACGACGATTGGGGACGAGCAACTCAACCCTGATCATTGCCAAATAAAGTGTCATATCAAGATGCTTGCATCAGGGCAGTTGAAAGTTGAAGCCCACGCGCTGGTGTTCTCACTCATTTAACTCCAGGTAAGAGGCTGAAGAACAGTTAAGGTGAGAAGACAACGTTTAATCTTTTAGATACCAAGGCCAATGTAAAGAGTGTCAAAAGAAGACGACTTGGCAATGCTGTGACTTTGGTGACAACAATGGAAAACGGTGCTTTTTGGACCACATTGCTTGCAACTATGCACACCTTGATGAATTTTAAACATAGTGTCAAGAATGTTTAAATCATATTTCATTAGTGTCAACATAATTGTATAGAATATCATGGTCAACTCCATTTCTAGTAGTGTTCAGTATTTTATCCACGCATTCTCGAAAAAATGGATGGGGTTAATTAACCCCATGGCTCCAGGAGGCTCGATGCTAGCTACTAGTCTGCCACAAGGTAAAGGAGAATTGGATTTATCCTTCTAATAATATAGTTGAGGTCTTCTCACAACATGATGTTGGAGTCCAGATTATGCACTTATGCCTTATGCATCATTAGCTACTACTACTAATGCTGTGGGCACCAACTACTAGTAGTTCAAGCATGGTGTACAGATCAGATATAAGGCATATGTTGCGTTTTCTGCATAGCTATACATCCTGGCATTGTTGTTGTGGAGTTCAGATTATGCACTTAACTCATGCTTCATCACCAATTAGTGTTAATAGTGGTGCCAACAAGTGCAGGCCATAACATCACATAAAACAGTAATAATGACACCATGAGCACGGCATCAAGAAGATCAGATGAAAGGCATGTATTGGTTTCCTCCATGCATCAATGAGACACTGTGACAATATTGTTGAGGTCTTCTCACATTTTTTAGGTCAGTGCAAATACTGGTACCTGCATGCAGCACTACCAAAGGCTTTAAATTATATGTTTAGGGCCATAGGGCCATAGGCCATAGGCCATAGGGTTTCGGCCAGGGCGGTTTCGATCCAGCGATGGAGCTGCCGGCGGCAAGTACAACGTAGCGGAGCATCGGACGGCCACGACCACCGCCAGGATTTCAGTACTGGTACCAGGTACCTGGTACAACGTACTGATTGTCATGCACTGATGCATACTGCATACTGCATACTACAGTACTTGTACCTGACACTGTCGTGCTTCGAGAATGTCGTACGTATATGTACTTACAGTATTTGTACCGGTACTTGATACTTGATACTTGGCATCGTACACCTGTTTTTAAAAAACGATGAGAGAATGTGGATTGTCGTGTCACGTGTATATGCATCATACATGTAAGATACGTGTGGTGCTTGTACTCCGGTACTTGGTACCAGCGGTACAAGTACCAGGTACGGCGAAACGTTCGACACTTGTATAACATATATGCATATATATGAATACCATCATCCGATCATGCGTCCATGGTTGGTTGATAGTTGATAGTTGGTGTCATATGAAACCATGTATGCATATCTGGCACAGATTACTGATACATACTCGCCATACATGTACAATTGTCAACATGACTGCCCCACGTCGTCGTTTTCATCTGCTGTCGTCGCTGGTGGTGGTGCCGTTGCTCTCATCAGCCTTTGTATGCATACCACCTCATCCGCGATACGCTTTCTTCCCGTCGGTCAGCCATGCCAAGAAAACACTTGACGATGAGACGGTTTGGAGGCTTCGATTCTTTTTGAATCGTATCCCTACTGAACTCGGCAAGAGGGTAGACGAAACCTTTACACTGGATGTGAATTTCATCGAGGATTCAGGATATGAACCTCCACAGGGGATTGTCAAACAAATCGTGAACGTTCTCCCTGCTCAAGAGAACTCCGTCGGCCCATCACTAAAGATCGAGAAAAGTCGTTGGCAGCTGTCCGAGGACCCCAATGATCGAAAGGATGGGCTTTGGATTTGGGGCCTATTCTCGGAGCCTCTTTATCCGTTTCTACTTCTGAATATAGAGACGTCCAGAGTACCCCTACTTGCTGACGATGGGGACTTCATCAAACCGCTTCAGCTGTTTGCGCAAATCACACATTCGAGAGACACGAAAGAAGGAGTCGTGTTGAGCAGTGCGGAGTTGAAGGTTCGAGACATTCTAACCGTCAAAGCTGATCCTTTTGGAGCTGCGACGGTAGATTTGTATGAAGAGGTTTTGGTCGGGAAATTGAACATTCAAGCGCTCTGAAAATCCTGCTTTGAAAATCCTACTTTGAATACCTTAGCATCCTAAGTGCAGCGTTGTCTTTCACTTCGTCGTTTTTGACTGTCATGGCCGCGTTGGATCAAAGTTATCAAGTACGACCATCGTTTGGGTCTAACTTCCGCGTATTTCCTCATGCAAAACGCATGTGGTTCGAATCCGATCTCGTGTAAAATCCGTCGGTCATTTGTGACTTCAGCCTGAACCGAACTGAGAATCAGAACGATCGTTTAAGCTTACCTACTGTAGAAGTAGACGATGGAGCATATCAGTCGATGGGAAAATCCGATGACAAGTATGGATTGCGGTTGTAGGTGTATGACATCTCGAGGTGGACGGGACCTAGTGCTGACCATCCAGTGGGCACACTAATGTGAACCACAGAAACATCGGTTTCACCTACTATTATGTGGTCACATGAGCGCATAACTTTCATTTCGGTCAAAGCATTTTCTGATAATGTTTATTTTCTAGAAACTGGCACTCCGAGGAGTGAGAAGCATTGTTTCCTGGTCGTAGCGCGTCAGGAACCCCGTACGAAGGAGTCAGGGCCGACAGGATGGATCTTCCTTGTCAGCACCATGACGTGATACGATACCTCGCACGAATCTACGGACAAGGAAGAGAAGGTTTCTCGTCTAAAGCAAGTCTCTTGTTGACCCTTTCGTGCACCATTTTTCTCACACGAATGTACCCTCCATTACGAAGGAAAACCTTCTTCTGGAGTCTGCCGGAGGCGTCTGAATCTTCCTCTCCCTCGAGACTTGCGAATGCCAAATTGGCATGCTTTGGGGAGGCAAACGTTAGCACTGTCTTACCATTGTCTCCGTTGAACTCAACATCTTGAATTCCTGTTGGTTGGATAGAGGTATGGTTCAAGAACATGATCTCCAGATGATTTTTTTGGCAAATCTTCGGTACGCGATGGATAAAGAGCTGGGAAGGGGCTAACTTGTTCTTCGTTGACTTTGTCCTTTCGACCGGCTCGACATCGCCGCGCTTTTCTAACCAAACTTCGAGGCAACGAAAAGCCATAAGAGCGTCGTTGACAGAATCGTGAGTCTTGGGCATGTCCATCGAAAGAAGCGCCTTTGTAATGTCTTTCAATCCGGGGTTCGCATCTGGTTCATCCTTGACCGAAAAAAGATATGACGAGTCAACAACACATTGATGTTCCATTCTAATTGCAGCTAGATCGTTGTAGACTGCATGGCCAAGAATTACGGTTTCCTCGCTGCACAGCGCCAACAAGAATGCCTGCGCATGCTGAATAGTGAATTCGACGTTCTCGAGATGTTTCTTTTCGATTCCGTTCACCCAGGTCCGGTAATCAGTAACCGGCCACGGAGGCTTCACCAAAGTGTCCAAAAGCACTTCTTCAGGATTGTCCCCGTTGACAATACTGAGACGGCACAAAGCCCTGTGGTTCTTCAATCCTGTCACTGGGTCTTGGGTCTCACACATCTCACAATCGATAGCAATTGTTTGAGGATTGTTCTTACACCAATTGCCAAACGGTTTCGCCTTTATCCAGTCTGACGGCATCGCACATCCATTTGTTGTATCTTGCTCTCTGAGTTTCTGGAAGTCATACGCAGCGGTGTAGCGTGAGTTTTCACGCGTCTTGATAACTGCAGTTAGCCACCTCCGCCCTGCAGCAGTCGATTTTGGAAGGGGGAGATTTGCGACCGTTTTATTCGAGGAGTCGCCCATATCTTGTGAGTCCTTGACTTGGAAGCCAGGAATGGAGAAAGAAGCGATTGGGAGGTTCAACTGTCGAAAACTTGGCGCAGCATTGCCCTTTGGTGGCTCTACTTTGGCTGACTTACTTGCTGGAATTTTGGATTGTGATACAACTGGACCCTTCTGAGCCCTGAAGGAGGGGTCGTCTTCCGAAGGCTTTGCTTTTTTGGTTGGGCGAGGTGATTTTGATTGAGCCGTCCCTTTTGGTGCTGCAAAGATATCTCCATCCCCACTCCTCCTATTCCTCTTCGGCTTACCGATAGGTTCTTGGGTGCCATTAGCATTTGGATCACTTGCTGTGCTAGGGATTGCAACGGTCTCTCCATCACTAATAAGGATGGTTGGTTGCTCATGGAGAAACCTGCACTTGTCACCACTCTTGCAACCGTTGGTCGACGTGAAGAAGACACAGGCACTGTTTCTTTTCTTCTTCTCCTCCGGCTTCCTAACAGACTCTTCCCGTTTCACTCGCACGGCCAGCGACTGCTGGATTTCACCCTTTGCAGGTGCAATCGAAACACGAAGGGGATTGCATCCGCCTTCGCTCTCGCTGCTCACAAGTGAAGCAGAGCGCTCTCGCTGAGGGGCTGCCACAACAATTTCCTGTCGGGGCGCAGATTGATGCTCATGGACGAATTTGCAGTTCGTTCCGTTTTTGCATCCTTCTGGAGAAGCAAAGAATGCGCAGGGGGCAGGTCTTCCATCATCGTCAGCTTTGAACAGCTTATATCTCTTGGCAGACATGTTGGTTAATGTGACAGAACACAGAACAAATGTTCACGCAGCAACCTTTTAACTTCGTTTGTTTTGACATCAGACAGATCGCATACTCGATTCTAACTCCAAGGTTCATACACGGGTCGTGTTCATGTAGAGTACCACGGTAGTCGTATCGTACCAGGAGAACTCATATATGAAAAGGACAAAAGGACTATCCTGGGGGAAAACAGGCGAGGAAATAAATGGACACGAAGGTAGTAACACCGGACGACGCTCTGCCGTCGTCTGATACTGTACTCGTCAGTACACTGTACATCCTGCATATGGAAGATATGGAGTCGAATAAACATGACATACCAGGAGACCACTGCGGTTCTGCGGTACCATACTGGAGTAATCAAGTACGGTACGCCATTATTGTACATAGACTGTACATTGTATGTCATACTGTACTGACTAGTTACTAGTCGTACTTATCCCAGCTTTTCAGTGCTGTGTTGCGAGTTGCGAGTTGCGAGTTGCGCGAAGAGTATTTCTTAAAGAGGTATGCATACTACATGTATGTATACCGGTACCAGGTAGCACGCTCAGAGAACTCCGGAGTGTTACGTACATCGAACATACTGCGAGTACAGAACCTTACCTGAGGTACAGTACCAGGTGCATCGCAACACGTACTGTAGTACCAGGTACGCGTACCAGGTACAGACTACAACATGTCTTCATATGATACCTGGTATGACATACTTGTACTCGGAGTACAGAGTATGATACACACGAAGGACATATGTCGTACGTCGTAGCATTGCACTGGTTGCCGACGTCGTATGTACAATAGCGTCCAAAGGACGGATGACCGAAAACGCGCGCAACATAACGGTCGCGAACACCCCTAAGTAAACGAGATTCTTAAGTAACTTAAACCTGCTGTAGTTTGGGACCCAGACGAGCAGTGTCATAGGGCCCCCGTAAAGAACGCTTTTGATACCGTATCAAAAACTTTCTTTACGGGGGCCCTATCATAAGACACTGCTCGTCTGGGTCCCAAACTAATTTTTGGACTTCATGCTCCGAAGTCATAATTAGTTTTTGATAAATCCGGGTTTCAAGGTTTCAGTCTCGTACATTTCTACGTGCGGGTCATAATAAAAAAGATCCGGAAACCCAATTTGTACTGAGTACTCCTGTACTCGGATTACACCAGTTGATTCGAAGAAACAACGATTGAGTGAAATCATCGATCAACAGCCGGTCCAAGCATTCAGAGCACTTTGTTCTCATGGTGAAGACACGTTCAGGGTGCCATGTTGTCTACTCGGAAGCGTCGTACGGACGTGCGGCAAAGAAGGAAATAACGCGACGACGATTGAAGAGGAAATTGGAGAGTACTTTGCTTCAGCAGGTTGAAGACAATGATAATGACAGAAACTCCACACCGAGAAGACAAACAAGAGCTCAGATTCGACAAATGGAAGAACTGGCCACACCACCCAGTGCTCTCACCCGAGTGGCAACTACTCCACCAAACAACGTCACTGAGCGATTTCTAAGGGGGAGAAAGCCAATGTGTTTGGACTATGGGATTGCTCGCCATTTTTTGTTTCGAGGGCATGGCTTCTTTTTTTGCAGCCCTTGCGATTTTTGGGATGCTCTTCCAGCCGATCGAGATACGAGATGTTCGAGGGCATCGATAACATTTGCCTGCACAGCCAAACACAATTCGTTCTCACACCCTACAACGCTAGTATGCAATGGCAATCGCAGGAAAAAGGAGGACAACATACAACAAGAACTCGTAGCAATTAGTGCTACTAGTGGGGCACAAAATGACAATTCAGACTCGTCCAGTATTCTTGAGCCCTTCACTCTGCACGGAGAAGAAGAAGATGAAAGTGCTGCAGATGATGACAATCCTGCTGCTGGCGGCTATGACTGCGAGAATGCTACTTTAGTAGTACTTGACAATCAACCATTGCCATTATGTGCTGTGGATGCTTCTTCACGTTCTAGTCATGGTACTCAGCAATCGCAGGACAATAGTGATGTAAGAGAGCAGGAAGGCGTTATTGAAGAACTCAAGAAGAAGGTGCAAATGATGCGAAAGTGGAATCGAACACTCGTGCGAGAGCTGAAGAAGCTACGACAAGAAGCCACTAAAAAGGTGGCTACTAGTACCAGCAACGAAACTGCTGGTGCCATAAACACTGACCCACAAAGCCGGAATACGTCATTTCAAAACGAAGTGATACATGCCATTGATGGTGTGGTCAAACGATATCGTCGCTGGGGTGTTGCTCGTGTTGGTGCTCTTGTTGCAAAAGCCGTGTGGAGTGAAGAAGTATTCTTACCACATGTGCTAAAGCTTGCCAGCAGGCATCTCCGAGAAACAATCTTTACCCCGTACAATATCTTACGTGAAATGGACCTGGCAGGAGGAACCCTCTCTTATGAAGGAATTGATGTGCTCCGCCGAGTTGAGACATGTGGAGTCAAGAGATTTCGCGGCTCGATTATACCATCAAAGACAGAGATCAAGAGAACTGCTGTAATGGTGGAATGGTTTGCTCGACAGTACTGTCCTTTCGATTTGAAACATACAAACAAGGGTGAGGCTATCCAGTTTGACTTTGCAAAGACAATGCTATGCATCACAAAAGCATTTCATCTAGATGAAATCGGTAAGGCAAGGAGCCTTTCTATTGCCTCATCAATTGACGGAGCATCACTCTCCAAGAACCTATCATTCATCGCAGGTGGTATCAAAATAGTTGATCTTGCAGCTCGATGCCCGCTAACTAATAGGCCTTTACTGAACAATCCAGCAACAATGAGTGCCCAGTCACGAAACTTGTGTATCCCCTTGAAAATAATGATGGGACGTGAAACGAAAGAAACGTTTACTGAGTTTGGCCCGCTCTTTAAGTTTTTTGACAACATTTCAGATGAAACGACAATGCCAAAGGAGATGGAGGGTTTCAAACCATTTTCTTCGATGACAAACTGTGATTTGTCAGCACAGTGGAAAGGCCTCTGTAAAGGCGGTGCCGCAAAAGTGCACACGTTACCTTGCACTGGCTGCGCAACAGAGTCAAACAGCTTAGCCACGCCAAACAGTACTGCATGCATTCGTTGGTGCCACGAGAATTCAGCAGACCCTGATTGGATGTGCTTCCACAAACCAATGGCGACGCCAGAACGAGTTGAGTCCATGCAGGCGGAGGTGAAGGAGCTTGTCGCAACCCTGGAAGGAGCACTCCACGATATACAAAATGAATCAAAGATGACCCGGTTTGACGTCGAGCTGGACAATCCTTCCCAAAGCTCCACTTGTGACCCTGCATCTATTCACTATCGCCCAAACAATGCAATACAACTGCAATCTTTTGCACGTCTTGTAACAAATGAGCTTATCCTGCGAGGATTGGATGTACATGGACCTTTGGAGACACGTCGAGAAAACTTACGAGTTGCCTTGAAAGGGGAATCAACAATCAATCGGCTATCAAAAGAAATATCTCACGGCGAGGTTTGTGAAGGTGCTTATTTTTTGTTGATGCAAACGCTTCCGTGTGTGCTTCACATGGAGAATCGAAACGGGATAAAGCTCCTCACGATGGCATTCATCGAGGGGCTGTCTAATGCAAAGAAAAGGCATCTCTTCAATGATGTTAATGCTGAAGGCATAAGAGTGTCGCTATATGTTGCAGAAGTTGAACGACTAATCAATAGGTCAATTCTTGGGACCGAAGATGATCCATGTCAATGGATGTGTCCGTACGATGCTCAAAAAAAGGAATTGGGCCCCATAACAATGGACAATGTCCGCACACGTCGTATCGTTGATGCACTGGACATTGTCATAGAATTCTGCGTGACAGACGAAGACCGAAAAATGTTATGGACAACAGCACTCAATAACTACAGGACTGCAATGGTTCTACTTCGGCAGCGTGATGACTTTACAAATACCATGATCGTATCTTATCAATCCCATGCCGACAAATTCTTCCAGGCATGGGTGCTCTTATGGCAGAAGGAGGGGATCACAAATTATATACACATGATGGGAGCGGGGCACATTGCAGACTATCTATACAAATGGAGAAATTTGTATCGCTACTCCCAGCAAGGATGGGAAGCGATGAATTCCCTAGTAAAAACATTCTTTTTCCGTCGCACAAGCCATGGTGGTGGAGTGCGGGGGTCAGGCAAGAAGTCCAGACTCATCCCTATTGCAAGATGGCTGCAGCGACGGCTCACATTCCTCTGTAGATTTAATGAAAACGACATTCGCCAATATGCCATTGCAAACCCATTGCCGCAGAATTTCTGTACACAAGCAGTGTCGGAGGATGATGTATACGATTAATAGGAATACTGTTCTTAGTCAGCCTATCATCTATCCATTCAGCCGCTGTGAGATCAATTCCTTCGTTTTCAAGATATCAAACAATTTCTCGCAATCAAACAGATTGTTGTTGCGACGCGGGTAGCAGCACTTGGCATACACATGTGTTGAGTCCAGGCGCGTCACTCGGTATAGGAAGCCATCAACGTCATCCTCAAACTCACTTCCAGTCATGATTGGAGCTAGATCCTCATCGTCGTTGCGATCAATTACTGGCACAGTGGTATTGTCATACCAATCCTCACCCTCGTTGGCTGTACCACGTCGACAAATTAGTGAAGCGAGCAATGGATCACAACCTTCAAGGCCGTATGAGTAGGCATAGCGTCGGTATCGAATTGTTATAAACAATTCACTCGAACCATCGAACTCTAGGTCAATGCCATCCCTTTCGGTCTTGGGATTGAAAATTGGTTCACAATCATCAGAGCCAAACACAGCGTTGATAATGTCATTCTGCCAAAGCGCTTTCGGCGATGATACTTTTGGAAGCCGGCATCGCTGTCCTGCCGTTACCGACTCCCCGAAGATTTTGCATAAACGCCGCAGGTGAGTTTTGGTTTCGAATCGCATGATGGTGCAGCACCTTTGAATCCGAGCAGCCTTAATTGTGAGACCACTCTCGGTTATTCTATACACTCGGGTTCGAGATGACACTCCACAATCTGGATCACTGAACAGGTCTCTGAATTGCCACTTTAGAAAGCCCCATGTCTCAGATGTGACGTTTGCCAAACGACATCGCTCCCTTCCAAAAAGGCCTTGCTGTTGTGAGTATCGCCCTAATAGTTTTGTCATTTCATTCTTGATTGCCATCATGTTATTCCACACGCGATGCGGAAAGCAATCATGGTACCGTGAGTTCTTGTAACTTGATGGAAAGGGCAGACAATACTGATCATCTTCTGGAACTTCAATCAGAACGGCGTTTCCTTTCAAAGCTTCTCTGCCCTGCTCAACAAGTCGAAATCGCAGAAGGAATGCCAAACTCATTCCCTGGCAAGTGAAAAATAGGTTTGTTGGATCCCGAAGCGACTTCAGTGTGAACACAAATGACAAGTTTGCAATGGAAACGGTTCGGACGACACGTAGCTCCGTGGTCTGCACAATCTCAGTCAAATTCCTCAAATGATTTTCATGCAGTACCTTGGGGTAGAGGATACCCTCTGTATCGTGAACCTCCTTCATTTGACGGAAGATGTTTACGCTCACCGATGATGATGATTGCTGGCCACTGACCACCACAGCAATGACTCTTGCAACAACATATGCTCTTGTACTGCTGCTTGTACTTTCTGCCAACAGCACAAAGGTTCCCGGGAGGATATCAGCCTTAAGGACTTCCGAGTAAAATGGTGCTCCCTCAAAATGAGGCTCGGTCTGTTCCCAGGGAGTTCGTCTCGGACAACAAGAAGGCTCTGCTGCTGATTCTGTTGGGTAAAGTTTTATTCGCGGCGTTGAGGCTACGAACAAGGGCTCGACGAATTAGTAGATCGAAAACTTAGACTTGTAAGAATGAACTATTGATTAATTGTGAGACATGTAAAATATGCAAAAGAATGAAATGAGAACCATTGAATGAGAGCATTGATCAAATGAGAGCTGTTCTTCTTGTTCTTTTGACATCATTCTTTGTTCTTTTGTTGTTCTTCAAATGTAGCTGTGTAGATTGAATGTAGAACATGTACCAAAACCATGTTAATGAATTCCGAATATATATCGTGTAATATGTAGATTTGGTGATGCACCCATTTTGTGTTCTCGCCGTAGCTCGGCTTACGATTGCGCTTCCCGACATTTTTCCACAGAACATTCGACAGTGTCCGAGGAACAATGACGCAAAACAATTATGAGAAGGCGGACGCAAAGCGAACCGAACCGGTACCCAATGAGAACCGAAGCGTGACCCACGAAAACTTTGGTTGACGGACGGACGATTAGGAGACTTAGAGTATTGTCACGACGATAGGCGGCAGCACAGTAGCTTTTGTTTTACTCCTCACTCGTTCGACGTAGTCCTCTGGATCACCAACCCATCAATTGCTTTCTCAACTTGGTGTGAATTTCCTCATTGCAAATCTTGGTCAGAATATCTGCAAGCATTTCCTCAGTTGAGACTTGATGAATTGAAATTGTACCATCTTGAACCTTGCTTCTGAAATGATGATACTTTGTGTTGATGTGACGCGTGCGTGGGCGCATTTTCGATTCTTGACGCTGAAGCCAACTCAACTGCACCACTGTTGTCCTCAAAAACCCTGCAATGAAGATGAGGTGTTGTTGCTGTTAGGCCACATCCATGTTGTTGCATCTCTTGTACCAACTCCATCAATGGAAGCACTTCTCTGGTAGCTGCTGAAATTGCCAAATATTCACTCTCAGTTGTTGACAAGGCAATCTCTGACTGAAGCTTGGATGCCCAGATGACTGGACAATTGGCATAAAGAATCACATAACCAGTCCTTGACCTTGCTGTGTCTGAATCCCAATCTGCAACTGTTGGATCCCAATCTCCAGTGAAGGAAGCATCAACATAGACATCAAAGCTTTGGTTGCCTGGAGAATAGATCATTCCCTTGTCCTTTGAACCAACCAGGTACCTGCCCAGCCATTTCAATGCTTTGCCATGTTCAAGTCTTGGGTTAGAAACAAACCTTGCTCCTTGGTGAACTGCACAAGAGATGTCAAGCCTGGAACATTTTTCGAGATAATTCATCTGTCCAATGACTCGCGATAATTGAAATGATCATCAAAGGAGGAGACTCCAAATGCCTGCACAAAGTCTTGCTTGAGGCTCCAGTTGTTTTCTTGATAGCCACATTCTTCCCATCCAAGCGCAATTCCTTGATGACATCATTGATGAGGTGAGGCTGAGAAAGGTTGAAAGTGTTGTCATTGATTCTGTCAATTTGAACCCCAAGGAAGTCTGAGATGTCTCCTTCCACAGTGAGCTTGAGTCCAACTGCTTCCATCTCTTTGACGATGTTATCCAATTCTTGAGGGTCTGGTCCAGCCAAAATGGAATCATCAGTGTAAAGAACAAACACTGACTTGCCTTTGTAGAATAGGCATTCATCAACTTGACTTGGAATGAACCCAACTTCCTTGAGCTTGTCCACCAGATGCTGGTTCCACACTCTGCCTGCTTGCTTCTGCCCAAAGAGATTCTTCTTGAGCTTGAGGACAAAGTCTTGAGCTTCACCTTCCACTTCAAAACCCTTTGGGATGGCCATGTAGAGTTCACATTCCACATCTGCTTGAGTATAGGCCAACACAAAATCAATCTGCTTGGTGTACCAACCATGAATCAGGGTAGTGATGAGCACCATTCTGATGGCTGCCCAGGATGCCACAGGTGAGAATGTTTCCCAATAATTGACTCCTTCCTCTTGTTTGGATCCATCAATGTTGAGCCTGGCTTTCCACTTGTAGACTTCACGCGTAGCAATTCGACGCTTGCGCTTCATTGCCCACACTGCTGGAAGGATCTTGGTTCCTTGAGGGACTGAGGACCTTGGTACCAACTCCCAGACTTGATTTTCGGTGTGACTCATGACTTCTTTCTCCATTGCCTTGATGAACTCGGCGCGATCCGGCTCCTCTCATGGCCTCATGGTAGTACATCGTGTCGGGGTCCGCGGAGGCGGCATAAGCAAGCATGGGATGCAGCTCTCCTCAATGTCCATCCACTCCTTGATGGTCTCAAAGGCCACATGATAAGGAAGCTGGTCCTCCAAATTGGCTTCCAGGTTGTACCAAACATCAAAAACCTTGGACTCTGGCTTGTTGGAAGGTTCATCAGAGGTCTTGTTGAGTCTTGGAGATCTTCTGAGTTGAACTTGAGGTTCTTGATCCTGTTCTCCCTCAGAAACTGGAAGTGGGGTTTGAGATGCTTGTGCTTCTCCCTCATTGACCGATTCTCCAGGTTCCAGATCAAATTCCATGAATGGGACACCCTGTTGCAGACCTTGAGCTTGAGCTGGTTGCTTGATGTCTTGAAGCCTGGAAGTGGATGATGCTTTGAACCCACATAACTTCTGCCAATCTGAGGGTGGAGACAAGTTTCCCAATGAGTGCCTGACTGTTTCAAACTTGGGATCAAAGGTGACATGGAATTGAGGTGATACATGGCCTGTCTTGAGGTTGAGAACCAAAGCCACACTCCTTGCATGCTGCATGGACATTCCCAGGTAGACTCCCATCCTTGATCTGACTTCCCACTTGGGTAGCTTCTTTCCAGATTGCATCTTGTTGTCAAGGACAAAGACAGGACATCCAAAAGGCTGGAAGTGATTCAGATTTGGAGTGACTTCAGACTTGGCAAACAATTCGAACGGCGACTTGAGGTCTTCCCTTCCCGAGGAAGCTGTAGAGTTGTGAACTTCATTGGCAACCCTGAGGGCATAGGGCCACAGATGAGCATCAATTGCCTTGGGCCACCTGTGTTGAGCATGGATGAGCATGGTCCTTGCTTGGTCTTGTAAAGTCCTGATCCTCCTTTCTGCCACTGCATTCTGGAAATGGGCATTGACCCCACAGAAAGTGATGGTTTGACCTGCCTCCTTGATGGCTGCCATGAACTTGTTCTCTGCAAACCTGCCATTGTCAGCTTGGTAACTCTTGATCTTGACATTGAACTTGGATGCATACCTCTCAAATGCCAGCTTTGCTTCAAGAGTTTCATCTGCATTGGTTGACTTCTGAAGGTGGATGTAAGACAAACCACTGAAATGATCAACAAAGACTGTTGCCACCCTGTACCTTTTCTTGGTAAGCCAACCCTTGATTTGGGCAATGAGCCCTGGAGTTGTGGACTCCAACTGATCAACACTGATGCACTGTCCGGGCTCCTAGCTGTCCTGAGCTTGCCACCTTGTTGTCCAAGTTTGGGCTTGGTTCTCCAGGGTCTCCTGGTGGCCTTCCCATACAAGCAACTGGTGCAAGTTGGGATTTGGCATGTTGCCAACTTCCTTGGGAGCAAACCACTCTTGGCCATGCTTTGCATCTTGGCTCCTGACATATGATTCAGCTTGTGATGCCAGCGAAGGAATTCTGCAGCAGGTTTCTCTTGGAAAGTAGCATCCTCTTCATCTTCAACGATTGCTGGCGAGTCAGGGTGGTTCTTGGCATCGAGGTCAAATGAGACTGGTGTATTTGGAGTTTGATTCCAATCCACCCCTTGAGTTGAGGTATCAGTTGCCTCTGGGAGATAAACTTGTTCATCACAGTCTTCATCATCAGGGATGAGATGGGTGACCATTGAGATGATAGGATCATCCTCATCCAGTTCCACTTCACACATGTTGCAGAATGTGGAAAAAGCCTTGTAGCTTGGGGAAGTGTACATGGTTGCAATGTTGCCACTGTCCCTACCCAACCTCACTGTCTTGGTGAACTTTCTTTGAGCCCACTGAAGCTGGATACAATCATGATATGTTGAACACCATGTGCCTCTTGGCAAAGGCTTGAAGTCTTGGGCAGTCTGGGCCCAATGCTGTGGAGATAACAGCTTTGAAGGTGAATCCTTGACATAGAGCCCATCTGGGATGACCCAATCATGTGAAACTCCATCATCATCTTCAATTGACCATTTGATGGTCCCTGAGTATATGTCAGCCAATGTGCCACCCAACCCCTTTAGTTTCTTGTTGACCTTCTTGAGAGGGGTGATGAAGTCCTTCTTGTCGTTGGAGATGCAATAGGAAGCACAGTTGTCAATCCTGATTGCGCTGGCATCAGTGTCAAACCTTGCCACTTCATCTTGATGGGTCTGCTTGGCCTTCATTGCAATAATTGCAGTCAGGCATTCCAGTTGACTGAAGTGTTTCTTGCCCCTTGACCATCTTCCTTCTGAGGGAATCCATTGTCTCTTGTAGGGCTTGAAATTTCGTCCAGAGCTTTGCTTTCGCACGCGCGCGTTTGAGGGCGCCTCACGACTGGGCGATTGTTGATCCATTGTACCTTGGTTCTTGACCTTGGGTGAGCCTCAGGCGTATCATGCATCCAAGACTTGACATACTCAGACACGGCGACTGGGAGTGCCCTCCAAGGACTTGTCTTCACAGATTTCTTGCTTGGACATGGAGGGTCCCACACTTGTTGAACCACCTGGACAATGGTACTCATGAAGGTAAGGAGAAGGATGCACAGCTCTGCCATCCTCGTCTTCCACCATTGAAGAGTCCATGGCCCAATGAACACGCAGTCCATTGGGCTTCCCCCATCATTCGTCATCTTGAGAGATGGCGGCGAGGGCATTGGAGAGTTTCATGTTGTGCTTGGCATCTGCAAACTTGTTGCCTTGATCCTTCTTGGGAGCTGCCACCTTGAAACCAATCCCTTTGCACTCAGAGGGCCTGTGCCTGGTCCATCTGTTGTGATTAGGGCACCAATGATAGTCCTTGCCTTCCACAGTCTTGTTCTGCTTCTCACCAACCTTGGGAGAGGTAGTCATCCATGCTGGAAAGTCACCTGCCCTTGGCTTGCCTTTACCCTTGCCTTTCTTGTTGAATCCCTGCTTGTAGTCCTTCTTTCCATCTCCATTGGACTTGCCTGCTGGATAGGTAGGTTTCTTCTGATGGACCATGAGATTATTGACTTGGGCCTGTAAGGCAATGATGGTTTCTTCTTCTGTAGTTCTCTGGCACCACTGCTCTGACTCCTTTCTGGTCTTGAACTTGTTGAGAGCCCAATCCATGAGTTGCTGGTAGTTGACTTCACCTCCTTCCTCATAAAGGTCTTCCTTCTTCTTGATGTAGTCCACAAACTCAGCATCCTTGCATGCCTTGTATCCTTTGAAAAGATTGACCAGGAGATCTTGAGTCTCTTGTCCTCTGGCGTGGAGCTTGCTGACCAAACCAAGAACATAGTCATTGAAGGCTTCAATATCAGAATCTTGTTCCTCATTGCATAATCAAGACTGGAGAGTTTGGTCCTGACACTGGTGATGGTAGCTCTGGTATCCACATGTGACACCATGATGATGACCTTGAGGAGGAGGGGGCCTGAACCTTTTCCACCAAACATGAAGGGATGAACATTTCCTCTGGTTCTGACTTGCTTCTGAGCGGCGTCGGTCAAAGAATTCATGAGGCAATGATAAAGCATGAAGGAATCTTGAGCCTCTCTTGAGTCCTCATTCATATAGGTGAGGGCATGAGCTTTGACATCTTCATAGGAAATTTCTCCATAGGATTCAATGAGGTCCTTGGACAATGCCACATCCCCTTGAATAGGAATGTTCAAGATGTTGAGCCAATCAAAGACAATGGACTTATCCCTTGCTTGATCCAAGAAGAGCTGGAGGTTTTCTGGCTTGCAGTCAAACTTGATGGACAAAGACTCAGTACCAGACTTGAAGAGCTTGGCAGCAGCCTGCTCAGAGTAGTTGAGAACATCAGGGTTAGCAAAGGCTGGAGCCAATGCAAAATGGGGAGCTGGTTGAGCAGCCATGGTAGATCTTGCTGGGAGACCTAGTTGATGCAAACTTTAAAGCACTTGACTTTGAAAAGCTTGAAGGTTAGTTTGATTGATCAAACAACAGCACTTGTCTTATTACTTAGCGCAGAGGAAGCGTAAAGTTTTATTCGCGGCGTTGAGGCTACGAACAAGGGCTCGACGAATTAGTAGATCGAAAACTTAGACTTGTAAGAATGAACTATTGATTAATTGTGAGACATGTAAAATATGCAAAAGAATGAAATGAGAACCATTGAATGAGAGCAGTGATCAAATGAGAGCTGTTCTTCTTGTTCTTTTGACATCATTCTTTGTTCTTTTGTTGTTCTTCAAATGTAGCTGTGTAGATTGAATGTAGAACATGTACCGAAACCATGTTAATGAATTCCGAATATATATCGTGTAATATGTAGATTTGGTGATGCACCCATTTTGTGTTCTCGTCGTAGCTCGGCTTACGATTGCGCTTCCCGACATTTTTCCACAGAACATTCGACAGTGTCCGAGGAACAATGACGCAAAACAATTATGAGAAGGCGGACGCAAAGCGAACCGAACCGGTACCCAATGAGAACCGAAGCGTGACCCACGAAAACTTTGGTTGACGGACGGACGATTAGGAGACTTAGAGTATTGTCACGACGATAGGCGGCAGCACAGTAGCTTTTGTTTTATTGGGGCTCCATGCATGATTGTCCTACAGGCACGGCGTGCAAGAAGAGAACGACACCTCTCGAAGCCGTTTGCGCTGTGTTACGTTGTTGTTGCTGGTCTTGCGAGTTGTTTTGGAGCAACCCGCAGATCTATGGGTTGTATACATTAAAAACCGTTAAATCTCATCTATAGTTTACTTACATATTTTAAAGTTAGATGGCGTTTAATATTGAGGAACATACTTAGTAAGGATGTTGGATGCTGTTGGATATGGCATGCTAATATATACAAGTGTGTTAAAGTGCCCAAAGAGTCATTTGCATAATGGTCTAGACATTACAAAAGTCATGAACCCATTAGGTCGCTATTGATGTCGTATGTACAAGTATGATATCTATTATACAGCTGTACATACATATGCTACTACGGTACTTGTAGTATATGCAGAGCAGAGAGCAGTCTCGCGAAGACAATATATGAGAAGCACCAAACACCAACAGCTGCTGTTCTTGCAGATAAGACTTTAAGCCAACGCAACAGTAGACGAGTACAACTACTCCACTACTTATATTGCAGTACCTTAAAGATACACTCCCAGTAGCCGCTACGGAGTAGTATATTGACGGCCCTAGGACATTCGACCGCAGCGCGGCCGAGGGCAAACAACTCGTTCTCTGATGGAAATCGATCACTTGTTTTACAATTGATCGATTTGAATGCATCGGTGATGAGATATCTGCCGATGTATTTTTTCGCTATATTATATTACAATGTCACGATATTCATCTTCATTACTGCACTGTTATACCGATGCCAAAGAACCAAAATGGTCAGGCACTTCTGCTGCAAGCTATTGCGCCTATCTCTTTTGGCCAATGATGCGCATATTTTTCTAATCTTGAGATCAATGATACTTGCCGAGCATGCATATCATTCGAACGACTTTGACCGAGATCCTTTTATGGTCAAACATCACCCAGTACTGTTATACTTATGCCAAACGAGCCACAATGGTCCGGCATTTCTTTGCAAACTATCGCGCCTATCACTTGTGGCCAATGGTGCAATATGTTACATACTTTCCAACACATGATCAATACTAAGCATGCACACTTTACGATCACTAAAGGTTGCGGATTGTAATAAACAATCTAACGTTACTGGATGTTCTACAACGGAAAACCCCACCAAGCGTCCCAGCATGCCTTCATAAGCAATTGCGTTCATCAAATTTTGCGACGAGCAAACATATTCGAAGCAAAATCAATACACGAAATACAAAGGGTACACTTGTTTTTCGATAACGTGTATAGCTAATAAAGTGCAGATTACACCTACATGCAAGGGTAATATAGGGGGGTCCTAAGAGGAAAGTCATCAACCCAGCAGATAACAGAATGTAATCAATGGACATTGAGACATTTACCTACCCCGTACAAATACAGTCATTTCCAGGATTTATTAAACTATCTATTATGCCATTGAATGTCGTGATTCGGGTTCAGTGCTCTAAACAAAATCGGTATCACGAGTTTTAAAACCAACTTCACACTTTTAACGCAAACCATTTCCAAATACATAACGAGGACGTTCATTCACACCGAATTCATTCACATATCAAATTACCTATCAATCTACTTGGAACCTTGTTTATCACACTAAGCATCCAAATCTCCCAATCACGAATCCGTCTATCTAATTTAGTCCACGAACAAATCTGACATAAATACACCGCCCGGAAATAAGAATATGTCTTTCAAGAAAGTCAGTCAATGGGCCGATTGCTGAAACCACCAACCTTCATGAAGTGTTACTCAGTTTCCAATCATAAACTTCGCCGTATTCACCAGTATACAAAGGAATCGACAAATAACTTCATTCTGTTCTAAATAACACTCATAATCTCAAAACTCACAATTCGTAAACTTTGATCTTTCAGCTCCCCTTTGAGAATAACTAACAACCCTCCTACTTGCTCAACAATGTCCCTCGCTGCTGCTTCCAAGGAACTCTCCTTTCGCGAACTTGCTATGCAAGCCGCCACCTCTGCTAAGCTTTCTAGCTTTTCCGGAGCGTACGAGCCCAACAACGCCCATGCTGATAAAGTTCGGGCGACATTTGCCAAGACGTACCCAACTCTCTCTCGTTTCGCGACAGTTTGCGATACAAGTGTCGTGAAGCAACTCGCTTTCATCATGCCAAGTTTCAAGATGGGAGTCATGTCGTGCCCTTTCCACGCTCAAGACAAGGATAACGAGGAAGTCTTTGCCGGAAGTCTCGGAGACTCTATGGAAATCGTATGCCCTGTCACAATCAGGCTGCGTGATGTACGAAGTGACGTACTCAGTATCTGCGAAACCAGGGCTGAAGCCAACATGTACTCCCTTCCTACATCTGAGTCTAATCCCCTCGAAGAAGATGCACCGCAGCTTGACGACGATATCGAAATCGTCGAAGTAGCAGGCCCCGACCGAATCGGGATTGAGCTCAACGTGGCAACAAAAGAACCATGCTTCGTAGCCATCCCGAAGGTCATGCCCACCACCAGCGGTACCACTGTGTACGCCGCACTCCACTCTACCAAGAACTCAATTGTGGATACACCGGTTATGCCATCTGTCTTACCAGGGAGTATGACAGCAATCTGGTACGAAGCTTTGAGGTATGGAATTCGTAACCTCGACAACTATTCCCTTCATGCAAAAGACGTCCTTTTTCAGTATGAAGGGATCGAAAAGGCAGAGTTCACCACTGAGAACCGCAAACTTGTTTCTCGTTTTACAACAGTGGTGACATACCTCACCCCAGAGGATGACTTATACCATGAAGTCATCCGTCATGTCCTCGAAGAAAAGGAAAAGGCACTGATGATGTACGGAGCAAAAGTCATTGAAGCAAACCCTCCTACATTTGCAACACCGCCAGCAACTAGTAGTACACTACTACTACCCGAAGCCGCTGGAATGACTATCCCTTCTCCAGCTGACCATGGTATCTCAGTACTCCTCGACGGACTTGCGAAGGCAATCTCAGATTCATCATCAAAAACCCTCACTGGGGCGGAGCGAGAAAAAGCATCTGAAGCTGAAGATGCAAAGCGTTTTTACAGTATCTTATTCGGATCAATTCAAACTGTTGTAAACGAGGACGGAACCCCTCACCAAGAATTTGCGAAAGTAGTACTCCACCCTTTGTTCATGCCTGTCTTGACTGCGAACAAAAATTCGAAGGCTACCAAAGCTATGAACGAAGCTGTCGAAACCATTGCAGCTGAGCTTAGCATGCAAGACAATGCATTTGCATCAACAAGCAACCTTTTCCCTCGCATGTTTGATCAACCCCTAACCGCCGCCCTCCGAACGGGCCAATGGGAATACCAACATACAGTGCTGAACCCCGAAGGGATCAAAACAAACTTCGGGCTTCATCACCTTGCCCCACCGCGCACATGGTCTGCTACTTACATCACTCGTCAACAAGGAGAGCTCCAACTGACGCAGCAAGAACAAGTGGAGGAAGATAAGAGTCGGTACAATGCGAAAATAACCGAACTATATCATAAAGGTTGCATGGCAACCTTTTCAGACCTCAACGAAATGATCGGCAACTTCTACGGACTTATGTGTGTCATTATCGAATTCGACATTACTAATCCTCCCCTACTTTGGACGGCGATTAAGCAATACATACAAATCTTACGTTCCAGCGATGGGAAACAATTCGCCGGTTGCCATCGCAACATCAAGGAAGTAATGTTCAACATCGGACAAGACATCCAATCAACGATTGCTGGCTTTGTTTCAGAAGCCAGAAAAATCAGTTACAAAACTGCCATGAAGTCAGGCGCCGCAATCTCCCCCAGAATCTTTGACATGGCGCAGAGTCAAGCCAGTGAATTGCGCAGCCGGTTCACTCTAGCTGTCCTATCCGCGTCGGCAGGTACATACAAGGACACATCCGTCATATTCAAACTCTTCCAACCAGACCAGACCAAGGAAGAGTATAACAAAAAGAAACGCGAAGCCGGAAACGATGCTAACCACCAAGGTAGTACACATACTGCGCGCAATCGCCCGTTTGCATCCGGAAGTAATCGCTCACCAGCGGGAACACATAGCCAATCAACGGCCAACAATGTGACGCCAAGCGGAAGCCCAGCCCCGTCGATCCCACCAGGCAAGACAGTGTTTATCCATACGAGCCCGACACCACAGAAGTTGCCCCACCCAGGTGCCATATTTCCTCATCCGACAAGAGCAAACCAATTCACAATCCTATGTTGCCGAAGCGCATGTGACGGACAAACTTGTCTGATTCCAAACTGCACATTCTATCACTTCCCAAACCAACTTAACCAAGTCCCTCGAGATTTGAAGGAGAAACTCAAAGAATGGGTTTCTAACCACTCTCTTGTATCTTGGCACGCCGACGCAGCAAGCTGGGCAACCCCATCAGGTAATGTCCGTGCATCGGCTCGTTCAACAGCATAACCCCCACTGGGTAATCAGAACTAACATGCCGTAACCACTAGTCCCAGTTTTCTTTCCTACCTTGCGACTCCAGATCCCACCGAAAACGTTTCATAATAGTAACCCAACCATGGAAACCGAATCACAAGCGGGTGCTCCTCTCATAGTACGAAGAAACAAAGCAACAATAGAATTGAATTCGTTAAGCGGTGTGACGCACTCAACCAAAACATCTGTCCATGCCGAACTCCCCAAAGTAAACCCCCGCATCGCTGGACAGCAGCAGATAGACAGTGTTGGGATCGACGCGACTGGTAGTAATGCAACCCCCAACGAAGACATTATCCCGGTAATGTCTGAATATTTGCAGACGATGACAGCGAACCAAAACGCAACAAGCAACACCCATTTCGCAGGTACCATGAACCACCTCAATCCATCGAGTGACGATTGGAAGAAGGGAAAGCTTACCTCTAAACGCTTGGATGCCTTTGCAAAAATTGTGCTCCCGTCGAATGTCCAGATTCAACTTGCTCAACCCTTTGGTAAGGTTTCCTTGTCTCACTGTTTTTATGCCCAGAAATGTTTTCGCCATACTATCCTCTTGCCAGTTTTGAAAAGCGGGTACATGTCGTGCCGAGCAACCAAATGCCTCGAAAAAGCTTGTCGCCGAACGCGGCAACTCCAGATGCTACGAAAGAAGTACGCTGCGGTGAACTTCTTACCGTTGCAAGGATTCCAACCAGATTGGGAATCTACCACAACTATCCGTGATGACTGGAAGGCCATGACGTCGGCGTGTTTGCTCCATTTCAATGGCGATGTCGCAACGATGGGGCGATGGATTGGGGGCCCGCATGTCAACGAACACCTTAACATCCCATCCATCCTGGAAAAACTCCGGCTGATTGTCGATTCCCAAGAATTGTACGCCGACATAAGTCGGATCCTCTTAATGGGAGCACCTGCCCTGTGCAATGCTGAAGCGACCGAGGACAATTTCCAATCCTATCTGAAGTACGGAAACCATGACTCCGTCACAGACAACCAGGACGTGTATGCGTCTACCATTGTCAAACAAAGCAAAAGGGGACTTACCCTCATCATGGATCCACAACTTATCCAATTTGCACTGAACGCGCATTTGTCGCCTCAAGGTTTGGTAGATATTATCCATCCCCGACGCAAACCACGACCTTTATCTGACAGCAGCTTCCGACCATGGCCAGGGGCAATGGCAATCAATGACTGGACAAACAAAAAGAATGAACCAAAGCTCTACTTTGCAAGCTCGTTCATGAAATTTTGCGTGTGGCAATGGAACCTGGCGATAACTTACCCAACTCACGATCGACATACGGGCGACGATGACGTCCAATGCGCATTTCCACATCTGAAGTACAATCCGCAGTTAGTGGCCATGCATAGTTCTATCTCCAACAACACACTCAGTATGAACACAGGACATACCTTCGGAGACAATACGAGCCCATCAAACTGGGAACCCATTGCTCGAGCACGTCAGCAATTAGCACAGCACCACTGGCACCAGCCAGCGGTTGTCATGGCAAAGGCAAACAAGTATATCCCACCTTTCAAATTTGCGCCCCCGGCAACCGATGCGGAAAGAGCGGCATTTGCAGTTGCCATTCCGGATTCAATCAATACCGGTGTTATGGACGAGCACGGTCGTAGACGTGCCCCAACATACGACCATCATGTTGACGACAACATGTATGGCAATATCACTGAATTCATGCCCCTTGCCGCAGCAGCAAGCGTCATCGCATTATGCGACATTCTTGGTTACCCAGATGAACGAATCCCAGATCCTATCTCATGGGAAAAGTTCACAACTACCCACGGTCACATACGCAGAGTCGTCGGCTGGGATTTCAACACCCGAAGCCTTACGTTCACTCTCCCAAACGACAAGCGCACCGCCATCACAGTCGCGCTGACAGAATGGCGTTCAAGGACATCCTGCACCCTCGTTGAAGCAGCAGAACTGCACGGAACCTTAGCGGATGCTTCGCGAGCAAACCGAAAAGGAAGAGCAATGTTTTTTGGGTTCCAAAGCGCACTGCGGCGTGCAATCCGCCAGCAATACCACAAAGTCAAAGGATATTATTCTCGCCAATCCAAACTCAAGCATCTGTCGCAACAATTACCAAAACACTTGCACAACCGACTGGATTCATTGATCGCACGCGACATGGCAGCCCTTAGTTGGAAAACAAAAACAGTCATCCCGCTGCCAACATCTGTCCAACACGAACTCGAGAACTTACGTTCCCTTTTCGCCGACACGAGCAGCGCCTGGTCAATCAGCATCGGTCACGTGGTCCCTCGTGACGCACAATTCACCAGCTTCGGAGACGCCTGCGGCACCGGGGGAGGAGCATATTGCCATGAGCTCAGCTATTGGTTCGATATCATATGGTCAGAAGAAACACGCAATCTATTCCACATCGGACAGATCCACATCAACATTCTCGAATTCATTGTTGTATTGCTCCAACTTGCTGCCGCCATCGCAAGAGCAGAACAGGAGGGGTTTAAAGTTGAGGAGGGCCACACAATAAAACCTCTTCACAAACTTCTCATCCGTTCAGATAACTCCCCGTCTTGCAATTGGGCGCATAAAGTATCAGCAAAGTCGGAAAGAGGCCAATTATTTGTCAGCATTTTCGCCGACCTTGTCGATCGCACGCAACTCACAATTGATTGCACCCATCTTGCCGGAAACGATAACGGTCTTGCTGATTTCATATCACGACCCCCTCAAAATATTTCAATCACTCACCACATGCGATGTCAACAGATATTTCAAAAGGAGCCGAGGTTGCGGTCTTACAGCTTTTTCCGACCTCATCCCGAGCTCTTATCATGCCTGGTATCCAGGCTGTCCACCGTACAATGGCAAACAAGCCCGCCTCTCCCAAAATCGCTCGGACGATTCGAAACCGTCGACTGCAGTACTTCTTGTTCTGTTTTCATATGAGGCTTGATGACGATTGGCTCTTGGCAAACCAACCACAGGAACGAGCGAACTTTCAGCTCACGATGTACGCAACTCACCTTGCTACAGGGTCATCATTGCACTGCAGAGCCATCAAATCCAGCACCATCGCAAGTTACCTGCATGATATAGCAACGTTTCTCGGTCGCTTTCGACCAATCGATCCGCGATTCGTTTCCACCGCCGACACGGCATTAGCGCCCGTGATTGCTAAGATTATAACGGAACAGAGAAGATGGGAGATGGTCCCGAACCGCCGGGAGCCTTTCACTGTCGAAATGCACCTTGCAATCGCGAATCTGCCCAGCGCCAAACAGGATGATTGTTGTCTCGCCGCAGCTATGGCCAACTGGACATTATGCAACCTGTATGCGGGCTGTCGAGGAATAGAGTGGGCCCAAACCCAATGTGTTAACCGACCTCTCAACGCATTCCACCAAAACAGATTCCAGCATGCATACGCCTTTACACTTGCCGATGTCCAATGTTTGACCATAAACTCAAGCCCTTTAACGTTCGCGCAAGCAATGGCAAACATACCATACGTGGGGAAAATGAAACTCCGGTTCGAAGAGCAGAAGAATAACGAGAATGGCGAATGGAAGTTGTTCACAAAAAACAACAACAACCCCAACCTTTGCTTTGTACAACACTTCATGAGCATCTTGGTACGCCATAAACGCCTGACAAACTCATCCCCTACACAACCTTTGAGCGTGTACAAAGGAGAAGATGGCATTGCATATAACATCACAACCGTCGACATAGACGCAACACTTCGTCAAGCCGCAGCGAAAGTTTACAACCTTGATCCAGTAGTACACAGTGCTACCCTTAACCTTTGGTCGAGCCACTTACTCAGAGTCGGCGCCTGTACCATGCTGTACTCCAAAGGGTTTAGCGAAATGGAGATAAAATATCTACTACGATGGAAGAGCAACGCCTTCATGACTTACCTGCGCAACTTGGCTGTTACATCGCGTCGTCAAAACGACGCCATCAACGACATCAGTGAAATCCCAAATTTTGTTTAACACCCAGCACGTTACATGTCTGCTTTCCGCGATAATAACACGCTGTAATGGGTTCACCTTTCAAAAATAGTGGCTGTTAAACGCCTTCCGATACCGTTAGAGCCGTTCCAACTCTATATTAACGGTCTCCCTCTAAATCCCCTAGTCAGGCCCTCAACGTTTCAACAACCCGACCCATTCAGGTCTCTCAATTAATCTGGATGTTCATGCTGTCACGAAATCCGATCAATGTCTTACCAACAACCCGATCGAAACTAAGAAATTTTTATCTTTTTTTTTTTCTTTTTTTTCTGGCTGTCTGCCACCGAACGATATGGCTCCCTCACTGCTACACGCGCACGTATAGCAGCGTCAGCAGACGAACTGGGCAGGCCAGTGCTTGTTAGTGAACCATCCGGGAATCCGTTGGACTCCTTGGATACTCTAAGGGTATGTCCATACAAGACAACTTCGATCGAAGCTTCCAAGTTTCCAAGTGATCGAACGAATCAATTTTGGGTTCGATTTTTGTCTTCCCGAAGTGGTGTCCATACGGCGACATGAAAAAACTTCGATCGAAGTTTCCAACTCCCAAGTTTCTCATCGCTAGTAGTGCATGGGAGTAGTAGATTTTGCGAATGACCAGAGCAGCTAAACGTGATCATAGATCTGCCTGCCACTGCTTGATGAGACAATGTTGGTCACTACAACCTCCAAGAAAGGAAGAAGAAGTATGTCTCATTCTCATCACTTCTTATGGAATTCACGATCTGTCACAAACAGCATAATTGCAAATGTGGCAGGTGTCGTTGCTGAGAATTTTGCAGTTAGCCATCATGATGGATTGCGACGAGGGAGGACAAAAAAACTAGGATCGTCACCAGGGCGGACAATTCTCGAGCGCAACAGAAGGTCCGTCAAGGACATTTACAAGCAACTTGGAAAAGTGTACTTCCGAAGGGCATACCGAATGAAGTATAGTACTTTCCGCCGTCTTGTTGCAGCGCTTCGTCCATATATCATTTCTGTATCTGGGAAGAAAGGCACAACACGTTACATTCCGAATGGACCAATTTCGCCAGATGTCCGGCTTGCATGTGCCATTCGATGGTTTGCTGGTGGGTCTCCATATGATATTATGACCACATACGGCATCGGTCACACCGACACAATCAACAGCTGCTGGTATGTCGTGGATGCCATCAACCGACACCCCAGCTTTATAATTCAGTACCCAAACGACCACAACACGCAGCTATCTATAGCCCGCGGCTTTGCTGAAGCTTCAAGTGCGGGATTTCAGTGGTGTGCTGGGGCCATAGATGGAATCCTTATTTGGATTCATAAGCCCTCCAAGAAAGATTGCCTGGAAGTCGGGTGCGACAGTGGCAAGTTCATGTGTGCTCGAAAGAAGAAGTTTGGACTTAACTGCCAAGCAGTATGTGACGTTCGAGGTCGTATCCTGGACATCTCCATCATGTACCCTGGATCGACTTCAGATTGTCTCGCATTTGAAGGAATGTCGCTCTTTCAGAAGCTTGAAGAAGGCATTTTAGCTCCAGGATTGTGCATCTTTGGTGACAATGCATACCTGAACACGCCATTTATGGCAACGCCGTATCCTGGAGTTTCCGGAGGGACAAAGGACGCGTACAACTTTTACCATTCACAGTTAAGGATACGCATTGAGTGTACGTTTGGCATGCTGACACGCAGATGGGGAATTCTCAGAAGTGCAATTCCATTGAATGTCACAGTACAAAAGACCGTTGCACTTGTGCTTGCGCTTGCAAAGCTGCACAACTACTGTATAGACACTGATGGCAATTCCGATCTTATATCGACTGCCCGAGATGAGTGGCAAAATGAAGTTAACGGTGCAGTTCCTTTGGTAGCAACAAGGCAGCAGGATTCTCAGTTGGCAAGCGGCAATGAGGTCATTCCTGAGCAATTAATGCATGTCGGCCATCATTTTAATGATATTGGTGGCCAGGCTGGTTTCCGCAACAGGCAGCGACGCTACGACTACATGAGCCGCACAGACGGAGTTCCACTTCCACGTGATCAACTGCACTCCCTGGTTGCATCAATTGGTCTTACACGGCCGACACTAGTACACCTCCGGCGCGGTGGTCACAATACCTAACACAGGCATCATGCTAGTATGCAATTCTTGCTCATCGGTTAACACCAGCCATTACTACTACTACACTAATCATTTCGAACCATAGGTTCTATCAATTTCTTTGTCCACTTCTTTAATCTCGTCTTGTACGAGACGAACTTCACTCTCATAGAATTCACGAAGTCGCTTACTGTTGCTGTCACGTGGATTGAGTTGGGCAATATTCCCCCGGTACTGTCGTGCCAAGTCACTCAGCTGGGCTCGTCGATCGAAACAGCGTTTGCGACACTCTTCGAGGATCTTACGCTCCTCGAACGCTTGCCTCTTTTCCTCCAGCTGCTTTTCTGATGTACTTGCGAGGAGGATCTTACGTTCCTCGAATGCTTGCCTCTTTTCCTCCAGCTGCTGTTCATGATTTCGATCCACGGCTCGATCATGTATCAAAGCGCTGTTTGATTGGCGGTTTGATTCAGCAAGATCAGTAATTGAACGTGCAATGGCTCCAAGTGATTGCTGTTGAGTCTGGGAATCAGCACTCGGCGGTGCTTCCGGGCGGCGTCCTTGGCGTTCACGACTGCCACCAGAAGTAGTACTTGGAGCATGGGATGCATCCGAGGCACCGGTGTTGTTGTTAAGACGCTGCAGCGAGGATTGTAACAGTTGGTGGGCGTCAGCAACCTCCCAAAAGTACAGCAGATAAGATGGCCGGCCATTTAGAAAGGCAGCTCTACTTTGCAATGCGCGAGCTGGTCGGCCGCGGAGAGTTCCAATGTTTGTACGATGACGACGAGGAAAAGTAGCATCTTGGGCGGATGCAGGAGATGTCTGAGAGGTCATGAAGGAGGCATTGTCGCCGTTGGCACCAATGGCCTCCTCCTCTTCATCAGCGTCCGTACTAGAATAACCTTCATCGTCTTCTTCTTGCGAAGCATCATCTTCTTGATCACGTCCACCCTCGCCTTGTCCGCTTTGTTCCCAACGACTGATAATCCTGATGAGGTCAGACCTCATGGACGAGAAGATATCTTCAATCCTTTGTGGTGTCGCTGGAGTGAGTCCAGCAACGAGGTCGTACGAACAGTTTGTGGCTTCCTGGAAGTCAAAATGGCATTCCGAAGCTGGCGCTACAGGGTTGAATGCAGAGCTGTTCCACAAATCTGAAATGACTTCAAAAACAGTTGGAGGTCTGAGAATGTGTGTTAGTTCAGAATTGTAAAAAGCAGAATCCTGTGCGAATGAAGCAAGAACAAGCAAGAAGCATAGAACAGCACCCGGCCGACACAGAGCACTCACCTAATATCTGAGTTACGTGCATCTATTTCCTGTCGTGATCTAGTATCTGCTCTCGTAAGGAAGAGGCACTTCACATTATCCTGAGTCAAGCACATGATGATGCGGAGGTAAGGCACTGACCCTCGCCAGTGCCCTCTTCCTCCACTGCCGCCGGCGCGACCACGTAATTCAACCGGCAGGTGCACCTCGCTACGCTCTTGTGTGCTTCTCATGAGAACATCTTCGAGTCTCAGTACTTCACCCTTCAGGAATTCAATGTCTACAGCATCACGAACAGGATATCTTTCAAGCCACTCCATGATTTGGGGTCGTGTCCAGTTGTTTGCACGCAGAGCTGGAATGATGTTGAATAAATCAGCCCGCCGTTTGATTTCGTTCACGTAGTCATTATTTCGAGGACGCACCAATGAATTCTTTGGAAGGATAGACCATGGCTCTCTATCAAAAGAGAAAAGAGGTTGTTCATCATTGCGATTCAATCCAATGCATAATACGTACAGTACCTTTTTCTCATTTCCTGAGTCAATGTACACATCTCGACATAGACACCTGCCTTCATTCGAAGCAACAGCAGGCACCTCAACACCATACTCCTCTGCATCTGAAACACTTTCTTCTTCATGATCTTGCAGTCGTGAACCTCCTTGAGAAGAACTCATTTTGATGCTGACACCGTCAGCAGAACAGGATGTGGTGCTCTGATATTGCAAATATTGTGTGCACGTTTGTTGCAAAAACAGGGCAGTGTACGTAAGTGCGTGTTGAGAACTTGATGTGAAAGATCAACATACAGTGTACTTTGTGTGAATCATTATAAACTAGTGGTCGAAACGAAAATGTTGGAACAGGTTATGAAACTTGGATTGCTGAACTTGGATAAAAATCTTTCGTCAACTTCGATCGAGATCGTGACGAAAGATGAGTCCCACTAACTCAGAAATCGAAGTTGAATCACGAGTTGATTACTTCGACCACTTGGAAACTTCGAAACTTCGATCGAAGTTGTCTTGTATGGACATACCCTAAATCGTCATAGTTACTACGTTTTTTGCCCACTATGCCAGTGTATTGTACACAACCCTACTATTCTAGTAGCAGTGCGCCCAATACTGAGACATAGCAGAACTACGCGTAGCAACTATGTGGTCACACTCAAGCACCTCCAATACCGTTCGACGTGCAGTTCCACAGGATTCATGATACGCCTGTGTATGAACAGTACAAGCATACCAGTAAAATGGGCTACAACAGGCATAACACCAGTACTACTAACTAGTAGTAATACTACTACTAGACTAGTAGGTACTTGTACCATGTACCTTATACCTTGTACTCCGAGTACTCGAGTACTGTACCTAAACTGGAGGATTAAACTCAATTCTCTCAGATTGGAGTAGAGTCTACCAGTAAGGTACAGTACAAGCATAAACACTATAGCTGGACAAAGTAATTTTTTCGCAGCAACGGCACGCTTCTCCAACGATTTCGACAGGCCAAATAATATAGATAACAAGTCTGCGGTACTTTCTAGCTACTCAAAGTGCTGCTACGACCAGTATTCATGCAGAAATGTATGTTTGAAATTTCCCCCCCTGCATTTTTTTTAAGTACAGTACCTGGACGATCAAGTCACGAATGCAGTAAATCCAGTCCATTTCGACAACCACCTAGTTGTTGCTTCTCTATTGCATGTTAACAAGTCATCGCATGTGTATCAGCTATGAGGCTGTTGGGTTGAAAGTAGAATATAAATGGTGGTGACAAAGAAATTGCCATTAATCCGCACGACACGATTTTTTTAATTTTCGAAATTAAATCCCTGTTGTCACAAGAATGATCATTTGTCGGTAATGGACGAGTCCAAGGTGAGTCTATTGATTGGCAAGCTAAAGTGTATTACATTCATCATGACTATACTGTTGTTATTGCAATGGGAGTGATCGTTATTCTCGGAGGAATGTACGTGGTCCAATCCTTTGGCAGAGTTGCAAGCTTCGTGAGAATTTGATCCTTTCGTTTTAAATCTTTCAGGAGGAAGTCAACCTTTGCTTCGGGAAGCACCCATCTAATAACATCTCCCCAATCCTTGTCGTTCAATGAGTTTTCATCTGCGTTGTACTTATGCAAAGCTGTCTGAGCATTATCAAGAATCTTCACTCGTGCCTCACTCTTCTTGTTCACGACTAGCAGCCTCGCATTTTCGTTCAGTTCCAGTTGCATCTTCTGTGCCTGGATAGTGACACCGGCATTGCCAATCCTTGATTCGCAAGAACTCCATTGACCCGATGCTGAGAAGGCTTTATTATTCTGTAGCAACTCCGCCACCTGCCCTGCCTCAGTTGCTGCTCTTTGCACGTGAGCGGCTGTGGGAATCACAGCATCAAAGATCCCAGGATTAAAGCCGCTGGCTTCCACTGAATCAACCAGCACATCGTACCGAAACTGCAACCTTTCGAGATCTTCATCCTTGTTGTGTTGCCCAAGTTCCTTCCTTACTTTGGTGTTCTTCAAGCAACTGCGAGTGAAAGGCACGAACCCAACCTTAGCCCACGACCACAAGATCTTCTCCTTGCTGAAGTGACAATCGAAAGGCCTGTCACAGAGATCATCGCCAGGCATACCATTTACAATGGTAGAAAGATCGCCAAAGTCAAGATTCAAAACAGTCGATTGAAGCTGCTCTCCGTTCTTCCTAGCAAGACCCCTGTCCCTCAATTTTGTTTGCACCACCTTCTCGCCGCGTGCGTACGTCGCTGATTTGAAAGGACCGTACAGCGCGTCCATCTCTTGTTGCACACTGGTAGCGTTTGGCAATCCCATAATAATTATTAATCCTCGCTCAAAGAACTCTTCACGTTTCGATAGGATAGCCGCCGATGACACAATTCTGCCTGGGCCTGCATCCAGCTTTAGAATGACAGGGCCTTGATTAAGTTTACCGCTTACGGAGTCAAAGACAGCTGTCTTATTCATGTTTGGATAGAGCGGTACAATCACCGTCTCTATGTATTGGTTCAGAAGAGAGTCATCCATAGACCCGCGTGGCCGTACAGCATAGAAGCTGGCAGACTCAACATTTGTTGGGCAGCCATACCTCCCTTCAACAGTCGGAAGCCCCACAAGCCAATCAACCTTGACTCGGAAATTCTCATCAGACTTGGCGCTGGAGTCAAATATGTACATTGGAGGCAACGCTTCTCCTGCCGAATTGGTTGCGTATGCACCGGTGACGTGTCTTGCTGACTTGACACCTCGATTGGCACCCCTTTGGAAGGCAGGGTTGTGGTAGGATACTGCCCGAGAACCACCCTTGTCGCCTGTAACCGACAAGTCGTGATGCGTCTCGTCCATGTTTATAATTCTTCGCTCTGTGTCCTTCTTAAAGCGCACCTCCGACACCAATCCACCTTCATTGTTGAATACTTCTTCATCGACAACAAGCCCAGTTGTGAGTAGATCTCGTTTCACGTCATCGAACCATTGATTTAAATTATCGAACGTCGTCCATTGTGCCCTCGCATCGTCAACAGAAATTTTGTTCGCAGCCTGGAGGGACTCAGGAAAATCTTTCCTTACCCTCCTCCATACGGACTCCACCTTGAACGCAGTTTCGTGTTGAGTGCCAACTATGGAAGCACCAATCAGTCTCTTTAAATCCCTTCCTTTCAACTCACCATCACCGACTTGGCAAACTTCGGCATGCGTAGCCACCATGCTTGCAAAAACTTCGGGTATTTTGACTTTTGGGCCCTTTGCCTTAGGACTCACACCACCAACGACACATCCTCGGGCCGCTTCGTAGACTGTACTTCTAGCCAATCGCCTTTTCCCATCAAGATTGTATTCTAAATTCAGCCTCTCACAAATACAGTGTACTGGCTCAATCGTGCGTGATGCCACAAGCGAGGTTGCCTCTTTAAAGGCTGCCTTGTAGCGCCCTTCGTAGTCAACCTTGAGTCTCTTGGCTTCAAGCCTTGCCAAACTTGCTTGCCGCGAAGACTTTCTGCTTCGCTTTCCTTCTGAGCTTGTTGTTGCGGTACTAGCGCCAGTAGTGGTGCTAGTGCAAGTAACATTTGAGGATGATGACAGAGACTTCATCGTGACGGGGGAAATGTTTCTTGATCTCTCACTTGCATCCTCATTTTGTTCAATGTCAATCACGATTCCAACCTTCATGTTGCTCCTTATCACCTGCTCTGCTTTCGCCTTCAGTATGCTGTCGTATGTCCCTTTCCTCCTTGCCAACTTGACTCGATAATAAAGTGTAGAATAAGGCAGTATCCCTTGCAGTTCACAAGCTGCAATCGCTTGCTCCACCCTGACATCATTTACAATCACCTGTTAAGGGAACAATTGTTATTAGTACAAAAATTGACGTAGGATTGTTATTTCAACTGCCGACAAAATTCAACTTTCATTTCACAGTTTTCCAATTCACCATGCCAACTTTGCAGAAGTCGCGCAAGATGAAAAACATACCAATCGCACTGCATCTTCAACAGTGTAGCAACACTTTGGTCTACCGACACTCCTTCCTGCAGATGCAGAAGCATTGTGGTTGTTGCCTCGTAACTTTGACATCTACAACTTTTGACCAATTTATTTTCGAAGCCGACGATTGATGCGACCAAAAATTGACAACTTTTCTGGCGCGCGCTGTCTTTTCACAAACAACTTGTCGAATCAAACGACCTAAAAACCCCTTCTTTTTGAACCATCTACACTCAACCGGGTCAAATCAATCTTCATGGGGATAAAACGCTTATTTTATTCTGTCCAGCCTAGTTGTAATTTAGGAAGTTAGTTGATGCTCGGGTGATCGCCTTAAATAAACATGCCTGTACATCTTGCATACAAGCTGGTGGGCCTGCCACATCCTGTTGCTTATCGATCAACCACCAGTGTAGGTTGCTGCAAGGTAGGTGATCGAAACATCGCGATGCGAGGGGTTCATTTCGATTGAAGCTATGACGATACTGTAACGCGATGTATGAATCTTAGCTCCAACAGTTGAGATTGAGCAACGGATGAGGTGCGAGGGGAAAACTGGATTTCACCATGGAGTTTTGAGCGACGTGGAGTCCACGAAAATATGTACTGTGGTACCATAGTTCCAATTCCTTCTGGCGGGTGCCTCGACATCTTTCTCACGATTTTTTTGCTCTAGAGGTTGTCGTCGGCTCGTGATGTCTGAGACAATCGAAACAGTTGAGCCACCCAAGGGTACGCCTGTCGGAGCACTTTCAAGCGGCATTGATAAGAAAGGCGATAAAAAACGAACACAAAAACGAGTGCCTCGTGACAAAGCATGCTACAACTGTGGGGAAGTAAGTTTCAGCCGTGCTGTTTCTCGATTGCAGTCATTGCGTGACCTCACTCTCCACCCCAGACTGGGCACGTTGCTCGAGAGTGCCCGAATGATCGAGTTGAAGGAGACGATCGCAAGACGATTAATCAGGCGCGTTCGCAATACCGTCGTTGCTTCAATTGTGGAAAGTGAGTAAGCGAAAAAAAATGATCTTTGTCCCAGGGATGTGTCTCATTCTTTGTTTTGTTGCTGTTCGTTCAAGGGTTGGGCACATCTCCGCCGACTGTCAAAAACCAGCGGGAAATAAAGCCTGCTATAATTGCGGAGAAGAAGGCCACATCTCGAAAGACTGTCCTACTCCAAAAGCCATCTAATCTTGAAGGTAAGTCATGACAAGGTCACAGTAGGTGATCTCCTTTCATGTTATGTCGAAAAGCGCTTATGTTACAAAAGAGTGCATATACCCACGAATTCCAGTCATGATCAGCCCGTGTGTTTCACATTCTGTCCGATTGTCAGTATACTCACAGTTCCTTGTCGTGATCAGATTTCGGATTGTGTTTTGATAGGAACAAAACGTTCCCATTTTTCAGCTAATGAGTCACATGTGCCGGGCATGGCACCGGCATTACGTTAAGCGTTTCGTTAAGAGACATAGTTAATAACTTATTCACAAACACCGATTAGAATTCTTCATCTGCTGTACCGTTGGAAGCCGCTAATAGACGCGAGCCACAGGAGGAATGGTAGCACACTCGTCTTCGTCCAGGGTATAATAGTGAATTGGCCTGTACTTGATATCAGTTTTTCCTGTCTTCTCATCGAAGTAAGCCAAAGTGTGCTTCATCCAGTTCTCATCGTCCCGTTGGGTGTATTCTTCGTGCGCGTGAGCGCCTGACGGACGAAATGCAGAGTGAGAAATAATTACCAGTACTTGCTGCAGGAACACCTTTCTTACTCACCTCGACTCTCCTTCCTTTTGTCGGCCCCATGCATTGTCGTGGCTGCACAAGCCAGGAGATTGCGACATTCTAAAGTTTCCACAAGGTCAGTGTTCCAAATCAAAGACTTGTCCGAGACTTTGACATGATTGAATTTATCAATAACACTGTCGATTTTGGTTACTCCTTCTGCAAGTGAGGAAGAAGTTCGATACACAGCCGCATGATCTTGCATCACATGCTGCATTTCCGACCGAATCTGTGCAGTAGAAAAATCACCGTCTGAATATCGGAGTCGATCGAGAAGTGCAATACTGGCCATGCCAGCGTCAGCAGGCAAATCCGCCGCCTTCTCGCCGGGAGTGGCGATCTCAGCAACTCTAAGTGCAGCTGCCCGTCCAAAAACAACGATGTCGAGAAGAGAGTTAGCACCCAGACGATTGGCTCCGTGGACAGAGGCACTTGCAGCTTCTCCAACAGCGAATAGTCCCGGAACAACTTTGTCCTCGACATAATTTCCAGCAGAATCAAAATGAGTGTGAATCACTTCACCGTGGTGGTTAGTTGGGACGCCACCCATATTGTAATGCACTGTCGGCAACACGGGGATAGGTTCCTTTGTCACATCAACTCCGGCAAAGATGGAGGCAGTCTCGCTAATGCCGGGAAGCCGTTCGGCCAGAAGGTCCGGCGGAAGATGATCAAGATGCAAGTACACGTGATCTTTCTTCGGGCCAACTCCCCGTCCTTCCCTAATTTCCATAGTAATGGCTCTGCTTACAACATCCCTAGAAGCGAGATCTTTCGCAGACGGGGCGTATCGCTCCATGAAGCGTTCTCCCTCGGCATTCCGCAGGATTCCTCCTTCACCTCTGCATCCCTCAGTGATAAGACAACCTTCGAATTTTGGACTAGTTAGAAAGCCAAGCTAAATGAAGGTTCATCTGAAGATGAAAGAACTTACCAGCACCATAAATTCCAGTTGGGTGGAACTGCACGAACTCATTGTCCTGGTTAGCTATACCAGCTCGCATGGCCATAGCGTTTCCATCTCCAGTACATGTATGAGCTGAAGTGCAAGAGAAATATGTGCGTCCAGATCCTCCAGTCGCCAAAACAGTGTTCTTGGCGTGAATTCTATGGATGGTTCCATCTTCCATGTTGAGAGCAATGACTCCGACACATTCTCCTTCCTCACTCATCAACAAGTCTAAAGCGAAGTACTCAACGAAGTATGTCGTGTCAAACGCAAGACTCCGCCCGTACAAGGTGTGAAGCATAGCATGCCCTGTACGATCAGCAGCACAAGCACACCGGTACGCTTGGCCTCCTTTCCCAAAATGAAGACTCTGTCCACCAAAAGCACGCTGGTAGATTTTTCCATCTTCCGTACGTGAGAAAGGCAAGCCGAACTCCTCGAGTTCCAACACAGCCTTCGGAGCTTCACGACACATGTAGTGAATAGCATCCTGGTCCCCAAGCCAATCTGAGCCCTTGACGGTATCGTACATATGCCATCTCCAGTCGTCCTCACCCATGTTTCCGAGCGCAGCGTTCACACCGCCCTGGGCAGCAACGGTATGCGATCTGGTAGGGAAAAGCTTGGTTACACAAGCTGTCTTAAATCCAGCTTCGCTCAAACCCATGGCAGCACGGAGGCCAGAACCTCCAGCTCCAACAACGACAGCATCGTAAGTGTGATCAACAATGGTATAGTCTCCGGTCAATTTCGTAGACAGGCCGCGGATGATTGTTTTGGTCGTCCCACAACGCACTCTTGATGCCGCAGCTCTAGAAATCATCATGATGGCTTCTTTGAGGCACAGGCAATGCTTGAAGAGGATGCACAATGGGTTCCGTGATTGAGTCACTGGCTCCCAACGACCGAAAACAATTCGTTCCCAGCTTGTAGGGTGTTCGTGTGCAAAGATATCTGAAATCTGAAATACCTACTACTGTACTACTAACTGGTAGCGAGTGTTCCAGGTAGGTATGTTACGATGATGTGCTAAATAAATAGACAGGGTATTCTTGGATATGCTGATACGCATGTGCACAATATTGAAGTGCATGTCATCCCCGCATCCCCGCCACCTGCCACCAGCCATCTCGCCTTCATGTTTTGTGTACGGCACCAGTGCACCGGTACAGAAATCCCAGGTGCTACAGTACTAGTACAGTTGAATCAAACAACTGCATTACAATTACACCAACACACCCAATACCGTATGCATACCAGACATTGATGTGTAACTTCTGTACGTTGGATCATTACATAATAAAATCATTGGACGAGTTCCTTGTTGCCAGCACAGTACCAGTTTCATACTTCGGTACCAGCTATGTTCTGTATGCCGAGTACAAGATCCAGTACTGTAGTCATTGTGTATTGCCTCCTCACGTTTCACTGTACACTGTACAATACCGTATGGGTGTACGTCGTCCGTTTTGGTGACGCTCCATTTTGACCTGATTCAGATTCTCTGTCATCAGATATGTAATACTAGTACAGGACATATATACAGTACAGGGCGAATTTGAACGCAAATTTTACGGATCACCATATACCTGAACGGGATGCGAACTCGAAAACAGATGTCCGATGGCAAGCATTTGCAACTCGAGAGAAGCATAGTCCAATAGGGTGTCCGTCAGATGAAGCCTTCAGGAAAGAGTGAATCGATTCTTTCTCGACCCGCGACCACCCCCGACTTCAGTAGAGCTGCATTTAAAGTGTACGACAATTCATGATACAACAGCATATGTATGACATAGTACGATTCTACTCAAGCAGAATTCGGAGTTGATGCATACTAGCGTAAGGCACTTATACTACATGTACAAATGTGTACATCGAGATTCTGGACATGCCATCAGGGAGAAACGATCGCGATTTGTTCAGAGACGCGACCAATCATCACATGCATCAGATGTTACTGGTATCAGATTGCGTCGCACGAGAAAGGTCTGCACAGATAGGGCTGGGATGCGTCATTGCTTTCTTGTCCAGAGATCACTGCATTTGATTGGTGCCTGGTGCCTTGCTCTTCACCCATATCAGGCTGGTTATAGGTTAGCAAATGGGGTTACAAGTTACAAGTACTAGTTCTGGTAGGCTGGGTAAATGGCAAACCAGCCTCCCAATCGAGCGATAGTTTACCGTGTACTACTATATTTAATTGTGAGAGTTAGATGTTCATTCCGGGACTGGTAGTGGATTGTCTAAAATCGTTTGATACGATACCCGTACGTAGCAGGAGGGGTCACTGATTCGAAGTCTAACTGCACCTCCGGTTAACCGAAGTTGAATGCAGCAACTAACTTTTACAACAATCCAAGCAGTTAAGCAACTAACTACTGAGCCACTCCAGTGACTTTACTAACTCCCGCATCCTTCTTGTTAGCGTAGATAACCAACTAATGCAACCTCCAGTACATCAGGGGGCCCCTATCTGTGGCTTCTTTATAAATCTGCGGTCACCACGTACCAACAAAATATGCATTGACCACATATGTTCAACAAGATTTATTTCATTTGTAAATCATGTAATTGTTTTAGGTATGTTTACAAGATTTCTTTCTTTTATAGATGACAACATCTACAGAGGTCCTTTTTTACTTGTTTGTATCTATTGTAGAAATACATTATATGTTACTGCTTGATTCCTTAGAAGTTTTGTATCCCTTCCTCTGTATTGGTCAGATGAATGTAACTCCTGCCTCATTTCTGCATGCATGTACGCAGCATACAAACGTGTTTTTCTTTTATTAGAGTCGTTTACATGCTTTCCTGGTGCTGGTATGTCCTACTATTATGGTACAATCATATTTGCGCCATATTTTCCAACAGATGGAGCATTTCTATGTTTTTTGCTGTCGCCATCATACTACTGCTGGCTTGGCATTGCTACTGCCATTGAGCAAGAAGTGGAAGTCTATCAGTAATCATAATTGAACAAAACAACACAACAGCAGCATCTCATAGTCCTGCTTTCACATGTTTCAATGTCAACTGCTATGCTACGTTCAAAACCGAACGAGGTCTTTGTCAACATGTTTGGCAAAGTGTTCCATGTTGCGATTACATGTCGGAACCAAGGCCTCTTGCTGCTAGATTGGCATAGTTCATGAGAGTTCATGGCGCCAGCGCTTGGGATATGGCATGGAATCTTCATGCCTGAATCGTTTTATGAGCGCAGATCCTCCATCGTAGGAACCCTACAAAGTTTTCAACTATTCAGCAAATTTTGATGAAGACGATGCCATTGATGAACAGGTTGAAATGAATTATGACTCTACAAGACGCATCGGAGATGTGGTGGCTATGTGTTGCATAGTTTTTGTGCCATGATGGAACGCATTCAAGCTGGCAATTGTCATAAAAAATGTTATTGCATCATGAGGATGCATGTTGTTGAACATCAATATATTGTGAATCTCATCATGCATTTGAAGGATGCCCAATGCCCTGGCTGACTACACATTCTTGCAGAAGGTACTTCAATGGGCGTGCAATGCCAAATTTGAAGGCCTTGATTTCAACCCAAAAGCCACTACACAGAAAGCGAACATCCAGTGGATGTACAAAGCTTTGGAGCACTCACAACAGGGACTCCCTAAGGTACTGTAAGTGAATCTTGAAGATCACAACAAGACTCAAGATATTATTTGCTATGACTTTGTACCTGCATAGTTGTCATTGCTGCAAGATGAGTCATTGATGGCCATTGATAACCTTGTCATCAATAACAAGCATTATCCAATGTCAATGTACATGCCAAGTGACAGCAAAGTTGGTGAGGCAAACAAGTGGTTCACGTTATCAAGAGCTGTACCAACAACTTGCGTTGCTTGTCCCAATTATAATGTACCTTGATGGCACTGTCATTGACAGCAAGGGGCACATTGATATCTGTCCTGTGTCATTCTGGACATCTCTTTTCACAGAGAAAGCCACCATTTGCAATGTGAAGTCATGGCGTGTTTTGGGCTATGTTTCAGACCTGAACAACCGTGGGCGCTCTGGAGCAATGAACAGCTTTGTAAATGCAAGTTCAGAAGAGAAAGGTTGGACTTCTTGTAGTTTCCATAAGGTCATGGATGTGGCTGATGATGGCAGATTGGGTGAAGGGCCAAACTGGTCTAGATGATCATTTGAAACAAGTACCTCTGAAACTTGCAACAGGTTGCTTGTTGTTGAACTTGTTTTTCCCCTCTTATTTGTAATCAATGATGGCAAGCATGGTGATCAACTCTGTTGCCAAACCAATAGCCATCACAGCAGTACATTGTGTCACCACCGTTCATGTGATTGCTCATATGAAGACCTGGATGATCCTGATGTTGAGTGCACATTCCAGTTGACTGAGACAATCAACCAGCATGCATCTCAACATAGTTCACAAGAGGAGCTGTGTCAGCTTTCAATTTTAAATGTGACAATGCCTTCAATCATTTTCAGATGGGGCAGAATCCCCATGGCATTTTCAGCATGTGTGCAGTTGTTGATGTGATGCATACAATTCAACAAGGCATCAACATGTACATTTCTTGATAGCTTTGAGAAATGCCTCAGTGCACAGTCACTGGCAATGCTTGACACCATGGCTTTCATTTTTGACACCACATGCTGTCAGGGTATTTGCATGTCCTTCCCCAGAACTGATTTTCCAGAGGAATAACAAACCTCACCACCATGATGGAATGCATTGAGCAGTTTGGGGCTTTGTTTCTCATCTTTTTCTTCATTTGCAAGCGGAAGGTTGGGGAGTCGTCGATAAGTATATTCCACAGTTGGATGCTGTGTTTGCCGATGCACTTTCTTCCGAAGAGCAAGAACTCGAGATGTCCGGCGTTGGTGCACATCACCAAAACAGTGTCGCAGAACGTGCCATTCAAACCGTTACCAAGCATGCTAGAGCTGTGATGCAACATTCATTCCTGCACTGGCCTGAGGAATTCCAAGTTAAACTATGACCATGCGTGTTGGATGTACAATCACACTCCATGACACTCCCATGGATGGGCACCAATCAAAATCTTCTGCGGATCCAGCATTGCATGCCAACATTTACAATGAGTTCGTGTTTAGGGATGTCCGGACTATGTTCTGAGTCCGACCCTACAAGTTGGGACGAAGATTCCGAAATGGGATCCAAAGGCGTGTCGAGTGATACCGAGGACAGTTTCTTGGCTTCAGTTGCAAGCAACCACTCTTCTAAGATCGGCCTCATGCAAAATCTTCAAACCGGATCCATGAGTCCCCAATCCCACGTTGTGTTTGACGAACTCTTTTTGACAGTACACAGCGTGGACGAGGATAATGGAACGTGGATTGAGCTCTTCACCTCTGAATGTGATTATTTTGAACCGGATAAAGAAGAAGAGGAAGATGATGGAATCACATTCCCTGAAGTCAATCCCACCTGGCTACCGATCGCAGAGCTGCCTGCTGCTCGTTCCGCCCGTTCCCATCATTGCTGAATGCCAGCCAGATCATTCCCGATACACCCATTATTGCTCCACCAGATGCTATTCTTGTTCCAGATCCACCACTCGACATTGCAACCATTCACCTGACGCGACGATCGAACATCAACCCAACACTCAACAAGATCCAACCGAACGTGGCAGGCCGTCGAACAAGGCGTCCCAATCGACGCGTTTTTGGAGACAAGTGGACTAGGCTAACAATGATACTCTCCAATTAACGCCATCGTCACGCACTCTTCTCGGACACATCGTTCCAACCCTTTCTTGTGACAATTTGTTTCTTCATTTGCTAGACTGAGATGCTTCTTTCTCCGAAGACTACGCTTCCTATTATGCCGTCAACGAACTGCATGTCGACCCTTATACGGATGAAGTTGAATGGTTCCATGCCTTCACGCTCGCCGCTAAAGGGTCCAGTGAAAATACTCCAACACTCCGCAAAATTCAATGTCTCAGCCCCAGGGAAATTGATCTATGGTATGAAGCCATGGACGTCGGACTCGAAGCACTTCGCAACAAACACACCTTCTCGGAAATCACTTGCTCAGATGCGCCCAAAATCATGAGATCCACATGGGCCTTTTGACAATGAAAGAGGAGACCCAGTGGTGAGATGCACAACTTGAAGGCACAATTTGTGGTTTGCGGGGATCTCCAGATTCTCAATGCATCAGGAGGTACTTATTCACCGGTTGTTGACTGGAGCATGGCTCCCTTACTCTTTGTTCTCACTGGCTGTTGCACAACAACTCAAGTGCACTACCATCAACTTCAATGCCGCCTTTGTCTAGAGCAACTTGCCAACAGCAGTACAATATTCAGTGCCAGGGGAGGACAGGGTAAATACATGTTAAATAATCCAAGATACAGTATTTACCGTTTCACTAGTATCCAGTACGAACGCACTACCGTAGTGAATTTCTATAATCTGTATTGTGAGCTAGTTTATCTTTCTCGAACAAACCTTCTGCCAACATCAAACCTTCACTGATTTGGCTTCCGAGCTCTTCTTTTCCTGGGTGGGATTGCTTTCTTGTTGAAACCTACTGGTGTAGTTTCATTTCCATACAAGACCTGACTCAACCTAGTCAGACTTCTAGTCCCATGGATTCTTTGCCATTCTCTGATCTTCTCAGAGTCCTGAGGGATCCAGGCTTCCACAGCTGGATCCCTCAACCCTGTAGTCTTGGTTGGGACCGCAGTCCAACCATCATTATCCTCACCGGTGTGATCACTGGAACAGATAGCTACTGTACTGTCAGAGTCCAGCACCGGACTCGATGACGCAGCAGTACTGGCCACATCGGAACCCTGGTCATGTCACATGTAATAAATGTTGCACTTGTAACAACTTTTTCTGAGTTACGTACGTTATAGATACATATATATAAATGACTTAGTTTTTGTTACAGTGTCATATTTTCTTGTCGATCCATCATATTTTTGTTCAATGGTCATATATTTGTTACAGCGTCATATTTTGTTACAATGTCATATTTTGTTACAGTGTTATATAAATATGTATATGACGTCTTATTTTAGTACATACAGTGACTTTAGGTACATGTAACGTTTAATGCTATACGTACCATTGTTGTTTTATTTTGGTACGTTTTAAAGATGTTTTGGTACATGTACCTTTTTAATTTCACCTCCCATTTTATTGTATTCAATTCGCCCTTTTGTGGTCATCTCATACATATTTGCCTTGATGCAGTGGTATATCAGGAAATGCCAAGTACAGGATCTCGGTACGTATTGTACTATCCTTATCACAGTTCAATGAACGCATTGACTATCTCTATATTCCTTTCCAAACTTCTTTCTGAATCAGCAATACTTTGCTGCTCATTTGTATTCCCCACACCATTCACCGCCTCCTCTCCATACTTTTGTCGCCGTAGACTTAGCATCACCTCTTCCTCCGCGTCCATTGCATTCCGACTACTTCTGTCCTCAACAACAATCGAGCATAACTCATTGAATCGAATCACCCCTTCCTCGCTCCAGCCTCCATATTCAGAACATCCGACACTGCTCCTAGTGTACTTTCCCATAATCTTCTTTCCCTTTTCACCCTGAGGAAGTGGGTTGTGGTACCTTGTAATGTATTTCCCAATGTAGTTCTCGTAGAGTAGCAATGCAAAGGCCTCATCAGACACTGTGACAATGCTCTCATTGGTGTTATCATATTTCGCCTCCGATATCCTTGATCTGTACTTTTTCTTTGAGCCCCATGCTATCTTCCCAACCACACATTCCAGCAGTTTGCCCGTGAACCATAGGAAGGCCTCCTTCTCTTCTGGCGTTTGAGACTGGCGAAGCTTGCAAAGCATTTCTATGGAATATGGTTCCGGTGTTACTTCATCAGGATGATTTTTTGCCTTCAGTAGGAGCATGCAAGCATCCGACGTTGCCTGCTCACAGGAGCTTCTCTTCGAGTTGAGACTTCCAAGTACACATGTCTTGTATATTCTGACAAACTTCGTTGGATCTGTTGGTTTCTCAGCATCGATGACAACTGCCATGACTTTGTCATAGTACTCTGCGCTCGTGATGAACTTGCACTTCCGGAAGATGTGGCTCTTCACCAATGATTGTATGCGCGACTTCACATGCTTTTTCTGGAGTTGCTTCGCTACTCTGTAGGACAGAGCTCGCCTTCCTGCCGCGCAGAGTGTATGGTTGTTACCGTTGTTCCCGTCATCGTGAATTTCATCACCATGTTGAAACCTTTCCTGATCAACACCTTGACGCTGCTGCTGCATCAGCTGCCATGCTGCCAATAGCGCCTCTCGGGATGGAGGACTGACGCCACTGTCATCATGTAAGCGTGCTGCTGCAGTTCCCCCCGTCACCCGTCGATTGCCAAAGGAGGAGTCTAGTTCTCTTGAGTTCCTTCCACCACTTGTTGTTCGTCGGTTGTGGTTGTCGCTGCCTGAGTTTGGTGGAATGTTCGATGTGTTATTTTCATTCTCACGAGACATGATCGATTCGTCGTCACTGGAATCTGCATCGTTGTTGTCCTCACCTTGTCCTCCTGTATGCCCGCTTACACCTCTGAACATTCCATCCTCACACTCGTCATGTTGCCCATTTGATCTGTGCCTTTGGTGTGTGCTCCGAAGGTCCGCCATTGTGTATTTGACTAGTCTGGTTTTTGTGTTGCATGTTTTGAGAGCAATGTTTGTAGTTGGCTCTTATAAATCTTGATAGTATGGCGTTTTTAGTAGAACTCCTTATCGTGTTTGAGTTCCCCATGTATTGATTCCTGTTTAAAAATATATTTTACGTGTATGATCCCCGTATGTTCTGGTATTTTGCCCTTCCATTCACATGATATTCAAAGTTGTTTCTATATACACTACTTAATGTCTATTTAGATCATTCAAAATACCTATACAATTTTGTACGTGAATGTCCCAAAAAAATTACATCTAACTGTAACGTACGCTCCAATATATAGGATACTAAACACAGAAAGGATACGTATGAAGATCCGCCGTGTCGTTGGAAGTATACTCCGACTACTTCACAAATAGTATCACACTATTTTGTTACACAACGGCGGGACAGCATGCCCCGACATACATACATTCCTAGTATGTATAAAATACATACGCTAGTATGTATTCAATACATAGTGCATGTGTTAAATACATAATGCGTACGTATTTAATACATACTACTTGATATGCTAGTAAAAGCATACATATCATATGTATCATACATCTACATTGGCTGGTATGTTCGTATTCAATCATTATGCAATAATCATGAATGATGCTTTGCTGGTTCATGTGTTTTCTCCCAAAAAAGTAGTCCCACGTCGTCGTCTTGAGAACACTTCCTAAGTGTGGTTCATGTTTTTTCTCCAAAAAACGAAGTCCCGTGTCATGGTCTTGTGTACATTCCTAAGTGAGTTTCAAGTTCGTACCATAGTACGTTCGTTGTGAATTTTGCTTGATTTCCCGCAGTTTTTGTGCTGCATTCATTCTTTTGATAGGAGGATATCAAAGTCAGACCTCATTTGCGATTGTAACATCGTTCAGTTGTCGTGAGGGGATAGGGTACCATCCTGTACGTATCCTCAATCGACAAAGCGAGGCCTTCGCATTGATTGGCTGCATCGTGGTTGCAACAACCCGGCACTTGTCAGCTTTGTTGCCGACGTTCCGTTGCATCGTTCAGTTGTCGTGAGGGGATAGGGTACCATCCTGTACGTATCCTCAATTGACAAAGCGAGGCCTTTGATTTGATTGGTTGCATCGTGGTTGCAACAACCCGGCACTTGTCAGCTTTGTTGCCGACGTTCCGTTGCATCGTTCAGTTGTCGTGAGGGGATAGGGTACCATCCTGTACGTATCCTCAATTGACAAAGCGAGGCCTTTGATTTGATTGGCTGCATCGTGGTTGCAACAACCCGGCACTTGTCAGCTTTGTTGCCGACGTTCCGTTGCATCGTTCAGTTGTCGTGAGGGGATAGGGTACCATCCTGTACGTATCCTCAATCGACAAAGTAAGGCCTTCGAATTGATTGGCTGCATCGTGGTTGCAACAACCCGGCACGTTCCGTTGCATCGTTCAGTTGTCGTGAGGGGATAGGGTACCATCCTGTACGTATCCTCAATTGACAAAGCGAGGCCTTTGATTTGATTGGCTGCATCGTGGTTGCAACAACCCGGCACTTGTCAGCTTTGTTGCCGACGTTCCGTTGCATCGTTCAGTTGTCGTGAGGGGATAGGGTACCATCCTGTACGTATCCTCAATCGACAAAGCGAGGCCTTCGAATTGATTGGCTGCATCGTGGTTGCAACAACCCGGCACTTGTCAGCATTCAAAGCGACAAAGAACAGGGCTTCGAATCGATTGCATCGATTTCACCAACAAGCGAGGCATTCCGATTGATAGCATTGTGTCGACCGTCCGGCACTTGCCGACGTTTGGAGCAAAGAAGCCTTCGATCCGTTGCATCGTTCAGTTGTCGTGAGGGGATAGGTACGTATCCACGAACACCACGAGGCGAAACTGTAGTAGCTGTGGTGGGCCATTTGGTTGTTGCTGACATGGAGACCCACAAGAAGGGCAAGTCTGGTGTCCTGATCAGTCGGAAGGCACCTGCTTGTGGTGCAACTGATACCGAATCCGACGAGTCCCCCATTTTGGTTCGCAAGCGTAAGGTTTCGACGAATTACAGCGATGACTCCGACGATGACGTACCCTCGAGACGGCGGCGTCGCACTACAGCAGTGGAGGTCGTCGGTGGACGTACCTTCCCTGGTGAGTTGGCCCGCAAGATCATCGCTGGGTACATGAATCCCCGAGTTGTGCCGGGAAATGCCTCTCGCGATCCCGTCCGTCACGATTACTGGTGCAGCCGGCCTCAGGCTGCTGCACTTTTGGCGAAGTGCATTCCCAGGCATTTGTCGAATGCTTTTGTTGACAGTCTTACTCGTCATCAGGCCAAGTTTGATAATGTTCTTGACGTCGGCCAATGGGGTGTATTGCCAAATGGAATCCCCCCACGGGCGAAAATCTGTCGTACCTATGTTGCGAATATTCATCTTGCATTCATTGATGTTTTTGGGAAGGACAACGTTTCTTTGGAAATGTGTGAGCATCCGAATGGCGACCACAGCAAGCGATCAGTTCAATGTCCTTACATACTTGAGATTGCTGTGCTTGACGCTGTGTTGAATCGGACAAAGAAGACACCAAGGGTTTTGAAGTCAAAGAGGGCAACTGTCGATACTCCTGTGAAGATGAAGATTACCGATGTCGGTCTGAAGGATCTAAAGCATGACACACGCTTTCGTGCTCTCGTTGCTGTTCTTCCAGAGGCTGGCGTATTTTATTGTCACCGTGAGCGGAGGAAGGAATACGTTGGTGTTGCGAATACGCACGTTCCAATGGACATCAACTGGCTTCGCATTGTGAAAAACGGAAGTCGCGACAGTTGTTTTGCTTCGGGAGGCTATGTGAAACGACTGTGGGATGGTGATGCGGAGTGTGTTTGGAAGTGGAAGATTTCGTGTCGTTCTACGGCATTTGCAATTCCTGATAAATTGACTTTGCCATTGGTGCGATGGCCCAACTCCGATCGACACTGCCTCAAGACAGTCCATCAGGTGGCTCAATGTGCGGATGAAGATTCACCACGTCTGCCTCCTGACTTTATTGATAACGTTGATCGTTCCGGGGACGGAGTTGAGGTACTCCGCAGAGAGTACCTTGACAAGTATGTGAATTCGTCGACGGCGAAGAGGAATTGTCGCCATTATGTGGCAAGATATCTCTACAAGAACATTGATCCAAATTCCGTTTGGGTCATCGATCCAAAAGTTGACGGAGCCACGGATGTCAATGTGTCGGTGCACATTCGGCACCCCAATGGCGGGGACAAGGTAGCCCTTGTGAGGGATTCTTTGGTCCAAATCCGATACCTTCCCCATGCTGTACCAGATTGTGAACGTTTGCTGGGCATGATCCGTGATCATGCTTCAAGTATCGGTTCATCACTGAAGAAGGGTGCTGTGGTGCGCTCGAGTTGTGGCGACTGGGGAAAGATGCATGCCATTGGGTCACGTGTTCACTTGAACAAACGTCGGCGAATTCAGTTTGTTACATCATCAGGTCCTACTGAACAGCGGAAATTGCGCCGGGCGGTCAGGGCAGCTGCTCAACTGCTTGGGGTGACAATTCCAGCCGTCCTTCGTGTAATGCAGGATGTTGAGGATGATTCCGACATCCTTCCCCAGCATGGAATGGCAGGTGATGGTGAATATGGCAGGGTATCGCACTCCATGGATGTCAGTGATAAACTGGTGAATGCTTCGCACTACGACGCCAACGATGGATCACAGGGTGCCAGCATCTTCACGGAAGACAGGCCTGGTTCCACCAAGGACTGGTATTTTGTTCTGCCGAATGTCTTTGGAAGAAAAAATGGAGAGGGTAAAACCTACAATGGTATGGCGATTCGTCTGACCCATGGTGTGCTTGTAAGCTGGGATGGCAGGCTCATCAGGCACTGCACGGCAAAGATGGATTGTGCACGTGAGTGTCATGTCTACGGAACCTTCTTTGCTGCCAAGTCGAAGATTGTTACTTTTGGGATGGATCGCAAAATCAGAAGACACCTACGCCGGGAGCTCCTAGAGGAACAGAATGGGAAGGCTTCATTGTCTGCTGCCACTGTTGATGATGTTGTTCCTGACGACGGGGATGTTGTTCCTGACGACGGGTATGTTCCCATTTTTCAGCATTCTGATGACAGCAGTGGCGGTGAATCAGGTGATGATAGTGATTGTAGTGTGGATGAGGAATTGCGGAGACATTGTTGGCAAGCGCATCATTGACACGGGACTCTGGGAAGAATCACTCCCCCAGGCAAACGTTGCAGTGGCGTCTCATTTTGCGAAACAGAATGAGACGATAGCTATGGATGTTACTTCGGAAATCGTGGAACTCCGCATTCCTAGGAAGGTTTCAAAATCAGCGCAGCCATCATTGATAGTTGCTGAAGAACCCTGCACCATTCCAAGGACTGTTACAACACTGAAGCCCGCACCGGCACCGAATTTTGCCATTCCTGTTGTTGACAGACAGCAACCAAGATACGACGGGCGTCGACAAGAACAGAATGTTAGGCGTCCTTGGTCGTTTTTTCATCAGGAGGAGGATAGTAGGCATCATCAACAAGAGGAGAGGCGACATCAAGAGGGGCGTTGTCACGAATTGGAGAGACGTCATCATGATGGGCGTCGACGAGAGGAGAGGTGTCGTCAGGAGGAGGATAGGCGTCGTAGTCAGGGAGATGAGGAGAGGCAATGTCATCATGATGGACGTCGACGAGAAGAGGATGGGCGTCGTCGTCAAGAAGAGGAGAGGTGTTATCTGGAATGGCGTCGCCTCAGAGAAGCGACGCGTTGTCAAGAAGAAGAGAAGTGTCGTCAAGAACGGCGTCTCCATGCATGAAGAGGAAATGCCTCGCCAGGTGGGGGCCTTCGTCGCTGGTGGCAGGGTGACGATTCCACCTACCGTAGTTCTGAAAGTGAAAACTACACGGCCTCCCCCACATTTCGGGAGTCCTACTACTACGGCGATAAATGAAACGAAGTTGTTGATTTGCCTACTTCTTCCTTCCCTTTTTGTTCCTGGTTGTGTGCGATTGGACTACTTTCAGACTTCGCTTTTTGCCGCTCTTTATGGGCGGTTGATGGACTTGAACTCGTTCCACATACACGACTTCGTCGCCATCGCCCTTTTCTTCATAACCACTGTCATCGGACTCATACCCACGAGGTCCCTTGACTTTGTGTTCCTGGAACATGATGAATGATTCCCATATCTGCGCCCAGTCGCACTGGCGGATTGATAAGAAAATGTAGTCGACGTTGGGAATTGATGGTACACCAACATTTGGAGGGGTATCCCCAAAGGCATCGGGGATTGCAACAGTTGGTCCGACAATGGAATCCGTATGAACTAGGTACAGGATTGGCTTGTTGCTGTTTGGAATCAGGGATAAACGGACCTTGCGAAAGACTGAGAAGTCAAAATCAGCCTTATCCTGGTCCTCGTCAGGAACATGGGGGGTAGTAACGGCATTGTAGGATTCAATGACGGCATAGAATCCAGGTTTCACAAAATGGCCACCTTGTTTGGAGTGAGGGAAGTCGATGGTGGAACGTGGCTTGACATTGTGCAAGTCAAGGAAGGTGTGGATGCGGCTTGTATACAATGTTGTATTGCCACTGCTGTCTTTCCACCTTACAATAACGTGATCGAACCATGGCTTACCATTGTAGTTTGGATGTGCACGGTAGATTTGACCTCCGGATTTGGGATGATACTCGGTGTGACAGTGCAACACTTGGGAATCGACGTGCGGGAGACAGTGGGCAGCAAGTGTCTCAAGAACATGAGTGTTGAGAGGAAACGCATCACTGACGCTATCACGGGATTTCTTACTTGAACGATGACGATGACAACAGGTGTTGCCATTGTCATGCTTGTAAATGATAAAACGTTTCCCCTTGAGCTTTGCGGTACCTGTGTTTTCTGATGAGGAATTTGTGCTGCCTGTGGTTTCTGCAATTGCTGTGGAAGCTCGATGAATAGCATGATTCTCCACATAGCGCATGGCAGCCTGCACCGTGAATGTCTCCGATCGCTTCTGCGTGTTTCGTGTTGTGTCTTTGCAAATGCTTATGTGGCCGGACTCGGCATAGGAGCTATTCATGACCTCGGGGACTCCAAAGTTTAGGATGTCATCTTGAATGTGGAGAACAAGATGGGTCTTGATGGTGTTACTGTACATCTTGCCGGAAAGACGAGGGGCGACGAAGTGAAGATAACGCATCAAGTGCGAAGTGGCGTACACTGACTTTACAACAGAGGAACGTCGAATCTCGGGTTGCTTCAACCATGAATGCCACTCCAGCAACGAACTGAGCAAGGTCTTCCAATCGTCGACAAAACCTGGGTTGGACAGTGTTTTGTCCTTCTCTACTTGTTTTGCTGATGCACGAGAGAGACGAAATATCTCCTGGAAACGAGAAGTGTAAAATGAGATGAGCATGACAAACAAGCACCCGGCATATTCGTGACCGGGTATGTTTGCGGTGCTGGAGAAGCCTTTCTTTGTGGTTGTTGATGGGACATCACGATCGCTATGTCGTCCCAGACATTGGTTGATGTCCATCAGAAGGGTGTCGTACTGATGGGCTTTGTCACTATCCTTGCCGATTTGAATGAAGAAAGAATCAACAACATTCTTGAACCAACCGATCAGAATTAAGTGTAGGATTTCTCCTGGACATGCACCAAATATACCGCGATCATTGTGGAGACCGAATCGCACATTATCAAATGCATTCTTCAGATACTGTTGAGACATTGCCTTAAGTGCGGGAATGTTCTGCTCCCGAACCAGCTTGTTGATGATGCGGGGTTTGCGGTGGGGGAAATTGCGGGCCTTCGAATATCCAGATAACAAGGTTGGGCATTCGCATGTTCGACAGAGCTGTGCAACTCCGGCAGTGCGAGACTTGAAGTGTCCACAGAGGCCATCGTGACCTTCGGTGTCTCCAATTATGAATGGTATGTAAGGATGAAGGACAACTGGGAAAGATTTTCCACGGAAACTCAGGTTCCATTTCAAGCCTGTGCGCTGGAGATCAAGATATCCAGATTCGCGAAGTATACAGTCGATCTGCATATGGTACTCATTCAGACGCCATGCAGCATCCGACACGTCTTTTGTTGCATAATTTCTGGGAAGTGGTTCGGTACCTGTGGGCACAGGGCGATCACTTGACGCAGAGTTCCGATGGTGAATTGGGGAAGTGTTAATGAAACCAAGGACACGCATTGCAAGCGGTGTTTTTCGCACATCATGCTTCATCAATCCATATGACACAACAATGGGTTCAAGCGACAAACGTCCACCACCACCAATGTCACAGGTAGTCTTGTCAATTGCTAAGATGCACGGGAGGAGCATATCTTCTTCGTTCTTGATTAATTGATCATATGTTCTCGAATATGACAAACCAGTGTTTATATCAGAAATCACTGCAGTCTTGGGCTTTGCAAAGGGATTGCAATTTGGATCGTTGTCGTCATTGAAAATGTAGTGCTGATCTTGATTGAGATCGGGACAGGAAAGAAAAGAACCGAATATGGAGTGTGCACTGAAGTATACAACTTCCACGAAACACTTAGAATAGGGAAGATACAACTCCTTCACATGTGGCTTGAGGGAGTCACAATCCACACGAACTTTGAGCTTATCGATGACCGTCTTTCGGGAGCTTATTGGTACATCACGAAATACATGTCCTTGTGAACAAGACCTAGACGCCCACTTCATTATCTCATCATATGCTATCATTGGGGCGCGAAGTCTCTTGAGAGTTTGCAGGAGGTCGACCTGAACCTTCTCCTCCACTGAAAACAATGAAAGAGATAGCCCATCGTTGAGCGATTCAGAGTGAACAACAAATGCATCAAGAATCGAGGTGTCTGGAACAGCATCGGTGATGGTATTGACAGGAGGCACGGTGGCCGGATGTTCGTCATCAGCAGCCCAAGCAGACAACTGGTTGCAAACAGCACTTTCATCATAAGAATCGTCATGTGCAACAGGAAAATCCTCTTCATCAACAGCATCATCATCGTTGGGAATATCTTTAGATGGGAGAAGCACATCTGTATCCTCTGAGAGGGAAGAGAGCATCTCGTTGACCTTCAAAGCACCATTCATTGAGTGGATAAAGTCAAAATTTGATAGCCTTCCATCATTATGCCTACGATTGGTAGAAGACTCCATGGAAGGGAACAGCACTTGTTGTCGAGTTGGATTCAGCTCGCTTGCATAGTCCAAAGAACACTGAGGGTTTCGGGCAAAGTGACGGGAAAGACCCATGGGACCTGCAACGACAACACGACCGCAGGAATTGCATTGATCCTTCTCAGGTGAAAAGGCAAAGCCTTTGCAAGAGCGAGAGGTCATGATGAAAGCACCAATGATCGAGAACGAGGAATGAAAACTAGTCCCAGACTCAAAACAAAAATTGGCGGGAAGGCAAGCCAAGGTGTAACATGGATGTATGGATCGTAACAACAACGGACAAAAAAGGCACACTTGATTTGTTGACATTTCAGTTGATAAAAGCTCCAGAGAATTCAAATACTAAGTAGGCATTAAATATAATACGATGGTGACAATGCACATGGATGTACACTAATAAATGTGGAATGGCTGTGTACCAAAATGTTACAAAATTATAGACTTTTTGTACCAAAAAAGAGTGGGTGTAAAACCCGCAACCTTCCGATGCACTGCCACATAAAGTTTTATTTGCAGTGTTTGAGACCGCAAACAAGGGCTAATCGACGAATTAGTTATCGCAGGAGCGTTTGTACTCTTTGGTAGAAATTTGTTTTACTAATTGTGAGCTTATCTATAAAATGAATTTGACAAGATTGACCTGACCTTGGCAAGATTGAAAGGAGCTTCTTCACTGCTCTTTTGTTGTTCTTCTTGTTCTTTGTTTGTTCTTCCTGGGTTCTTCAGAATCCTTTCTGTAGCTTGTTGGTAGACTTGTGCTGAATCCCAGAGAATCTTGTGAATATAACATGTATCTGGAGCATGTAATATGAATATAAAGTGATGCACTTGATTGTGTTCTTGTTGAGATTGGCTGGCTCTGCAGAACAATTCTCCGCATTCCGAAGAACGATGACTCGTAGATATTATGAGATCGCTGACGTGTCACCTCGAAATGGGACTCACCGGAGAAACTTTGGTTGACTGACGGACGGTTGATGACGCGTGGAACTTTGGACGTTAGGAGAGGTAGAGTACCCTCAATCCTGAGGATATTGTTTTACCACATTGTCCAATACGGTAGCACAGTAGATCTTGACATCCTCCGTGTTCTGAGGATCATACAACTTGCCCAACAGCCCATCCGAAATGATGGCAGCATGTTTTGCAAATAGATTCACAGGGAGATTCTTCGTCATTGTGTCACTGGGATTATCGCCACTTCTGATGTGTTCAACCAACAAATCCTTAGAAAGAATCATGTTGTTCACGAAGCGGTATCGTATGTCCACATGCTTAGTTCGCTGCCCTATGGCCGTATTATTTGCCATAAAATTGCACCGGTATTGTCTTCCTTGAGAATGCTTCGCAGGATTGGAATAGAATTGCCTGTGGGGCCATTGCCTGAACGGTGGTTGTCATCCCGAGGGCCATTGCCCATTTCCGTAAGAATTGAAACCACGAATTTCACTTCCGTTGCAACCATACTCATTGCAACAAATTCTGCTTTGGTGGATGACAACGTCACACCAGTCTGTTTCTTAGACTGCCACGATACCAAACAGCCTCCAACGGTCACCAGGTATCCCGAGATGCTCTTTCTGTTGCCTCTGTCCGACGCATAGGCAACAACTCTGGTGTTCTGGGAGTTCTCATTTTTATACCTAGGTTTGTACCGGTCTTGATGTAGCCCATCAGATGCGTCAAAGCTGTCCAGTGTTCTTTGTTAGGGGCTGTCAGATGTACAGTCAATTCCCTGCATGCGTTTGATAGTGTTGGCTTGGTCTTGCCACACGCAAACATGATCAGCCCCACAAACGAACGGAACTCTTCAATTAAGATGATTTTGTCATCAGGCAAGGAACGCAATGGCGGAGTAACGGCTGCGCCCGGGGGTGGAAAACGTGTTGATGGAACCCGACATGACCTTTTCAAAGTCTCGAACCATGGACTCATGAGAGTCCTTCATCGTAGTTTGGATATACTGTCCGTGTTCGTCGCGTCCGAATTCGTAGTCAACTCCCAGATGGCGCTTCAAGTTTCCGAGATCCGAAATCATCACTTGTTCCGAAATTCTGTTCTTCAACTCATTGACGTACTTCGAACATCCTGTAAGAATGCAGTCATCGCAGTACACCACCACGAGTGCCAGTAACATTATGTCTTTGCCGAATAGTAGAAATAAGCATGGATCCGTCTTACATTGAATTAGGCCAAGAGACTTTAAAATCTTCGCAAACTTCTGCATCCACAACCTTGGACTCTGTACCAGTCCATACTGGGTTCGACGTAAGTTGATTACCGCATTGCCCAAGTCAATTCCTTTAGAAGGCTGATATTCCCTTAAGCCCTTGGGCATTTCAATATAGATATCCATGTCCACTTCCGCATTTAGGAAGGCAGCTTCAACATCCACCATGATATTAATCCAATCATTGTATTCTTCAGCGTAGTATAAGGACATTGACAGTACCACTCTGATAGTAGTATTAGTAGCCAAGGGGGAGTATGATTTGTTGAAGTCCACTCCCGGTTCTTGCTCGTATCCTCGTACAACTGTACGTGATTTCTTGGTACCATCCAACTTCTGTTTGAAGATCCATCTGCTCCTGAGTGGCTTTCGGCATGGGGGCAATGATGACCGCATTAGAAACTCCCAAGCCTCTCTAGATAGGAAATTCTCAAGTTCCCCATGTAGTAGGGACTTAAACCAGTCTTTATCCTGTAACTTCAACAATTCTTCGTACCTGGTAGTTCTTTGGTACACCAAGCTGTGGGTCAGACTGAAGAGTAGCGCTGATAGCCATCATCTCTGTAATGTCTTCCATAGCTACTTAGCTCAAACAAAATGTTGTCGCTCCTGTGACCAACATCATCATACATCACTTCTTGTGCACGCGTCTGCGATCGAGTAACTGCACCTTGAACAAATGATGATGTCAAATTCCTCCGCGAAGGAGGGGCGACACTCGTATCCACCGCAGGTACAGTAATGTCCTCCGAAGTTCGTGGAACAGGTTCCAACGTGTCTTCCAATGCGTCATCATCCGGGAAATCCGCGTCCGTCAGTATCGAGATAACCGCTGATGTCGCAGGCAAGATGACTGCCGATTCCGATTTGAGTCTTTCCAACTCCGTAAACAAATCGATATCGTCTGTTGCCGTGGTACGACCATGCCATTCCATCCATTTATGTCTCCGGGTTATAGAACTTGTACGTATCGCCCGCATGGTCCACCGCGTATCCGATGAAGACGCACTTCGTTGCACGTACGTCAAGAAGCTTTGCCTTAATTCTCTTCCTGTCGGTGACGTAGGCAATCCTACCAAAAGGTTGAAGACGACCCAAAATCCGATTGGGCTTAGGATCTTTTCCGAACCAAGCTGAATGAGGGTCTTGTGCCAAACCTTGTCGTGGTAGGCTGTTCCCAATCTTTGTCACAGTGTTAATTGCCTCCAGCCAGCATAGCATCCCTTGCGTGGCCAATGAGAAGCGAGCACAGTACATGGTCGCCATAGCACGTTTCCCCCAAGTAACGAAGCTCCTTTCCACGACACCATTCATCTGAGGAGTGTTCGGAGCAGTCATTTCAAGCTGTGTATTATTTTCCGCACATACTTGCTGTACATACGTCTCGTTTTCTCCGGCATTGTCACATCGAAGATACTTGCAAGGTTTTCCCGCCGCCTTGATTGTGACCGGCAACTTAAACAAAGGGACATCAATACCGGCCTTTCTTGGCAGGAAACAATCCCAGCTGTACCGAGTGTAGTCATCCACGATGTAAGTACTGCCCCTTGGCGCCAGAACTAAGCACAGGGGACGCAACATTCTACCAATCGCAAGTTGGTGTACTAAATTGTTGTTTTAAGCTAGGATGGGTTGACACAATTACCGAAGTGTCGGAGCTTGCTAGCGTTGCCTCGACAAGGGCACTTGGATGCAATATTCCATGTGTTCAAGAAGCACAACGCACGGATTGTCTTCGATCCTAGCTACCCAACTGCGGACATCATGATGTCAGTGTTCAAAGAGTGCGATTGTTGGAGAGCATTCTACGGTGACGTGAAAGAAGCAATACTGCCCAATGCACCGCCACCCAAGGGGAAGGATGTCAACCTTCGCATGTTCGTTGACTCCGACCACGCAGGTGATAAGAGGACATGTCGCTCTCGAGTGGGGTTTTTGATTTACCTCAATATGTTGCCCATTACCTGGTTTTTGAAGAAACAGGCGACGATTGAAACGAGCGTTTTCGGAGCGGAGTTTGTCGCCATGAAGCGAGATATGGAAGCGCTTCGTGGAATCCGCTATAAGCTTCGAATGATGGGCGTGGAGTTGGCCGGTCCCTCGTATTTGGGGATAACATGTCGGCTATTCATAACACCCAATGACCAGAATTGGTTTTAAAGAAGAAATCGAATGCTGCTGTTCGTTACCATGCTGTGCGTGAAACGGTTGCAATGGGCGAGTGCTTAACTGGGCATGTTTCAACACATGATGCCAACCCAGCAGCTGATATCTGTATGAAGCTAATTCCTGGTGGACAGAAACGTGACCATCTGATCTTATTATGATATTGTGTGGGTTCCTGTGATCTTGACCTCAAAAGCAGAGATTAGGAAAAGGGTTACTAGTCTTGTACGATACAACCGGAGCTATCGATATGACTGAGCGGTGTGTTGGTGCCTTCTTTGTCGGAACAAAGATGGAGACAACGATGCGTGAACTTAGCGCGGGGCGAAGGTTTGCAAAATACTTTAGGAATAAATTGTGAACTAATTTAAGAGGTCAACTCATGGATCCCTCAATGTCTCTCATGTAGAACGTGTGCATGGTTTGTATGCAACTGTGTGTCAATCGTGTAGGCTCGTCGTTGACGACCATACGAGCCCGAAGTGCGTCTCGAACAATGATGCGGTTGTCCCTACCAATGGGAATCGTTCCCTTACTTGCCCACGCCTGTTCGTACCTGTTAAAACCCATCATTCACACATAGTGGTTTGTGTGTTCGAGTGTCAGTTGAATCCTGCTCATTCACACATGCGGTCATTTCGTGAAGTGATCGAGGCACGGTCCCGGTGGCCTAGTGCCAGTGCCGAAACCCACACTCCCTCATTCAATGACAGTCGAACGAGGTCGCGACGCTTACTACCAACCAAGGATAGCCAATCGGAGTCTGGTGAACAAGTTCAGCGGAAGAGGCTTGGTGTAGATGTCTGCTTCCTGATCCGCTGATGCGACGGCGTGCAATGAGATATCCCCATTTGCCACGTGACTTCGGAAGTGATGGTACTTGACGTTCAGATGCTTGGTTCTCGGTCGCATCTTGGGTACCTGCGCCATGGCAAGTGCTCCTGAATTGTCTTCGAAGACTTTGCAGTGGATCCTGGGTTCCGCCACGACGTTTGGAATTCCGTGATTCTTGTCTTCCTTTAGCAGGTCCATCAGGGAGATTGCCTCCCTCAGCGCGGCTGATAACGCGATGTACTCAGCTTCAGTGGTGCTCAGTGCCGTCTCCGTCTGTAGCTTCGATTGCCATACGATCGGGCACCCCGCGTATTTGATCACAAAACCTGTGCGCGACTTCGACGTACTGGCGTCTCCCTCAGCTGTCTCTGGGTTCCAGTTCCCGCAGAAGTCGGCGTCCACCTAGCAATCAAATGAGTGTTCGCTGGGCTCTAGGATGATGCCTTTGTCTTGTGTCCCGACGAGGTAGCGCCCGATATGTCGTATGGCTTCTGCGTGTGACTCCTTCGGAGAAGCTGCGAATCTGGCGCATTGGTGTACTGCGTAGTAGGACAGATCCGCTCTGGTTGATTTCTCGAGGAAGTTCAACTTTCCCACCACTGAACGGTATGACCATGGTTCCTCGAAGTCTTTCCCCCCTACGTCCCTGTTGAGTACCGTGGAGGCTGGAGCTGGGGTCTTCTTTGGTTTTGTGTTCTCCTGAAACCCAAGGTCATCGATGATCTGTTGGATTAGGTGCGGCTGCGACAATTGAATTCTTCCTCCCTCAAGGTGGTCAACCTTGACACCGAGGTAGTCGCTTAAATCTCCCTCATCCGTGATGTCGTATGCAGTTTGGCAGTTCGGATCGTGCTTCAAGGATGCTATCAGGGCATCAATCTGTGCGTCGTCCGGTCCGATGAAGATGCCGTCATCGACGTATAATAGGAAGACTGTGTTGTCTTTGTAGTAAACGCAATGGTCCACAGTACTCTGAACATACCCTCACTCCATTAGTCCCGCGTGCATGTGTTTGTTCCATACTCTTCCTGCCTGTCGGGTTCCGTAGATGTTCTTCAATAGTTTGAGTACGTGCGTTCTCCTTTGTCCTTCGTGGTGAAAACCCTGTGGTATCTCCATGTACATGTCGCATTCTGCGTCCGCTTGTGGGTATGCCAGAATAAAATTGATTTGTCTGGTGCGATGACCGCTTAAGAGTGCCAATATCAAATGAAGTCGGATGGACGTCCAATTTACGACCGGTGAGTAGGTCTCCCAGAAGTTTATTCCTTGAACTTGTTTTCCCCCATGGGCGTTGAGCCGGGCCTTCCATTTGTATATCTCGCGGGTCGCGATGCGACGTTTACGTTTCATGGACCACACCGATGGTAGTACCTTGACGCCTTCCGGGATGGCCGTGCGTTTGACGAGTTTCCAATGGCGGCAACTCTCATGTGCCAAAACTTCCTCCCTCATGGCCATCTGAAACTGGGGCCAATCAGGTTGTCGCCTGGCCTCGTGCAGATACATTGTGTCGGGGTCAGAGCTGGCACTGAAGGCAAAGGGGTTGTGAAGGCTGTCTTGGAGCATATATTCCCCCATGTCCTGAAGAAAAGACTCAGGGTCTTCCTGAAAGATGGGTGGAAGGGGAGGTGTCCTGGCGATGGTCGCTGCTTCGGCAATCAGCCTGCGCGGTGGTCTGGTTGGGCGACGGGTGCGAGGCATGGTGGGTGCTGGTAAGGGTGTTACCACCGGTATGCCGAGTGGTGCGGCTGGCACGTGAGGTCCTGCCGGAGCGTCGGCTCGTTCTCGTGCGGACACGTTGCTCGTCTTCCCCATCGGTGTCCGAGTCTGAGTCCGGACGGTGTCTCGGCGGCGGCGGAGCTGCGAGTGTTGGGGGGAGTCGATTGATCAGGTGATCTGGCGCTGCCTTGGGTGACTTGGGCGGTAGTTGAGAACGTGCTTGCGGCTGTCGCGGTTGAAAACGTGGCGAAGGTTGGATGCGCCGGACGTTATGTGGGGGTGTGGGAAACTCGCAGAGTCGCGAAACTCCTCCGTTGCTTTCGTTTGCAAAACCGTGCTTGCATTGCAACAGAGACTGGTAGACACTGGCTGTGGATGGAGAATTGGGGCCGACGGTTTCGAAATGTTCGTCGGCTTTCACGTGGAATGGTGGTGAGACCATGCCGGTGGTGAGGGACAGGACGAGGCAGACCGAGTGAGCGTGTTCTGGGCTGAGGCCCAAGTAGATGCCGCAGCGGGCACGTTCGCCCCATTTGGACTCCTTTTGTCCTGAAGCCGGTCCGTGTTTCAAAACGTACATCGGGCAGCCAAAAGGGTGAAGGTGCTGGTGTGGAGCCACTTGGAAGTCGTGTCCTGTGAACAGCTGCAATGGGTTCTTTCCTTCCTTTATTGGGATGCACCGGCTGCCCTCGTTTGCCAACCTGAGGGCGTAGGGCCAGAGGTTGGAGGTGATGGCGGTGGGCCAGCGATGTTTGGCGTGCACAATCATGGTGCTTGCGCGATCCTGCAGGTCTCTGATGCGGCGCTCCGCAATGCCGTTTTGAAAGTGTGCGTTGACCCCGCAAAATGTAAGGCGTTGTCCTTGCTGAATGCAGTCGTTGCGGAAGGTGTTCTCGGAGAACCGTCCGTTGTCGCCGTGATAGTGCTTGATGGTGACGTCGCTCGTCCTCGCGAAGCGCTCGAAAGCGTGTTTGGCAGCGAGAGTTTCGACTGCACCGGTCGATTCTTGAAGATGAACGTATGTCAGTCGACTGAAATGATCGACCAAGACGGTGGCGCAAGTGAAGCGCTTTGTAGTGGGCAATGAGGCCTGGAGTGGAGCTCTCCAATTGGTCCATGGAGACAACATCGCATGTGCAGCGGCGATTTTGATCTTGTTGTTAGTGGCTTTGGTTCTCCATGCGCGTTTGCATGCTTTGCCGAAGAGGCATGCCGAGCAGACGGGTAGCTGACAATCAATCATGCGTTTGGACGCCGGTGTAGCCTTCAGGGAGAGCATGTGCATGATCTGGTTGAAAGGCATGTGGCCCAAACGATGATGCAAGGTGAGGAGATCCTGTTTGGCGGCGTCGAACTGCGGTGACGTGGGTGTGTCCGTGGTCCACATGTCCGTAGTGCTGGAGTCAACGTTGTGCGTTGGCGGCTCCCCAGGGTGATTGGGGTTGAAGTCGAAACGCAGAGGCTCGTGTCGAGCAGGGGCTTCGAGGAGTACCCAGTTGTAGTCCTCATCGGGGTCCAACGCGGTGGGCGGCGTGTCGTCGTCAGGCTGATTGACGACCTCAGTGGTTTCAGCATGAAACACTGGGGCTGGGAAGCACAGTGCGGTGACGGGGAGCTGTAGTGCGCAAAGCGAGAGGAATTTGTAGCTCTTGCAATAGCCTGGGGCGGATCGCATGAGTCCCACGTATGCATTGTTGGATGAGAGCTTGATGGTTCTTTGGAACATCTGTTGCCCCCAGTGGAGCACCATCGCGTCATCGTAGGTGGCCAGCCACGTGCCTCTCTCATTGGGTACGTTGTCTTGTCTCTCTGTTGCCAGATGCTGCGGCGACAACAAACAAAACGCCAAATCCGCACAGTACAAAGTGTTGGGAATGTTGAACGTGTGACAAGCCCCAAGATTTTCCTCCCACAACCAACGAACCGTACCTTCCATTGTCACCTTTCCGGCCCCCAATCCCTTGACGACCTTGTTGACGACGGCAGGTTCGCTAATGAAGTGCTTGACGTTGTTCGTCATGCATCGAGAGGCTCCGTTGTCCACCAAAATGGTGAAGGAATCCGAATCAAAAGAGGCGAGGATTGGAGCCTGCTTCTTGTTCTTGGTGGCAGCGGTTGAGGAGATGAGTGACGGAAAGGCGGAGTAAGAGCCGTTGTCATCATCTTCATCGTTGAGGACGGCTGCGATGGCCGCAGACATGGTGAGCCTTGACGACGAATCAGATGACCCTTGCGTGGACGTTGCGGAGGCTCCGGAACTGGGAGTGGCTGGTAACGCTGTTTGCGTTTGCAGTATCCGCGAGCCTTTCGAGCTTGACAAAGCAATCCTTCTCCTGGTGGAATCCCCACCTCTTGTGATGTGGGCAGTAATGGTACGTCTTTCCTTCGACGACCTTGGTGATGACATTGTCCTTTGGTGCGACCGTCATCCACGAGTCTGCGCGTTTTCCCTTATCCTTTCCTTTGGATCGTCCGCCCTTGGAGTATGCGTCCGACACGTTGGTGGCTTTAGCTCCCCCAAACTTTGCGGCCAGGGCAATCAGGCGACTCTCATGGGACTGAGGTGAGTTGTATGTACCCTCCTGAATGAGTGTCTGGTGTTCCTTTTGCGCTGTGATCATGATGATCGGTAGGGTCAGCAGTTTGGGGTCGGTCTCCGCCTTCAACTTTTGAAGTTTGATGGCTAACAGGAACAAGTCTGGGTCCGGGCAGATGAGGTACGCACGCATGACGTGCATGGTGCATGTAGATGAAGAGGACGTCGTCGTTGCTTTCTTCTCCTCCTTGACGCAGCTTTCTGAGCAGCTCGGATACGTGCTTGTTGAACTCAAGCACGTCGTACTCGATGGCTACCATGTGCTGCTCGAGATCCCCCAGCTGGGCCCTGACAAAGAAGTTGGTTGCTGCTGTCTCCACCTCGCAGTCTAGGAAGAGCACCTTGATTAAGAGTGCTCCGCATGCCTCTCCATTGACAAGGTAAGAGTACTGAGAGCTGCGAAGGGCCTTGGCGCCGTCTGTATCGAGGCTGTTCAGGATGCACTGCACCATCAGGTAGTTGTCTTGAGCCGCTCTGGTCTGAGTTCCCAGGTACACAGCGGATGCGGTTACGTTGTCAACTGTCAACGCCCTGTTTTGCAAGATGACGTTGAACGTCTTGCGATTGTTGTCTTGGATCTCGACGAGAGATGTCCAATTGAAGTCCTTGACCCTCAAACTCATCCAACATAGGGCGGAGAGTGGTAATGATACCATTGTACTTGGTGGTCAATGGGTCGGTTGCCGCCTTACCATTGTACTTGGTGGTTGGGTCGGTTGCCGCCTTGTAGATCTTTGCGTCTTTCGCCTTCCCGTAATCGTAGAGATCCGGGACTGCTTGAGCAGGTGTCAGGGCGAAGATGACATGCGCAACCGTGGGTTCAGGAGCTGTGCCAGGGTCTCGAGCTGGAGCCGCGGCGGGCTCTCGCTCGGTGGCGGCTAGTCCAATGGCACCCGGGGGATCAATGACGGACGACATGTTGAATGTCTGGAGAGTGCAGATGTGGTTTTCTGCGCAGAGGAAGCGTGTCGTGGGTTCCTGTGATCTCGACCTCAAAAGCAGAGATTAGGAAAAGGGTTAGTCTTGTACGATACAACCGGAGCTATCGATATGACTGAGCGGTGTGTTGGTGCCTTCTTTGTCGGAACAAAGATGGAGACAACAACGATACGTGAACTTAGCGCGGGGCAAAGGTTTGCAAAATACTTTAGGAATAAATTGTGAACTAATTTAAGAGGTCGACTCATGGATCCCTCAATGTCTATCCTGTAGAACGTGTGCATGGTTTGTATGCAACTGTGTGTCGATCGTGTAGGCTCGTACGAGCCCGAAGTGCGTCTCGAATGATGCGGTCGTCCCTACCAATGGGAATCGTTCCCTTACTTGCCCACGCCTGTTCGTACCAGTTAAAACCCATCATTCACACATAGTGGTTTGTGTTCAAAGTGTCAGTTGAATCCTGCTCATTCACACACGTGGTCATTTCGTGAAGTGATCGAGGCACGGTCCCGGTGGCCTAGTGCCAGTGCCAAAACCCACACATTGCTATTCATACCCAGTGACCAGAATCGGTTTTAAAGAAGAAATCGAATGCTGCTGTTTGTTATCATGCTGTGCGTGAAACGGTTGCAATGGGCAAGTGCTTAACTGGGCATGTTTCGACACATGCCAACCCAGCTGATATCTGTACGAAGCTAATTCCTGGTGGACAGAAACGTGACCATCATGGTGGGGCTGATCTTATTATGACGTTGCCGATCACAATTGATAACCCCCTCCTAGAGGTTCTCAGTTTCGTGACTATCTGGGCAAGTGCATAACTGGGCATGTTTCGACACATGCCAACCCAGCTGATATCGTACAAAGCTAATTCCTGGTGGACAGAAACGTGACCATCATGGTGGGGCTGATCTTATTATGACGTTGCCGATCACAATTGATAACCCCCTCCTAGAGGTTCTCAGTTTCGTGACCATCTGGTGGGGCCTAGAGGTTCTCAGTTTCGTGACCATCTGGTGGGGCTGATCTTATATGACATTGCCGACCACAATTGATACCCCCCTCCTAGAGGTTCGCAGGTTACTATGGGTTCCCTTGTTGTTACTTGTGACAACTAAATATATATGTGAATCGATGGGCGACCAATGTTCCCACCTAGTGCGCTCAAGGGGACTGATTAATGGGGCACGATAACATGAAACTATTGTGCATACGGTAGGAATTGGGTACGGTACGCGAGCCACCGTACGAACGATCATGATGTGCGACTGATGTGCGACTGATGTGCGATTGAACACGAAGTTACGTCTTCTTAATCGTAATCTCGTTTTCATATCGTGATCGTACGTTTTAAGTCAGACCCTCTAGACTAAAAAGTTGTAGGTACGTGTGCACGTGTGGGACATCTTTAAACCAGTGTTTGTTTGTTGGACGATGATACAAAGATACATCATGCGTTCGAGCATGTCAACAAACGTCATGCGGTCATGCGGTTGGTGAGGTTAAGTAAGCGTGGCACTTTTTCATAATTTATTTGGTGACAGCTGAGACAACGCGTGCATCCATCACTTCAACTCACACGGCAGAGACAACGCAGCCGAGACAACACATGCATCCAACACGTCCAACAAAAGCCGAGACAACGCATGTCAATTGCTTCTTGTATTGCGTTGATTCGACGTTGTCTCAAAAAGTCTGTGCACCAAAGAAATCATGAAAATGAATGATTTTGAGGTTTATATTGATTCGACGACGTAACTCAAGGATGATGGTATGATTTTAAGGTTTTTATTGACTCAGCGACGTTTGTTCAAGCATGCCAACAAACGTCCTGCTGTTCGTTAGGTAAGAGTGGTACGTTTTCATAGTTGATTTGGCGACAACGAAAGTCGCTCTCGTCATTTGTTTCTTGTGTGTTGTATTTATTGATTTAACGTTGTCGAAGGGGCCAAGATGTCGAAAAACATCATCGATTCTGCGCAACGAAATCATGATAAAATGATTTTCATGTTTCTATTGATTAGACAACGTCGTTCCATTAAAGGTATTGATTGTTCAAGGATGTCAACAAACGTCATCGAGTAACAAGGATGTCAACAAATCTCATCGAGCCTCTACAACAATGATATCAAGTTATCGAGATGACACGAATATTTAGTACAACCCGTAGTGAACGGAAAACGAGGGGCTCCGAGTTTATGAAAGTGATGCCAATTTTGGGGTTTTGTTGTAAGGGTATGATTCTAAGGTGTCAGATTTTCATATCTCTCCCAACTCCCAAGAGCATCGACATGCCATATTTGGGGTTCTGTTGTAAGGGTATGATTCTAAGGTGTCAGATTTTCATATCTCTCCCAAGAGCATCGACAGATAATACTCTAAGCTCTTAGGGTTCCTGCAGTCGACAGATGTCACCACATATCGAGAAATATTCTTCAAAAACCATGAATTGGTGAACTGTGTTACATGATCTAAATATGAGCCAAAAATTGAAACATATCCTCTTCAAAAAGGTACCATCCACACTTCCCATTATTCCATGCGGAATTCGCCTTTCAACACTGCATATCGAGAAGAGAAGGTAACATCCGCAGTTCGTAAAATAATCAGGAAATCACCCCGACTTCACAATTATTATCATAGGAGCCAAACATTAATACATATTCTCTTCAAAAACAAAGGATTCGTGACGTAATGTCCTCACATTCCATTATACCATGCGGCAGTCGCTTTTCAACAATTAACATCGAGAAGAGAAGGCAACATACGCATTTGATGTTGAAACCGGAGTTCGTAAAATATTCAAGAAACCGCTCGGAGCTCATGATAGTTTATCATATATTCTGGGAGAGACCTAAAAAAGCGATACTGATCCAGCGCTTGTATGACAAATTCCGACCTCGGAGAAATTGTGTATAGGTGCAACATGTACAACACACTGTCGATTGTACTAAAAAAAGAAGAAGAATCCATACCTACAATTGAAAACGAAACAAGATGTCCTCTCATGTCATCAATTTTCATTGTCAGCGATCTTAAACCAAATATCAACGCGAGATTTGATCTACAATTCGTTCAACTCCTGAGTGATGTGACAATGAATTCCATGGGATAAAACGTGCATGATACTGTGCAGGGTAAATTACGGTATATTCCCTGAGATGTGAGACTTTTATTTATCAATCAATATACATAAACCCTTCCCCAGTTGTTTTAGATATCAAGTTTTCCTCTTCCTCCCGTCCACCAATTTTAATTGGGTCAACCGAACCCGGACTCACTAAACATCAGAGCTATGAACATCAGGACATCACATCGGATGCAAGAATGTGAAACTTCGATTTATACCAGAATTTTAGCGTTTTTTCACAATAGAGCCTACAATTTCCTCCAAATGTATTTGATACCTCTTCGTTTATTGAATTTGCAAAATTGTGAACAAGGTTGTTATTTTGCAGCGAATACGAACCTGTTAATCTTGCATGGCCGAACTAGTCAACCAAAAAGAGACTTTTAACTGTATTCTCATGAGGATTTTCTCCTATGGTATCCTTTTTATTGGTTTAGTCAAGCACAAGCGTTTCACTGGTAATTGCTTTGCAGTTGTACGGTTAAGCGCTGTAGAATCGAACGCTTTAGGTTCTGCGGAGGATTCAACAGTTCAGTTGTATGCGGAGGATTCAACAGTTCAGTTGTATGCGGAGGATTCAACAGTTCAGTTGTATTGAATGCACGAGCGAAGACATCTCATTGAACACTTTTCATCGTTGATACTTGGATGACCATATTTTGTTGAGGGAGAAAGTCCACAAAGTGAAATGTTCGATTCTCTTAGCTATCTGAATCAAGGTGCATCGGAATTTCGGAATTTGCATTCGCTTCATGCTGCACCTTGTATTTAACTCTGAGCACAGAACAATTCCACCCGATTTGCAATTTAAGCCATTCTCCAATGATTTCTTTGTCACACAGGAGACGAGAAGTACCCAATTTGGAAATTTTAGACACCAATATAGCTATCCAAATCGGTGTTGATGTTTTTTTGTGTCCCGCTTCTCATCCCAAATTGGGTATTAATCCAAATTGGTAATTCAACCCTGATGTTACTCCCAAATTGGTGAGAAATACATACCTTAACGCACATTATTTTATTGGTGACGTGTTGAACTCAATTTGGTCCAGGAGTACCAATTTGTAAGATACAAATTGGGTTTTCATGCACATGTTGATCGAACAGTACCAATTTGTAACATCCATATTGGGTTTTCCGACATAGCAACAAAAATCTCCGATGATGGGTGATTGCGATGAGGAGACCACACGAGAGAGATAATGTTAAAAGACATATAAATATCTATAAGGCAGACGAGACAAGAAAAAGAGAGTGATGATGATGACGCCTTTTCCTATTAATTCCGATCACTTTCATAGCATGCACCAGGGAAATGGGGTGCACACATAATCCAACGACTGTCATTGTGATGCAGTACACTCCATTCTGAGTCAATCACAGTGTATTGAACGTGGATCTGCTGTCTGTCACCCTCCTCGGTCTGGCAAACAGCTGATGTTGGCTTCCCAAAATGGTCGAGCTTTGGCAGTAGGATGCAAAAGTTACTGATTTCCGCTTTAATATTGCTCATCCGGAGAGACCCTTCAGATAATGTCCAACAAAAAAAATTGTTGCCGGAGTCATGTTCGTCCACCCCTGCAATGTCATCTCGAACTGCTGGCAAGATTTGTATAATTGTTGTCTTCTGAATAACGCAGACAAATTCCTCTGTTTTCAGCCTTTAACACTGACAACGGTAGTCTCCGCTCATGATCGCGACGAACGTTTTCGACGCTGAGGTAGCTAACGTAGTTGCGCCCTCTAGCACTTTCCTCGGTTCCACCCAACAAAACATCATCAATGTCATCTGTTGTATTGTTCTCGTCGTCATTGGCATATTCATGTTCATCCTCGATTCCGGAGGATGCGTCATCACCAATCTTCAGATTTCCGTATTGCTGCTTTGACTTTATCCTTTCAATTGCCATCTGACGAAGCATCCTATCGAGCATACTAGGCATCCAGTTTTTCCTATATCCACCCCACGTAGGCTTGACAACGCTGAGGACTCGTTCCTCCTTGACCCCCTCCCTCCCACAGGTTCCGTAGGGGACCGTACTTCTTGAGAACTTCAGGCAGGTTTAGGAGTGACATGAAGTTATAACTGCGAACCCAGGTTCCCTTATGTTCACGTCGTAAATCCGTATCGAACTTGCTGAAGTATGACAGAAAGAGGTGGATATGATGGCGTTCGCAGTCAAGTATTTTTTCATCGTCGATTGTCCTCCTCATGAGCCTCGATATCATTGCATGCAGTGCTCTGATGACATGTACAACATTATCAACATTTCCTCCGACTTCGGTTGGTGAAGGGGCAATCAAAATTGATCGGCGAAAAGAACCAGCTACTCAACCTTGCCACTGCCAAGTAATTCTCTGCGACATACCCTCCCAACTTGCTTCCTCCAAAAGGAATAACCTTACACCAATCAAGCCCAAGTTGAATAGGCAACAACATCGCTGACATGAAGTTATAACTGCGAACCCAGGTTCGCTTATGTTCACCTCGTAAATCCGTATCGAACTTGCTGAAGTATGACAGAAAGAGGTGGATATGGCGTTCGCAGTCAAGTATTTTTTCATCGTCGATTGTCCTCCTCATGAGCCTCGATATCATTGCATGCAGTGCTCTGATGACATGTACAACATTATCAACATTTCCTCCGACTTCGGTTGGTGAAGGGGCAATCAAAATTGATCGGCGAAAAGAACCAGCTACTCAACCTTGCCACTGCCAAGTAATTCTCTGCGACATACCCTCCCAACTTGCCTCCTCCAAAAGGAATAACCTTACACCAATCAAGCCCAAGTTGAATAGGCAACAACATCGCCGTATTTGCATAGCGTATGAATGCGGCTTTTTTGCTCCTCCCCAACATCCACTCTTGCACCATCAAGACAACAGTTTTGGTGATCCCGAGAAAAAGAAAATGCATCGGCACATCCACATGTTGATCCAAAGTAACACCAGCATATGCCCATAAAGCGGGAATCCTCCATGGTGCATAATCAGAAGGTGACATGAACTTCAATTCCATTAGCTTGACAAATTCTGGTCTTCCTGGTTGAGAGCGAGATACTTTCCGGCAGTCATTACTACACTCTGTGATACCATTCGCAGCCTCCAGGTTCATGCCTTCGACACGAAGAAACACTTTTGCTGCCTTCATCGTCCACGATCCGTTGAACACCTTCTCGTGCGAGATTTGTGCAGCAAATCTAAGTCGTTTGTAAGTGAGAACAACCGGACGCAGTGTACCCGACGGCGGTGCCATGTCTGGCGGGTAGCTTTCAGGAATTGGAAATTCTAGAATGCTGCCGCACCCTTGTGTCCTCCAGCAAGTGCAGCGTTGACACGACCTCGTCATCCCCTGTGCATCAGATTCTGTTGCATGATATCGTTGATTCGCCATTAACACGTTGGCGAGGCAATCATCACATGCCTGAAGATTAGCACTTATGTACAAAAGGTTTGCCGTATGTCTCCAACGCGAAGTGTAGGTCCCCCCGCCCAACATTATGTAGTTCGCACCACGTCTTTCAGGCTGGTCCATCAATGAAACATTCAATTCTGCATGGACCCGAACATTTTTCTTCATGGCACCATGATAAAAAAGTTGTCCTTCAGTATTGTTGTTGGCAAGCATCCTTAGTTTGTCTGCGAACTTCCTCTCCACCTCCTCGTGCGGCCATGTTGACCTGCCAACTGCGATTGGATATGTGTATTCCAGGGAATGCACTTTATTTGCTGGGGGTGATATGGTGATTGTCTTTAGCCAAGAAGAACCTCGATTGGCCGTCACAGAATAGCTTGGCTCGAAGCCATCTGACCATTCATTTATCCACAAACAGATCAAGGGATGGTGCGCATTATTTGTTGACATCGTATCCTGGTGAGCCCTGTCATAGATCGCCCTACAGTGTTGGCTCTCCCGGTTTTTCTCAAAAGCCGGAAACTGCGATGAAACTGCAACAGTGTCATTGTCTCGTCCGCCAGCACATCCTGCATTAATTGTGTCAAGGTCCAATCCATGGGCCAGTATATCAGCTATGCAGTCTATGACGGAAACGTAGGCATGACGTTGTAGTCTAATCACGTTAGGCCTTGGTAGGTTTGGGATAAACGAGGTTTTACCTTCGAGGTACAAGTGTTGCATGTCCTCGAATGAATCGGGCATTCTGGTGAACCAGCGGGAAGGAGATCCCATACTAGGACCACCGGGAGGACCACTGGGATGATTATGGTGGGGCAACCCATTGATGCCAGACAATGGTGGGTTGCTGCCAGATGATGCCAACGATTTCTTCGCAGCCTCCTCACTTTTCATGGCTGACACACGATGGTACTTCCTCATCACAACAGCAAATTTCTTCGGCTGACCACGACTCATACAACTTATGAGTGAAGCGAGATGAAGTTGGAACGATAGATCCTCTTGTAAAAGTTTGTCCATCAAGAAATCCATTCCGAATTGTGATTTAGACACGAGATAAGCCACTCCAAGTCCCTGATGATTGTTAGTAAAGTAATTGGTGTTTTGATCTCCCGCAAAGGAAAAGGTGACTGCTTCTGCAGAAGCTTCATGCACCACAACTCCAGCTTCAGGAGCCAAATTGTTGTGATCACTTGTCTCATCATCATAACCAACACTTTCATCCATGACAAAATCAGTGTCCTCAACAGTACCTGCATCAGCACAATTTTCATTTGCAGCATCAACAATAGTAGTTGGTGTTGTCATCGATTCCTCATCTCTAGGTCTCTTGTTACTTTCGTTGGGGGGTTTGTCTGTTGTGCTCGGAATCAAGAAGTGCTTCCTTGCATTGTGGCGGCGGACTTGATGTCTTGTAACGAAGGGCTTACGGACATTTGCACAATCGATGCAAATTGACCATTTTGCAAAGCAGTTACTGCATTGCAAATTGCGCAGCCAAGGAAAACACGAACGTGGACCACAACCAGCACTGCTCTGATTAGTGTCCTGCATCAAGATGTCACTCTTACGATTGGTGCTCTGTGATTCTGCACATGATGGGCAATGAACGAGGGAACACGTTGTTCTCCATGAGGCTGCAGTGTCGTGGTCGAGATGAATATCATATTTGGCGGCATCAGCCGCCATTATCGTTACACAGAAGAATATAATGTGCGGATGTGATGTGTGTGCGTTTTTGCAATATCAGCACATCACATCCATAATAATACTATAAATATGTATAATACTATTAATACGTATTATAATATTTCACGGATTGCATGCCGGTAGATGAATTTCATTTAGAGCAGCAGACAAAACAATTATTCAATAGAAACCATTTCAACAATGTTCATTGATCTATAGGAGATATTATATGCAATGCGAATGGTACTTGATGTAGAATAAAGTAGAACATGGTGCATTCCTAGTATAGATGCATGTGATGTACATATTAGTGGTGCTCTCCAAGGTGTTTGTCTTCACCTTCTTCATCGGACTTGCAAACCTGTTTGCCGTAGAAATCTACGAGATGTGTATGGGACTTCGAAGATGAACAAATTGTTGTTTTTTCACCAATACTGATCAACAATTGGGGTGGACCACATGCACCACACTTAAATAATTGTTGTCGTTGCTGAAGCTTGCAAATCTATCACATCATGTCCTCCTCATTGTCAGATGATGAAGATTATAACAACGAACAAAATGCGAATGAGACGCTTGCATCATCATCATCACTCATCTGAAACAGTAATCCTGACGTCATTGAGCAGCAATAATCTCCATGCCTCTAGCAGCAGCATATGGAAAAAGGAAAGAATAAAGGTGAGGAAAGAACTATCGCAATTGTTACCAGCCGAGCAACGGAAGCTCATCCACATGGATGAGCTCCCTCACAAGAAGCTCACAAGAGATCATATTTCTTCATTGTTAGGGGCTTCAGCACTGAGAAGCAATGATATCGAAAGACTTATTTCAAGCAAGTCTTGTTCTGTTTTGGAAACTAAAAAGTATGTTTGTGGATTTGCCTCAATGCACATTCGCCACCTGATGTTGGAAGTGGCAGTTGATAAGGAAATGCTCCTTAGTGGAAGCGTCGTGAATTCCTTCCGTCAGCTGCTTCAATCATGGAAGTTTGAGCAGCCCACGCCACAGCAATGCAAAACAATCTTTCACATAACATATGAGTGGTTTGATGCGAACCGAACATGGAATTATGATATGGAAAGTAAGTACTTGCACTCACGAAACATGATGTACATGGATGAAGCCACGGACGATTTTGAGCAACTTGATTCAAACCTTAAGATGGGGTGCATTGCTCGATTATGCACCGAAGTAAAAAATGACATCGTTCGGAAGATTCGAAGAGTTGGTCTATTCACTCATGGAGTCAAGGAAATACGCCCTCTCACATCCGATCGTTTTTGCGCTTTGTCTATGGTTGTGTTTTTCTTACGAATTGTGCCTTCTCTTGTATTTACATCTTGTTCTTTAGGTTAACATCACGAGACCAAGCAATGCCATTAAAGAGAGTAATCAATTTAGAAAACGTCACAAAGGTGTCGAGTTCACTATTATAAGAACCAAAGGCGATGCAAGAGCTGGTGATGTCAGTAGTGAGGATGAAGACCCGGGCGACAGCGAGCAGGAAGCCGACAGTGACAACCTGGAACCACCTGAACAAGAAGCCAACGTCAGTGACGACCAGCAGGAACCTCATGCATATTACTGCCGACGTGGTTTCTACCTGAGTGGACGACGTTGCGCGAAGTGTGACATTGAATTTGTTTCAGCGTTGTCAAAGAATGGATTTGAAACAAGGGAAGTTTGACCTTGTGCTAAGACCCCAGGATGGGGTTGCCTTCATGCACAGAAGAATGCATCGATGTCAGGAACGGACCAGCAGAATGAAGAACCTGGCACCTGGCTGCTGCGCCTTCGTTCTATGTCACGATTGTTTCCAAGTGCGAGTGCTGGCATCTTCATCCTCATCGTCAGCAAAGAAAAGCACGCGCACACGAAGGAAACCCACAGGAAGACAGGATTGAGGGCACTTCGCTCATCGTCAGATATACGGCAAACATCATTTGTGTATAATAACGGCGTTTGATGTATTATTATTAAAAAAAATAGTCGCAGCATCAAAGCACCCACGGTTCCCAAACTGGGTATATAAAAATATAATATAAGCATCGATATGAAAGTACCCAATTTGGGGAATAAGTTGGTGCATCTAATAGTGTATAGGAAGTCCAGAATACACATAGTTGTTTGCGTCGGTAAAAAGGTGGTTCATGCCATTAATGACATGTCCAGACGGGGAATCGAACCCCGGTTTTCGCAACCACAATGCGAAGTACTAACCACTATACTATCTAGACCAGCATAATCGCCCTAAAACATAGTATATATACTGTGAAAAAAGCTCTTGCCTTTTTGCTTCCTCATTTGTCATTGTTGCTGCCTTTTTCGGTCTCTTCTGTGTCACATTCCAACGAGTGTATTTGTCGGCATCAAGCGATCACAATCCCGGCCGCGTCGTCAAGACAAAGCTTGTGTGGCACCCCTGCGTTACTGTAGATCTGTTTCACCACTGTCGGTACAAACTTCCGATGCTTCTGCCCAATGTGTATCAAGTTGGCTTTGCGATGGGCCAAACGTTGCAGCACTTGATTAGTCACCATACAATTCCTGAAATCCCCAGCGCCTTTGAAGTCTCGAGTTTTATTGTCCGATTGCCTTACATGTACAAGGATTGGTGGTGGAATCTCGTCACAAATGACCCGGTTCACGTTGCCGTGGAAACGACGCTACTAGCATCTGTTGTTTACATGGTGATAATATCTCGAAACAAGGACTATCAATCATCTCAACGTCGCGAAAGGCTCACAACGAAGGAGCAAGAAGAGTTATTGGAAGAGTGGAAGGAAGGGAGAGCTGATTTGGCCCCTGCAAAGATTAGTGGCTCAAAGCCGATGGTAGTGTATGCTTTCAACGGACGTACTATGGATATTCAGGTTGAGCTGGAAGGCGAAGACGATGTTGCCCGTGCCAACAAGAACACAAAGGAGAACCCTCAGAGGACCGTTCTGAATATGGCAACCCACGACTTTTTGTCCATGTCTAGCAACGCCGAAGTGAAAGACGCCAGTAGAATCGCCCTGGATAAGTACGGATGTGGTTCTTGCGGCCCTCGTGGCTTTTATGGAACTATTGACGTTCACCTTCAGTTGGAGCAAGCCATAGCAGAATTCACAGGAACTCAGGGAGCAATCATGTATTCTGATGGAGCTTCCACGGTGACGTCTACGATCGCTGCTTTCGCCAAGCGAGGAGACTTGCTTGTGGTTGACGATGGAGTGAATGAGCCCATTGTGACTGGAGTAACTCTTAGTCGCGCCAATATTGAATGGTTTCGACACAATGATATGGTAAGTTATGCGCATGAAACAATAATCAATGTTCCGGCTTTGAGGTTCAAATTCTGACAGTTGGCATGCTCGCGCACGCTAAACGGCAGATGGATCTTCGCCGAGTATTGGAGAAGGTGAGAAAAATGGACAAAGTTCTTGGTCGAAAGCAGAGCGACCAACGTCGGTTCATCGTCGTGGAAGGTCTTTACAAGAACTCCGGAACCATCGTTCCGTTTGACGAACTCGCAGCTCTGAAGCACGAATTTAACTACAGGTTGATTCTAGATGAATCTTTTTCATTCGGTACTTTGGGTCCGTCGGGAAGGGGCGTCTTGGAACTTTATCGGAAGCGACCCATGTATGACGCAGAGATTGTCACCATCAGTCTCGAGAACGCCTTAGGCAGCATTGGTGGGGTTACTGTCGGAAACGAAGAAGTCGTTGACCATCAGCGCTTGAGTGGAGCTGGATATTGCTTTAGTGCTTCGTCTCCACCCTTTACGGCTAGTGCCGCTATCTCATCCTTGCAACAATTGGCCTCGCAACCACAGATTCACTCCCGTCTCCATGACAACATCAAGTCCTTTCACGACAAGATAAAGAGAGTCGATAAGCGAGTTATTCCCGATACATTGGTCTGTACAAGCGACGAGCGGTCGCCAATCGTCTTTCTTGAGTTGGATCCAGCAGATGCTGCGCAGACCACGTACGAGGCCAATGTTTCCAAGCTCGATGTTATCGTTAGGGATTGCCTGGACAATGGTGTGGCGATTATGTCCACACAACGACGCTTTCACCGAAAGAACATTCCTTCACCGGCGATAAGGCTGACGCTGTCGGCTGCACATACAGACGATGATTTGGATCTGGTATTGAGTGTTCTGACAAATGCTGTTCGTGCCAACCCTTAGTCGTAGTTCTTATCGCTCATTTCTGCATTCAGTATCCGATAGTAACGAAACCAGCCTATAGCATACTGCTACAGTCTCGTCATCCAGTCCTCATGTCTATACTAGTCCTCTTCCACCTTTTATGTCAGAAGATGGTCTGTTGTTTTTCTTCAGAAGGAACAGTCCAGTCCGCCTAGGAGGAGCGGCATACCAGGCGATCTATACAGGAAGCAATCAAAGAGCCGAGCTGTCCTTTGCATGTTGCAGTACAACCATCATCATGCAACAGACGTAATTCATTTTCTGAACGCCTCCTCATCATCGGGTTTGATAAAGTGTTCAAGTTGTGCCGATGCAAAACTCACTGTCATGCAGATAAAGATATGACTACATTTATTGCGTTTTGCCACCGAGGTGGTATTTTTGCATTTTGGCCCGTATGTGTCTATGTACAGGAGGAGTCTGTAGACACTTGTTGATACTGTGCCTCTGGTCACAGTATTGTTCAAGTTTTTCCCAGTTATTTTTGCCACCCTGGAGGTTCCGGAATTTCGGCTCTTTTACCTTTAAGTGTATAGTGGCTACGTATACAGTACTAATTCTACAACTTCGTTCATCACGCCGGACAAATATTCCACGTTCCATCACCCCTTCAAATGTCCGGATCATTAGGTACATTAATTGCATGACGTGACAAATTTTGAGCTTTAAGTAAAGAACTTGAGCTTAGACTTTGCGACAATGGAATCGACGTCTTATGAAATCCTACTTAAGGATATAAGACATTTGAAGTGTCGGCAGCCAGAGCCATTGGCTCAAGAGCCGCTGGCTCAAGAGCCAACGGCTGAACAACAGCCCCCGACGAAGTCAAACTCAAGAACACACTTTTTTGTGTGTCATAGAGCTTGTCATTCGCTTAATGTATTCTCTTCATACTTGCTATATAGCAACCATAGATGACCTGTCATTTCTTTCGTTCCCCGTTTGGCGAGTTCTCATTTAAGGAAAACACGTTCCTCGACTAGTTCGATGAAAGTAAACTGGCTCTTGAGCCAGTGGCTCAAGAGCCAATGACTCAAGAGCCAATGACTCAAGAGCCTCTGGCTCAAGAGCCAACGTCTTTTCCAAATATCCCTACATAGTACTAGGGTTCATCCAAGACATTGAATCGATGTCATACTTGTCATAACACCGATGTTAACAAAGTTCCAAAACTTAAGCACGGTTTTTATTATTGTGGTTCAACAGAAGACATTCTATCATTTTGAAACGTGGAATTATTTAGGTGATCGTCGAACATATTTCCGGTAGATAATCTGCGTGAAAGGTATGAGACACATAAAAGAGCCGAAATTCCGGAACCTCCTGGTGGCACGTAGGGTGGCAAATTTTTTACGTGAACATTGCGTTGTTTTGCCACTCGATCCGTGTTTTTGCCACTCGAATTAGTCGATCGCGAGAATGGGACTCCGATGCAAAAAAAATTGGGGTGGAGTGCGCATTGCATCGCGCAGCACTAGAAGATATACCGGTAGTTGGTTATGCCTCCTATATTACACAGTATTTTCGTTTTGCCACCCGAGGGAGTGCCGCGACACTGTCCAGTATTGTTGTTTTGCCACCGAGCTGTGATTCCACTCGAATTTTGTCCTGTACTCCGAGTTGAGCGTTTTATGACACGTTGTACACTTGTACGGAATGATTACTGGATACAGTACTGGCGTCTTGTCAGCGTAGCCATAATACGATGTATGACTGTAACATAGTCCAGTACTTAAGCCAGTAGTCACAACTCTACCATGTAGAGGTTTGTATGCTGACAAAAATTAGAGTGCCACTAAATTGGGTTTTAACAAATGTCTGTTACATCTAGCATGCCACCTCCTCTCTGTCTTTGCACTAAGAAAAAAGATGTACTACCAGCATCTTGTTTGCTTCATGGCTTTCAAGGCCATCATAGAAATGACAAGGATTCTGACATTGTTGACTTTGCACAACAAAGCAACTTCTATGAATCACTCAATGATGACTTGATGCAATCATGGATGTGGGTGACAGCATATGGAGTGCTCAATCCAGATCCTCAAGATACAGCACAAGTTGCCATCAATACTGTTGACATCTATTGCGCTTCAACTGGGTTTACTACTACCGTAGACTTGAAACAATGTGACACAATGACAGTGGGATGAATGCATCCCAGTCTTTGTGAGAACTAAGTTTGTAACAAGCAACATTGATAGATACCATTATGCATGTTGAATGGTGTGGTTGTCCTGTTAAATAATGCATGTTAGCTTCTTGGCTGATGTCCAAGCAATCCTGTCCCATGGAATGCATGCACAGACCAAAGACTTCAAGCATAGCATCACCTCCTTATCACCAGTGAGCAACCAGCAGCAGATCATTTTTTCTTAAGCATAGCCATGTGTCCTTGAATTCAATGATAGACGATGAGGCAACTGATTATTGATTTGGGAACCAGCACAACTTTTATGTGACATACACAAGAAGTGATAAATCAATGATCATTAACTAAAATCCAATTAAGAGAAGGAGAAGAAAAGTGAAGTTAGTTGAGGATGCCTTGAAAATTCTCTGGACCATTGTGATAACAGCATAGTTGCTTGCCCTCTTGGTTGAAATCAACAAGCACATGCTTATGTCTGCTGCTTTCATTTGCTGTATCCCCAATTGGAGCTGCCAAAGTAAACAACTGCACTGAATTGAGTGGAAGGTAAAAATGGTTCTATTAAAGGCCTCATATCTGGTGGCAATAGCATGTGATTAGATCAGCATGTCAGCAGTCAACAGGAGGATCAATCACTTTAATCAATTGATGTTTTCATTGCTGCTTGCCTTGTCACATGTTCAGGCAGGACTCCAACTCTGATACAACAACTGCCAGTTCCTTGGGTATACTTTTTGCTGTTTTCTTCTGTCATAGCAGCAGTGCTTGAGGGGTTGTTGCCGTGCCTTCCACATGTCACAAAACCCGTACCACTGACAACGATTCCTTTGGTTTCAGCTCGCTACTGAGGCGGAGCGTACAAAAGTGTGAGTGCTGACAAGTATAAAGTTTGCACTAGCTAGCCTATCTTGTAGTACTGAGGATGATAAGTGCTACATGGGCCAATACTTCTAAGGAGTGGTACTAAAAATGCAAGATTTCAACAAGTTCTCATAGAATCTGATCTGACACTAGGAAAACATGAAAAGCACTATCATTCCTATGATCTTGAGGAGTTTTACAGAACTGGGAACTGGAGTCATTGTCATGAAGTTGTTTGCCTATTGAAATGAACTTTTCCAAAGAAATAAACAACAAAATCGGTCTTAGTGTGGAAAAGTAGTGTACAGTACTCCGTCGTCGAAGCTCCAACTGCTACTGTAGTACTGAAGTACGAGTTTAAACATTGTAGCTGGCTTACAGCGTATGGCCTAGTATGGCATACTACTAGTACCTGGTACCTGGTACCCCTCCGGCTCTCTACTTGTACTTAGTACCAGGTGCACTACCACTACTAGCAATGGCTTCCTACACGTACTCTTAGTAATCGCAATTCATACACCGAGTATGACAGTTGCTCGCTCCGTTGTTCATCCGCACCCCAAAATTATAAGTTACCGTCAGACGAGCAAGTGACTAGTAACGTGCACTTCGTAGTTAATGCTACATCAAGTACATTGAATACTAGGTCTACAGGGTGGCAAAAATATGAGCACAAAAGAGAGATACTGGCACAGGATAAGATCCTATCTACCTGCTGGCGTGGTCTGATACCTACGTGGCTGGAACGGAATGCCAGACAGACGACTCTATCCTGACCTCCTCTTCGGCCTGGGCGGCCTAGTTTCCAGCCCGAGACCAGACCTCCTCTCAAACCCAAACTCATGAATAAATTAGTTCCAAGAGCCTTGGTGCATACGTCTGCAGAATTCTCATGGGAGCGACACCATCGTGCGTTAACAATCTTGGCGGCAATGGCCTCGCGCACGTAGTGATAGGATATCGCAATGTGTTTCTTTTTCAGCTCGCCCTCTGGTATCTCAGCGCTTTGGATGACGCCAAAATTATCACCATAAAGGTTAGTGGGCTTAGTCACAGGAACACCAAGGCATCGCAGCATATACCGAATTGAAATCGCTTCTTCGACCGCCGATCGCATTGAGACAAACTCCGCACAGTACGTACTGGTGGCAATACAACTTTGTCGCTTACTCTGCCACAGCACTGGTGTACTTCCGACAAAAACAATGATTCCCGAAATCGAACGCCGTGTAACATGGTCGTGAGCATGATCTGCGTCAAAGAAGACCGATGTAGATAATTCACTTCCATGCGGCGTAGGTAGGGAGTCATCGATGTCTTCAAGCAACCGCGTCAGGGTAGTCTTCTAAGAAGTCAGGATGGAACGAATCGCCCTGAAGTTCAGCATCAACAACGAGCGGACGTGACTCCAGGACAATCCGACGGTTGGGATGCTTCTTGAGATAGCCAAAAAGATAAAACACCAGCTCCAAGTGATGGACACGAGGGGCCGCTGAAAATCTGCTGAGAGACAACACTGCAAAAGCAATGTCTAGTCGCCCAATAGTGCAAGCCCATTGTGCCATGCCGATCAGTGTTTGGAATCGCCGGATCCCCAATTCCAGGAGGAAATCACTGTCGTCAAGCTCAGGGTGGCACGATTCCGGTAGCGGGGTACGATGGGGCCATAGTTTACCGTCAAGGTCAAATTCAGACTCAATACGGCGGATGCACTCCTTAATATAAGTAGCACAACCGACTACCCACGCATTCTCACCAACCGAAAAATTATAGTCGTTCCCCAAGTAATAGGCGGGGGGGGCCAATTGACTTCAAGAGGAACGCTGCAGAGATCTGAGTCTTCCAGCGATCAGGGTCGCGAGCGACAATCTTAAAATCATCAACATGGGTGCAAATGTAATCATAGCCGTCACATTCCTCTCGTTCTCGGAGCCAAACGTCACGATCATAACGACACGCTGAGAACCCCATGCCACGTAGAAAGTCTGCAAAATGCCCTCGGAAAGCACGGCTCGAAGAACGAAGCCCGTACAACGCTTTCTTGAACACCAGAACTGACTCCTCTCTGTCTCTGAACTCCGGTCCGGCGCAGGAATACACCTTTTCCAGACAATCAGCAGTTATAAACGCATTACCGATGTCGCCACAAAGGATTTTTAGGTTATCACGATGGGCAATCAAGTCGAGTAAACGTACGCTTATGCCTTTCACGACCGTTGAACGAGAATTTATGCCCATCGGGTCTATCATGTGGCCCCCAGCAACAAGGCGAGCCTTCCGTCGCCCATCCTGTTTGACTTCGAAAATCATGGTGAGCTTCACAAATTGATAGTCCGAGTTGGGTTTGTAACCCGAGGAATGAAACGAAAAGCAATCTAAGGCCAGAAGAGAATCAATCTCTTTTTTAATAGCATCTGCCCAGAAGGTAGTTCCGCTCTCCTTGTCCAACTCATACGCATGGCGGACGTTCTGCGGAACGGCCACACCATACTTCATTTGAACAGGACCGCGGCTAAGCCTCCCACGCTTCTTGCGTTTCCGTCCACCGCCGGGTTTGCCTGCGGGATGTATCACCCGGCGGATCAACCGAGCACCATCAGGTAAATTGGTCTTGATCTCCAAAGATTGTTCCGATTCCATTGGCGCCTGCACACCATCAGTCAGGCGCACCAGGCGTCGAATAATCCGGTTGACCTGGCGCGTATGCTGTCGTGCCCAACGGGTATATTTCCCATTGGTGAAACAACTGCCAATCGGACGCACCTTATTATCCAGTATATACAACGCCTAAAGTTTTATTCGCGGCGTTGAGGCTACGAACAAGGGCTCGACGAATTAGTAGATCGAAAACTTAGACTTGTAAGAATGAACTATTGATTAATTGTGAGACATGTAAAATATGCAAAAGAATGAAATGAGAACCATTGAATGAGAGCATTGATCAAATGAGAGCTGTTCTTCTTGTTCTTTTGACATCATTCTTTGTTCTTTTGTTGTTCTTCAAATGTAGCTGTGTAGATTGAATGTAGAACATGTACCGAAACCATGTTAATGAATTCCGAATATATATCGTGTAATATGTAGATTTGGTGATGCACCCATTTTGTGTTCTCGTCGTAGCTCGGCTTACGATTGCGCTTCCCGACATTTTTCCACAGAACATTCGACAGTGTCCGAGGAACAATGACGCAAAACAATTATGAGAAGGCGGACGCAAAGCGAACCGAACCGGTACCCAATGAGAACCGAAGCGTGACCCACGAAAACTTTGGTTGACGGACGGACGATTAGGAGACTTAGAGTATTGTCACGACGATAGGCGGCAGCACAGTAGCTTTTGTTTTACTCCTCACTCGTTCGACGTAGTCCTCTGGATCACCAACCCATCAATTGCTTTCTCAACTTGGTGTGAATTTCCTCATTGCAAATCTTGGTCAGAATATCTGCAAGCATTTCCTCAGTTGAGACTTGATGAATTGAAATTGTACCATCTTGAACCTTGCTTCTGAAATGATGATACTTTGTGTTGATGTGACGCGTGCGTGGGCGCATTTTCGATTCTTGACGCTTGAAGCCAACTCAACTGCACCACTGTTGTCCTCAAAACCCTGCAATGAAGATGAGGTGTTGTTGCTGTTAGGCCACATCCATGTTGTTGCATCTCTTGTACCAACTCCATCAATGGAAGCACTTCTCTGGTAGCTGCTGAAATTGCCAAATATTCACTCTCAGTTGTTGACAAGGCAATCTCTGACTGAAGCTTGGATGCCCAGATGACTGGACAATTGGCATAAAGAATCACATAACCAGTCCTTGACCTTGCTGTGTCTGAATCCCAATCTGCAACTGTTGGATCCCAATCTCCAGTGAAGGAAGCATCAACATAGACATCAAAGCTTTGGTTGCCTGGAGAATAGATCATTCCCTTGTCCTTTGAACCAACCAGGTACCTGCCCAGCCATTTCAATGCTTTGCCATGTTCAAGTCTTGGGTTAGAAACAAACCTTGCTCCTTGGTGAACTGCACAAGAGATGTCAAGCCTGGAACATTTTTCGAGATAATTCATCTGTCCAATGACTCGGCGATAATTGAAATGATCATCAAAGGGAGGAGACTCCAAATGCCTGCACAAAGTCTTGCTTGAGGCTCCAGTTGTTTTCTTGATAGCCACATTCTTCCCATCCAAGCGCAATTCCTTGATGACATCATTGATGAGGTGAGGCTGAGAAAGGTTGAAAGTGTTGTCATTGATTCTGTCAATTTGAACCCCAAGGAAGTCTGAGATGTCTCCTTCCACAGTGAGCTTGAGTCCAACTGCTTCCATCTCTTTGACGATGTTATCCAATTCTTGAGGGTCTGGTCCAGCCAAAATGGAATCATCAGTGTAAAGAACAAACACTGACTTGCCTTTGTAGAATAGGCATTCATCAACTTGACTTGGAATGAACCCAACTTCCTTGAGCTTGTCCACCAGATGCTGGTTCCACACTCTGCCTGCTTGCTTCTGCCCAAAGAGATTCTTCTTGAGCTTGAGGACAAAGTCTTGAGCTTCACCTTCCACTTCAAAACCCTTTGGGATGGCCATGTAGAGTTCACATTCCACATCTGCTTGAGTATAGGCCAACACAAAATCAATCTGCTTGGTGTACCAACCATGAATCAGGGTAGTGATGAGCACCATTCTGATGGCTGCCCAGGATGCCACAGGTGAGAATGTTTCCCAATAATTGACTCCTTCCTCTTGTTTGGATCCATCAATGTTGAGCCTGGCTTTCCACTTGTAGACTTCACGCGTAGCAATTCGACGCTTGCGCTTCATTGCCCACACTGCTGGAAGGATCTTGGTTCCTTGAGGGACTGAGGACCTTGGTACCAACTCCCAGACTTGATTTTCGGTGTGACTCATGACTTCTTTCTCCATTGCCTTGATGAACTCGGCGCGATCCGGCTCCTCATGGCCTCATGGTAGTACATCGTGTCGGGTCCGCGGAGGCGGCATAAGCAAGCATGGGATGCAGCTCTCCTCAATGTCCATCCACTCCTTGATGGTCTCAAAGGCCACATGATAAGGAAGCTGGTCCTCCAACTTGGCTTCCAGGTTGTACCAAACATCAAAACCTTGGACTCTGGCTTGTTGGAAGGTTCATCAGAGGTCTTGTTGAGTCTTGGAGATCTTCTGAGTTGAACTTGAGGTTCTTGATCCTGTTCTCCCTCAGAAACTGGAAGTGGGGTTTGAGATGCTTGTGCTTCTCCCTCATTGACCGATTCTCCAGGTTCCAGATCAAATTCCATGAATGGGACACCCTGTTGCAGACCTTGAGCTTGAGCTGGTTGCTTGATGTCTTGAAGCCTGGAAGTGGATGAGGCTTTGAACCCACATAACTTCTGCCAATCTGAGGGTGGAGACAAGTTTCCCAATGAGTGCCTGACTGTTTCAAACTTGGGATCAAAGGTGACATGGAATTGAGGTGATACATGGCCTGTCTTGAGGTTGAGAACCAAAGCCACACTCCTTGCATGCTGCATGGACATTCCCAGGTAGACTCCATCCTTGATCTGACTTCCCACTTGGGTAGCTTCTTTCCAGATTGCATCTTGTTGTCAAGGACAAAGACAGGACATCCAAAAGGCTGGAAGTGATTCAGATTTGGAGTGACTTCAGACTTGGCAAACAATTCGAACGGCGACTTGAGGTCTTCCTTCCCGAGGAAGCTGTAGAGTTGTGAACTTCATTGGCAACCCTGAGGGCATAGGGCCACAGATGAGCATCAATTGCCTTGGGCCACCTGTGTTGAGCATGGATGAGCATGGTCCTTGCTTGGTCTTGTAAAGTCCTGATCCTCCTTTCTGCCACTGCATTCTGGAAATGGGCATTGACCCCACAGAAAGTGATGGTTTGACCTGCCTCCTTGATGGCTGCCATGAACTTGTTCTCTGCAAACCTGCCATTGTCAGCTTGGTAACTCTTGATCTTGACATTGAACTTGGATGCATACCTCTCAAATGCCAGCTTTGCTTCAAGAGTTTCATCTGCATTGGTTGACTTCTGAAGGTGGATGTAAGACAAACCACTGAAATGATCAACAAAGACTGTTGCCACCCTGTACCTTTTCTTGGTAAGCCAACCCTTGATTTGGGCAATGAGCCCTGGAGTTGTGGACTCCAACTGATCAACACTGATGCACTGTCCGGGCTCCCTAGCTGTCCTGAGCTTGCCACCTTGTTGTCCAAGTTTGGGCTTGGTTCTCCAGGGTCTCCTGGTGGCCTTCCCATACAAGCAACTGGTGCAAGTTGGGATTTGGCATGTTGCCAACTTCCTTGGGAGCAAACCACTCTTGGCCATGCTTTGCATCTTGGCTCCTGACATATGATTCAGCTTGTGATGCCAGCGAAGGAATTCTGCAGCAGGTTTCTCTTGGAAAGTAGCATCCTCTTCATCTTCAACGATTGCTGGCGAGTCAGGGTGGTTCTTGGCATCGAGGTCAAATGAGACTGGTGTATTTGGAGTTTGATTCCAATCCACCCCTTGAGTTGAGGTATCTGTTGCCTCTGGGAGATAAACTTGTTCATCACAGTCTTCATCATCAGGGATGAGATGGGTGACCATTGAGATGATAGGATCATCCTCATCCAGTTCCACTTCACACATGTTGCAGAATGTGGAAAAGCCTTGTAGCTTGGGAAGTGTACATGGTTGCAATGTTGCCACTGTCCCTACCCAACCTCACTGTCTTGGTGAACTTTCTTTGAGCCCACTGAAGCTGGATACAATCATGATATGTTGAACACCATGTGCCTCTTGGCAAAGGCTTGAAGTCTTGGGCAGTCTGGGCCCAATGCTGTGGAGATAACAGCTTTGAAGGTGAATCCTTGACATAGAGCCCATCTGGGATGACCCAATCATGTGAAACTCCATCATCATCTTCAATTGACCATTTGATGGTCCCTGAGTATATGTCAGCCAATGTGCCACCCAACCCCTTTAGTTTCTTGTTGACCTTCTTGAGAGGGGTGATGAAGTCCTTCTTGTCGTTGGAGATGCAATAGGAAGCACAGTTGTCAATCCTGATTGCCCTGGCATCAGTGTCAAACCTTGCCACTTCATCTTGATGGGTCTGCTTGGCCTTCATTGCAATGATTGCAGTCAGGCATTCCAGTTGACTGAAGTGTTTCTTGCCCCTTGACCATCTTCCTTCTGAGGGAATCCATTGTCTCTTGTAGGGCTTGAAATTTCGTCCAGAGCTTTGCTTTCGCACGCGCGTTTGAGGGCGCCTCACGACTGGGCGATTGTTGATCCATTGTACCTTGGTCCTTGACCTTGGGTGAGCCTCAGGGGTATCATGCATCCAAGACTTGACATACTCAGACACGGCGACTGGGAGTGCCCTCCAAGGACTTGTCTTCACAGATTTCTTGCTTGGACATGGAGGGTCCCACACTTGTTGAACCACCTGGACAATGGTACTCATGAAGGTAAGGAGAAGGATGCACAGCTCTGCCATCCTCGTCTTCCACCATTGAAGAGTCCATGGCCCAATGAACACGCAGTCCATTGGGCTTCCCATCATTCGTCATCTTGAGAGATGGCGGCGAGGGCATGGAGAGTTTCATGTTGTGCTTGGCATCTGCAAACTTGTTGCCTTGATCCTTCTTGGGAGCTGCCACCTTGAAACCAATCCCTTTGCACTCAGAGGGCCTGTGCCTGGTCCATCTGTTGTGATTAGGGCACCAATGATAGTCCTTGCCTTCCACAGTCTTGTTCTGCTTCTCACCAACCTTGGGAGAGGTAGTCATCCATGCTGGAAAGTCACCTGCCCTTGGCTTGCCTTTACCCTTGCCTTTCTTGTTGAATCCCTGCTTGTAGTCCTTCTTTCCATCTCCATTGGACTTGCCTGCTGGATAGGTAGGTTTCTTCTGATGGACCATGAGATTATTGACTTGGGCCTGTAAGGCAATGATGGTTTCTTCTTCTGTAGTTCTCTGGCACCACTGCTCTGACTCCTTTCTGGTCTTGAACTTGTTGAGAGCCCAATCCATGAGTTGCTGGTAGTTGACTTCACCTCCTTCCTCATAAAGGTCTTCCTTCTTCTTGATGTAGTCCACAAACTCAGCATCCTTGCATGCCTTGTATCCTTTGAAAAGATTGACCAGGAGATCTTGAGTCTCTTGTCCTCTGGCGTGGAGCTTGCTGACCAAACCAAGAACATAGTCATTGAAGGCTTCAATATCAGAATCTTGTTCCTCATTGCATAATCAAGACTGGAGAGTTTGGTCCTGACACTGGTGATGGTAGCTCTGGTATCCACATGTGACACCATGATGATGACCTTGAGGAGGAGGGGGCCTGAACCTTTTCCACCAAACATGAAGGGATGAACATTTCCTCTGGTTCTGACTTGCTTCTGAGCGGCGTCGGTCAAAGAATTCATGAGGCAATGATAAAGCATGAAGGAATCTTGAGCCTCTCTTGAGTCCTCATTCATATAGGTGAGGGCATGAGCTTTGACATCTTCATAGGAAATTTCTCCATAGGATTCAATGAGGTCCTTGGACAATGCCACATCCCCTTGAATAGGAATGTTCAAGATGTTGAGCCAATCAAAGACAATGGACTTATCCCTTGCTTGATCCAAGAAGAGCTGGAGGTTTTCTGGCTTGCAGTCAAACTTGATGGACAAAGACTCAGTACCAGACTTGAAGAGCTTGGCAGCAGCCTGCTCAGAGTAGTTGAGAACATCAGGGTTAGCAAAGGCTGGAGCCAATGCAAAATGGGGAGCTGGTTGAGCAGCCATGGTAGATCTTGCTGGGAGACCTAGTTGATGCAAACTTTAAAGCACTTGACTTTGAAAAGCTTGAAGGTTAGTTTGATTGATCAAACAACAGCACTTGTCTTATTACTTAGCGCAGAGGAAGCGTAAAGTTTTATTCGCGGCGTTGAGGCTACGAACAAGGGCTCGACGAATTAGTAGATCGAAAACTTAGACTTGTAAGAATGAACTATTGATTAATTGTGAGACATGTAAAATATGCAAAAGAATGAAATGAGAACCATTGAATGAGAGCAGTGATCAAATGAGAGCTGTTCTTCTTGTTCTTTTGACATCATTCTTTGTTCTTTTGTTGTTCTTCAAATGTAGCTGTGTAGATTGAATGTAGAACATGTACCGAAACCATGTTAATGAATTCCGAATATATATCGTGTAATATGTAGATTTGGTGATGCACCCATTTTGTGTTCTCGTCGTAGCTCGGCTTACGATTGCGCTTCCCGACATTTTTCCACAGAACATTCGACAGTGTCCGAGGAACAATGACGCAAAACAATTATGAGAAGGCGGACGCAAAGCGAACCGAACCGGTACCCAATGAGAACCGAAGCGTGACCCACGAAAACTTTGGTTGACGGACGGACGATTAGGAGACTTAGAGTATTGTCACGACGATAGGCGGCAGCACAGTAGCTTTTGTTTTACTCGCTCGGGTGGTCCCGTTGCATTATAACAAAGGGTACCGTCGAGAACTCACCGGTTGCCCACCGCACTTTAAATTGCAACGCGCCGTCCTGCCATTCGTGTCCCTCGATCCCTGAGAACAATTCATCATATGCCGAATCATCAGCCATTCGTGACATTTGATGAGTAATGCCATCAAGAACACTAGGGCTGATGTCCTCGTCCTGCGTTACCACAGCGCCGCTGTCGTCACCATCGCTGTGGGGGTTACCCACCACACTCAGATCGTCATCGGAGTGAACCGTTGTGGTGTTAACGGGGCACGATGGCGCGACGACTCCAATAGGATCACATATCGGCGGCGGTAGTGCAGAAATCTCGTTACTCTTTGGGAGAGGGTCGATGGCAAGATCGATTTGCACTGCAGGTTGAGTTGGAGGCGAAACCGTTAATTGCTCCTCTGAATCCACCATCCTCGGCTGATTCATCGAGTTAGGTATTTCGGGAGGAACATGATCCGATGAAACCGTAGACAGACGTGGTCGCTTTACGGGCGGACCATACACCTCGTAAACTCCGTCGTCGACGAGCTCATCTGGAACAGAGTCGGTGAACGAGAACGCCACACGCGAGTCAGAAGGAGGCGGGATAATGTCCTCCACTGCATCGCACTCCTCTGCTGATGGCTGTGGATCTCGAAGCACAGTACGGCTCAAATAAAACGATATCGTCGTACGCTCGCCACTCTCCTGATTGGTATCAGGGGCAGTATCGTCGGCCGATGTCATTCGAATAAAACGACGACAAATCACGGACCGAGCAAGTACCTGTGGGAGTTCAGTCAGGCCGTCACTTTCTGGGTCGGTCAAAACAAGGAAGCAGAAAGCATCCCCCACGTTTGGAGCAATTCCCAAAAACCGACCCTTCAACATTTTTGGTTTTGGGAATGCCTGTCTCGGTGCGTAGTACCAAATCGGCTCCCAGAAGGAAAACCTGAAAACACTGATATCGGGTCGCTCACCCCAGTGGCGTTCGTGTGGAGTCATCCAATCGAGACTTCGACGTGCGAGTACCGAGCGGAGGAGACACACGTACTCAATCGCAAAACACCAGTAGGAAAGCGGGGCACCAGTGATTGTCAACAGGTGAACTGTCGCTGCTTTCAACGCCCCATCACGACGTTCGGCGAGGTTCTGGTTGGGATGATGTGCTTCGGTATACTGAGAAGCCACTGACAAACTCTCTAAGTAGGAGAGCCATTTCTTCCCTTTAAACTCCGGTGCGTTGTCAGATTTCATGACATTTGGCGCACCACAATCAGTGATCAATCGGGGAAGTGTCGTGGGACTCTGTGACCGGCGCCGCATCAAATATACCACATCCAAACCAGTTCGTTTGAAGCAAAAAAGATTCTAGCAAGTGTAACCGCGAACCGAAGGAATTGAGGAGAAGAAAGTGTCCACATAGCAAGTGTCATTAACACGACGAACTTTCAACTCAGGGAGACGTGTCTGGAAATGATCACGCATAATCTCTCGAGTTTCCGATTCAACCGACTTCACGAGCTGTGTCGTCGCGCTCAAAGTGCGAGACACGACATGGTCTGGCACGTAGCCAAGACGTTGCTTCCACTTGAATAGATCATGATCTTTTGTATGGCTTTGACGTGAATGAAGACGAGCAAATGGTTCATAAGGAACACTCCCATCGGTCAAAGTGATCTGTGGTAACCGGCGGAGCTCACCATCCGTGATCGGATTTATCTCGAAGAAGCACTTCGTCCCGTCGAAGAAGAAGGGGACCGTCGTACATCCGAATCGAGCCATTTGCATACCAGGGTTGCCGTGGATGTCATTCTCGCACCGAGCACGGTCATCAATGCCATTATTAACATCACGGAGAGATTGGTGGACAGAAAGGAGGGCTTCCTTCTGTGCAGGGTTGGAGTCGTAAAGAGCTTCGTGAGCGAACGCTGCATACTCGCAACCATCCTCACCAATCAGCTTTGCCACCGCAGAAACCACAGGGAACACCTCGCCCATGCTTCTGCCAGCGAATGCACCAGTCATCATCACTTCCCTTCCGGTCTGGTGAGTGACTCTCCATGCAGACGTGAGCAAAGTTTGATCGTTTCCTGTATCAGAAACCATAATGTGCTGGGAGGAGTCAGCCTCGGAGATGAAGTCATCAAGTCGTGTAACACGGCGGACTCGCCTCATCGATGACTCCTCCACAACCAGTCAAGCGGCACGCTCCGTGACGACGCGCCGACTCTTTTGAAGTCGAATGCGTTTCCTCGCAGGAGTGTTATCACCCTGCTGATTACTACTGCCTCCCGAAGAGGACGAGGTAGCCGTCGTCGTAGTCTCACCGGAAGCTGTACATCCAGATGATGAGCTACCACGGTTCGAAGGACCAGCTGGTGGTCGTATCTTCTCAATCGTGGTCGCGTATTCCGATGTCAACTGGTCTTGAGTCTTTCCCTTGTGCGCATCAGTGCGCCAATCGAGAAGCAACTTGAACAACGAGCCTCCAAAAGACTTCTTCCACGAATCCGGATAGCGAGGGATTATTCACTTGGTAAAGTTCTCTCCTGGTTCGGTGCCGGGGCGACTACAGGAAGCATTAGGACTTCCCTTCTTAGATGTAGACGCCTGCTTCGCACGCCTGGAAATTCTTGTACCAGAAGAACCATCGCCACCGAGACGGGACGCTTGGTCGCGCATCATAAGGGAGGTCTCTCGTTCCCGAAGTTCCGTGAGGATGGACTCTACACTGAGGTAAGGTTTATGGACGATTGAATCCCTGACCATCTCAAAGTCATCATCCTGAATCGCCACCAAGAGGGAGTGCTCGAAGTGTGTCTGTATCGTCAGATAGACGAGCATGGTTCTTTCGGAGGCGCTGCAAACATTCGCGATACGCAGAGATGAACTTGGAAGCCGAAGTATCTGGATCTAGTCGGAGATGCAGCAAACGACGAATGTCAAATAAAACCACATTCGCTCTATTTAATGCTGTATCATAGTAGTCTTCAAGGGCAGACCACAAAGCCGACGGATCAAGATTCTTGTCGTCCAACATGCTCTGGGCGATGGACTGCGCTTGTCCACCATGCACGGCTCCTCTGAGCGAATAGAACACACTTTCAGCAACCTCCGGGTGTTTACTCACAACGGCCTTGTCGTCCAAGAAACGGCTGAAACCCGCAGTTCCTGGTACATTGATTGTCGACTCCTTCCAACTGAAGTAGTCCTCATCATGTCCATTGAACTTCTCAATGGTGGGAACGGCCTTCTTGTCGAACACTTGCACAAGGTTGCGAGATGGCGAAGTGGGATAGCCAGTAGTGTTCACCCGACGGTACGAGGAGGACACGCCCGTAACGATATCGTTCATCGTCGTGTCTGCCGTCAACGTACCAACGCGAGCAAAATCCACCACGTATCCGAGTTTCTTCACAATGACTGGAGCCGTGGCCTCTGCCGGTATATCTGCACTCGGAGCAAAGGCCGCAGCTACATCAGTAGTTTTTTTTAGGTAAGCCCAGGTGGTCGCCTGCCACTTGTCCACGAATATGGCATCAATAGCCGTACGTATAACATCTGTAGCTGGTGAAGCTGGGGCGAGGAGTTTCACGATCAACTGCAACACCGACGGTTCAAAACGTTCTCCAAAGGTAGGACGCTCAACAGTGTACCCACCCGGAGTAACGGACGCTGTCGTAGGAGCAGGATCGGGAGTAGAAGGGGGCAAGGACATGGTTCGAAGGTAGCTCACAAGAAGGCAAAAGCAAACAACGACGTTAATCGTCATGCAGATAAAGATATGACTACAGGATAAGATCTTATCTACCTGCTGGCGTGGTCTGATACCTACGTGGCTGGAACGGAATGCCAGACAGACGACTCTATCCTGACACTCACTTTCAACAAGGTACTACCAGACTTGCAAAGTCTACAAAAGGGAAGAAAAGCATCAAGGACACAAAAATGCACCAGCACTATCATATAAAGTAAAATCGTATGATAATTGAAGGGATCCGATTATGATATCATAGAATGTATGGAGATGACGTCACCGTGTAGTTCATAATTCATATCATAGTATTAGATCATCATAAACGTTACTAAAGTAACGTTACGCTGCTATCATAGAGTAGATTTTCCCTTACCGATGCAACGAGACACTCTTCGTATGACACATACACATACACTATGTCATAGTACATCTAAAATACCCCTCTGAGGACAGCAGTATTCTCCCTTTTAATCCCTACTGAATTTAATGGTGTTTTCGACGATCTGGTAACGCTGTGGGTACTCAAAATGTGTAGCGAAATGTTACTTCAGCCCCAAGTAGAACGTTACCTGGTACAGTACTTTATCGCATCCTCTCAGTTCTCAGTAGTATGTCATACTTCGACTTCTTCCGGATCCGTCGGAGCACAACCAGCAACTGTTACAACAACAACATTTGACAATTGACAATCATTGTTGCTGAATATCTGGAGACAACTCTCCTTGTCAGTTTGGAAGCCGCCGCATGTGAGACATAAACCCAGGCGCCAATTCCTTACCTTCCGAGCATCTTGAGTTCGTAGTACTGAGCGACACCGTGCTTCTCGCACGAACAATGGGAGACGGCTTGATAATCAATTTGGATCAAAGCGAACAAAACACGAAGAATTATAACTGAATTGATTCATGCCGCACTCCCGAATCGTTTGGAATGTGCAGTGACACAAAATGCGGTTGTCTCGGCATCGGACGTTACGGGGCAGAAATTCATTGAGATAATCACAATGGACAAGAAACCACTTTATGGAGAAGTTTGTTTTGTTAGAGAAACAGCAGCCAAAGCGACTAAGGCTACCTGTGACAAGCGCATGTGGATGTCTCCATCAGCATGGGCACAAGTTTCTGAATTGTCGAGGGAGAATCTAATGGCAAGCACCTCATTGGTTCCAGCACCTGGCTTGAGTATTTCATTGACTGCCGGGGCTACTCCCTTAGGTCCCCTGGACAAGGATGGCGGTTGATTCACAGAGAGGTTGGGCTAGAAGCGGCAGTGAATGTTGAACCGCCGATGGTTCCAACAGCTCTTGAGGATGTACAGATGACCAGGGCTTTTGTCATTGATCCCTTGCTTGGACATAGTTGGAGGGCTGCTTGACACTTTGAGAGACCGGGCTGGGGTTAAAGCAAGCAAAGGAACAGATCCATTAGAAAGAATGCCATTGGAAAGATCACCACATGCAAGTTGGACTTCAAATCCAATCCAATTCTGTGCAAGAAGATGATGTTGACATTATAAGCCTTCGTCTTGATCATCGGGATTGGCTGATCACTGGGCACTTGTCACTTGCTTTATAATATCTGTCGTACTGAGTGCAAGTAGAATCATAAAACTTACTGCCCTCTCTTGCAATACATTACAGCACGCATACGTACATTCTGTACCGGACCCTATGGTAACATCCTGCGTTATCATATTTCCTAGTTACTCTCGTAATATAAGTAATTAGGCTGCCGCCCTTAAAAAGTAAAACACAACAATTTTGTTAATCATATTAGTCAAATGGAAAATGTGTGGTCCTCTCGCCCCAGAAAAGAATCCTTGTGCTCAACAAAAATGTGTTATTCCTTTTTCTGCCGTCTGTTGACCATTGTTTACTGTCTACTGGACTACTGCAATGACAAATATACGTCAGGATTGCACTCAAGTCAACAAATTTTGCATTTTGAGCAAGGGACCTCATGGACGTCGGAATGACAACTGAGAGTCGTTCCTAGTTCCTATCATGCAAAATTCCTTGCGAGAACAGGAGTTTCGCTAAGTCGAGTCGTAACATCACAAAAAAAAACCCATAAAAATTGCGAATCAGTTTCTTCCAAAAGATGGAGCCCACAACCCTCGCATGAGTGCTCATAACCCTAGGAAGAAGAGGTTTGCCATTTGCAAGGGTTATGAGCACCCACCCCGACATTCGTGTTTCGCACGGATTTCAACACGCATTTGACACCTACTACAGTACTGTGGTACTTGGTCCTTGCCACTTGCCACTATCGGTAGACGTAATAAACACCCAACTTAAATGGACATGATACATGACTGTACTACTAGGAGTACGATGAATTCCACTGTAGTACAAAAATCTGTTCACAGCTCGCAATTTCGGTTCTGGAAGAGCCACCAACAGCAGTGGTTTATTTAGGAGCAGACAGGCAAGTTCAAGTGAATGCAATTGAAATGCGAGAGAAGCTGTCCAGGTGGAGAGGATGCGATTCCACGCGGAATAATTAGAAAAATTGCAAATCTCGTGGGGCTTGCGACTTGCAAAGCAATAGTTTATGGATAAGAATGGAGACTCGTCGTGTGCATCATCAGTGACGTGTCATGAAAAAGAACATTTTTTGGTTCAAATGCTTGCAAAACCTGTGATTCTTGCGAAGCCTGGGTTCTGTTAGGAACAACCCTGACACAAAGCACGAACAGTAATTGACTTAGAAGCGTGGTACTGTTGCACAAGCACTGTAAATAATACTAATCAACACGTGAAAACTTGGCTATGTCATGGAATCTTTAAAATTGTTTTCATTTTTGTCGGCCCAAAAGGCGAACAGACATGAAATCCATTTCTGTCAGAGATAGGTTATCAGTCAGGGGCGACAAAAATGAAATCAGATTTGTTTTTGTTTCTGTCGTGTATAAGGACGGTGAAAGCGACAAAAAGGGGAAAATCATGGAGTAATTATCCATTTTTTTTCTTTTTTTTTTCGTGTAAGCGTTAAGGGAGGGCCTTATGAATAGGGGGGCCACCGTTACGTAATCACATTTTACGTAAGCCAAAACGTTCTTGTTTTCGAGGGTCCATTTTACCACCGTTACGTACAAAAGAAACAGGAAAACAGGTCCCCAAAAATTTTCTGGGAAACGCTCGGATGCGCCTCATATCTCATCGTCAACGAAAACCTGCCGAGTCTTTCGTTGATCCACGAAACCCACAGCCATTCCTCGAAAGATTTTAAGATTCTGGATTCCTTCTGGTAGGCTTACTTTGTGCGTTTAATTCGCCCTGTTGACAGATGCTACTGTCACTGCTGGCATCAAACATAATGTGGTTTTCTTGCCAGAGAATCATCAGATGAAGACATCGTTTCTACCGTTGCATGCGCCGTAGAAACGACGATCGATGCTAGTGCGGTGTTGTGTGGTGGTTCCACATGAGGAACATTGCCAAAATGGTCGTCATTGTTGCTTTCCGATGAGCGACAACCTCATATTTTTTGGTGCCAATTTGTACAACTTAACAATTTATGTAGACATACCCAGTACACAGTATGACCAGGAGCGATGGAACGATTGGAACACATCTGTGTTTCACATCAAGATTCCTATTTTGACTCAGTCGACTTGATGTTTTCGTATTTTTGCACTGCTTTTTACGTAACGCTGGAGAAGAGCATTTTACACAAACATGAAGTCAAAATTACTTGTTTTTGTGAATTGTATGTTCATTACGGTGGCCCTAATGAGACAAACGGGAAAGTGCTTATATTGCAAAAATACCAGGTACTACGTACTGCTTATCAGGTGGGTGAAGAATCTGAGTGCTCACTCCCACAGCACTCTAACTTTGCAAAAACAGACCTGCAAGATTAAATCAAACCTGGATTTAGTTGGTTCTTTCACAATGAAATCTAGAAAGAGGTCATAAGTTAAACAAACTTGTATTACAAATTCTCCTTGTTTGACAAAAGCAAAAAGAAATCTATATATATTTTTGTGAAACCATGAAACATAACCCATTGCCAACAGAAGTGGAAGCCACTGTTATCAGCCCAAAAAGTTATAACAAAAATGGGTGATTCTTATGTGATGATTTCTAAGCTATCATCCAAAGAACCTTGGATTCTCTCAGTTGCGGGTATCTGCTCTAAAGCCTTTTCTGGTATCATACTCATCATTTTACGATGAATGATGATATACGTATATCAATGCACTTGAGACAGATCAAGAATGATAGTACTTCTAATAGCTCAACTCATCATATGCAGGATGAAGGATGAGACAAGCAACAATTATTCAGCAACAATTCTTAAGCAATGGTGGCCAAGCAGCCATAGCATCAGCAGCAGGAGATTCTTTTTTCACTTCTTCCCCAGATCAAGTAGTAGTAGCCTCAATCAAAACCTCCTCCTTCATCTTGATGTCATCTGAGCAAGAAGACTATTTGGTTGCTGACAGTGGTGCTATGGGTACTAGAGATGCACTGGTGGTTGAATTTGACTGGGACAATGGAATTGCAACCAGCAAACCTGCTTCAAGACTGTTTTTCCTCTCCAACAAGAATAATGGACAGTGGTGTCAATCGTGACAATAATGACAGCAAGGATGTTGTTGATTGCATTTTACACCATACTGAACATGGTGCAGCACCTTGAGGGCGCCATGGCCGAACTAGGAGAACAACAAAGAAATACTTGACAACAAGAGAGCAACATTTCATCATCTACAGATAATGCCAGTATCAAGAAGTGTCGTCAACCAACAACAATAGCAAGGGTTCGAAACGCCCTTGTCTGCCAAGACAGATATTTTGGTATAGTCAGTACATGCTTCATCCAGATCTTGAAGATCATCATTTCCACAAGAGTTCCCACATGCGCCATTGGCTCCCGTACAAGCAGTTTGTTGAACTCAACCTTCAACAGGAGTCAGAACCTTCGTTTTGTGGTCGCGCATCGAAACAACTCCAATTTCATTGTTGTTGTTGACATCCCTTCGATACCAAGGTAGAGGTTGGAGTTTTGACGACTTGTCGGAGAATACGTCAATCAGTCAGGAGACTATCCGAGTGTTCTTCCACTCATTCAATGAGTTTGGGAGTACAGTACTGTACGCCGAGTACATTCGGCCACCGACAACGTGTGAAGAGGCAAGACATCACGCAACAGAGTATTCAATGGTTGGGGTCCCAGGAGCCATTGGAAGCACTGATGCGACTCACATCATGCTGGAGCATGTGCAATGTTGTCTTCGCCAAACGCATATCCATTTCAAGATGATGCACATGGCCAGGACATACATCATTTTGGTCAATCACCGTCGACAGATTCTGGCAACAACCGCAGGCCATCCGGCATGTTGGAAGAACGACAAAACCCTCGCCCTATTTGACAATTTCATGACAGACCTGAAGGATGGGAATGATGTTGGCGGCAACACAACAACTCAACAAGCCTCACATTTGTAACAAGAACTCATCAGGGGGCATGGTTGTTGGTGGATAAGGGATACGTTGTGGGGCTGACTACTGCCCCACCAGCAATAAAGACTGCAAGCAGCCGAGTCAAAATTCGATTCTTCTCGGCTTGGATGGAGTGGATGCGAAGGGATGTTGAACGTACATTCGGCATCCTCAAAGGGCCATGGCAAATCGTGAAGACAGGCATATGTCGTCTCTCAGGCATAGATTTGGCTGACAAAATCTTTCTAGAATGTTGTGCTTTGCACAATTGGCTTATGGAAACAGACGGATTCACAAAAAATGGAATAACGGATTTCCAGCAGCTGATCCTTCCCTGCCATCAAGTGACTTGGATGGTCCACTTGGTCAAACATGATCCAGACAACTTTGCAGTTATCCTCTGAGCTATGTTGAATCTTCACAATCCTGTGGCAATCAGATCATATGATTCGTCGGGAATGGGACCAGGAAAATCAGATACTATGCTGGCAGATGACATCGACAACACCTACATTTCCGAAGACATTACTTTGGACAAAGTACACAACAGTAAGAATGCAACAACCAATGCAGGAGCAACGTTAGTTCGGGAATTTGTCTTTAGCTGAATTCGGAGGACGACTCATCATCCACTGTGACGTCGGCTCGAGTATCGGTGTCACAAAATAAGATGGCCAACAGTACCAAAAAATCTAACGACGATTGACTTACGAAGGGAAACGCATCAGAAGGCCGTTTTTGTTAACTATTTTCTTTGGTGTTAAGTGTTACCATTTTTTTATCAGTTAGATTTTACTTCTTAACAGAAATGGTAACTTGAACAATAAAATACTACTTCTATTATATATTGTAAGTTTGGATAATTTATCTCAAAATAAAGCACGCTTTAGTTACCATTTATTTTTACTCAAGTCAACGATATATATTGTAATTATGCAATTCATGTTAAGTCAAAGTTACATTTTATGTTGATTAATTGATTAGGTTATTCATCTTAATACAACAGATATTGTTCATACGAAAGTCATTCTATTGCATTTTTTAAGTGGATGGCAGTAAAACAAACTCCTAGTCGTCATCAGAGTCCCATTCTGCCTCAACATTCTCCATTGCCCGTGCCGCTGCATTGTTGTGAGCACCGTCTAGGTTTGCGTTATCCTGTGGGTCCTTTATTCCGGCCTTTGTCCGGCAGAAATCCATCAGCAACTTTTCCATCCGTTTCGGCTCGTCGTCACAATTCTTGTCAGCCTCCCTGTCTGCTTTCACTAACTTGCGAAGAAAATTGAACTGTTTGATGCCTTCGGGACTCCAGCCACCCCACTTACACTGTCCTTGAGCTTTTCCAGTGTATTTACCGGCTGTCTTTGTTTGTTTCCTTCTCGTGATCTCCTCACCTTCAGTCGCAATTGCAGCTGCGCCACCTGCTACCGAGTCGATGCGGGCTGCGACTTCTTCACCAGCCCTGGTTTTCCACTTTTCCAAGTAATTGTCAATTAACAACAACGCAAATGCTTCATCACTCACACTGACAATTTTTGATCCACTGGGGTCTCTCGCCTCCGAAACGAGCTGCTTTGTTTTCGCATTATTCCATGCGGTAGCCCCGCAAACACACTCCAAAAAACTGTCGAAGAACCAGAGAAACGCTTTCCTCTCTCTTTCGGTAGTCGCTCGTCTTAGCTTGCAGAATTCATCAAAAGTGAAGAATTCCTCTTCACGATTCTTGAACACTGTATTGATAGCTTTGACCACAATCTTTTTGCCAGACAACTCACACGTACTTCGCTTCTGATTCAAGGCCGTCTTGAACGAATTCTGGTACGTCAACTGAAATATGTATGGATTCCGTGGCCTTTCCTCCGCCAGCACCTTTTGAAAAGCTTCGTTAAATGACTTGGTACTGGTAACGAATTTGATCTGACGGAAGAGTGTGTTTTTAACAAACAAAACAATCCTCCGTACAACATTCTTCTGTGCTGTTGGAGCTTCCAACGGCATCCTGCTAACAATTTCCCTGGAATCAGCTCTCGCCGGTGGTGGAGGTGGCGTACCGTGTTCCTCGCTGTTGCTTGTCCTCAGAGGATTCACTGCGCCTGCCTGGGCACTGCGTCTCGACTCTTCAGTAGCTTCGCGGGCACCGCGCCTACCTTCCTCCGGCGATGCCAATGGGTCGTCGTCAAGGTATGAGTTTGCTGAAACGTAAGAATCAATTTCTGCCCCGTCATCATTATTGTCGTCGTCATCAGCCTGGTCGTCGTCGTCGTCATCATCAGCCTCGTCTTCAGCGCCATCGGTGGGTTCAAAACAAGAATCATCATCCGCCGACTCAATGTCGCCAGAATCTGACGAGGTGTTATGCACTTTTGTTGTTTTCGTTTTTTTGGACTCCTTTGTTTTTTTCTGTCTATATTTCCTCTTGTTCCCCGCGCCAACAACTCGTTTCCGTTGCGTAGACGCTGCTGCAGCAGCTTCCGCTGCCTCTGCTGCTGCAGCAGCTTCCGCTGCTTTAGCTGCCTTAGCTGCCTCAGCAGCCTCAGCTGCCTTAGCTGCCTTAGCTGCCTTAGCTGCTTTAGCTGCACGTCTTTCAGCCTTCTTCGTCTCTGCCTCTCTCCTTGCGGCACGCTCCAACGGTGTTTCGCGAACGGGTGTTTGGTCAGCTGGTGGTTCGCGAATGCGTCGCGAAGAACTCCGAAGGTTCTGAGATGGCGATGCTAGAGCAGGATTCTGTGGATTTGACATGCTGACAAAAGGGAATAGAGCAAGCAACAAGACGAAGTGTTAGCGAAAGCAACAAGTTGTATTTTAGATCGCATCAATTGAAAATGAGAGATGGATCAATTATTGCAATATTATGTTTGCTTGAAGTTCACTTTACACGACTATATCGTATCTTTTTTATCCCAAACATGTCAATTTACTACAACACTGTATGCTTTTATTTTGTTTGAATGTACATACACATTTAATACATAATCCACCGTTTTTTACTCTATGATCTTATATGGATATGTATTGCTTTTCAAATACATATATGGTACACATGGACTGTACTCGCTCGGTGTCATGCATCATACTAGGTACTGTGTACATCGTTGTACACGTAATGGTATAAGTTGCAGTGTCCTGCGTTTCAATCACGTCAATAAATCTTGTTATTGGCGACTAAAAATACATTCCATTCATATACTTTTTATAAATGCTATACATAGCCAAAAAATTCTATACATGTGACTTGTTGTACTTAGGGCAGCATGATACATGACATGATGACTTTTGGATACAAGATTCCTAAATGTGCGCAATTTTACACAATGTACAGTGTAGTATTGTAGCGCTGTTACAGTGCATACTACGGTCCTGGGAAAGTAATATATTATACATGCATAATAAAGTCAACGCACTTATTGAAATATTGGTGTTCTGTGTTGTTCAATGGTTTTGGTGTATTTGCATTGAAGTACTATTGACTTAATATCGAATCCACATATCCGTATCATAAATAAATATAGCGTCTATTTGTTAGATAAAAATCGAATTTATTTAGAGGGCTTGCAATAAAGTCCCAGGTGTGGAGTCCCTTAGAGTTGTGTGTACCATGTCGTATGCGCCTGGTATGCAATTTCTGACACCAGAATTGCACCATTACCTCCATTGAATCAGAACATTCAATGAAGCCTCTCGCCCGATCATTGCGTTGTTGTTGATCCTTTCTTGCCGCGTGCGTTTCTTCTGCAACAACTGCACAGTCCTCGCCAGGCAGCGGGTTGATTGTCGTTTTTGTGGACGAAGAGTACGGGAGGAGGACGCGCTCGCAATTGTTGTCAGTGGTCTTGCGTTGTTGTCGATCCTTTCTTGCCGCGTGCGTTTCTTCTGCAACAACTGCACAGTCCTCGCCAGGCAGCGGGTTGATTGTCGTTTTGTGGACGAAGAGTACGGGAGGAGGACGCGCTCGCGACTGTTGCCATTGGTCTGGTGTTGGGTTGTCTCCTCGTCGTGGTGCGTGATCACCATCCCATTCTTGTCGAACGAAGTGGCGTCGCGCGGACCTTACCTGCCAGGCAGCAGGAGAAGGCCGAACAATGTCATCCAGTCGACGGGGGTTGGCGGTCGCGGAAGGGTAGATTCGACGTTGTCGAAGAGAAGGGTGCCGCGGGGAACCGGACGATGCCGACTGCGATGTCCGTTCGGAATCTAGGGCAGTCGCCCCGTGTTTTGGGGTCGCAGGCAATCGTGGACGGGGCGGAATCGCCTCCAGGCGTGGGACAAGAGAGAGTCTTCCGACTCCTCGTCGGTTATGTCGCTGTTGTCCATGGCTGTCGTACCGGAAGAAAGGCGTGCGTTCCGGCGACGGTTCCGACGTGCGAAGAAGGCGAGTGCGCCGGGGGAGTGCGGGCTGGTCGGTGGGTTCTTGGGTGGTCGGACGCCGATCCGTGTGGTTGCAACTGCATTTGGGTGGGAGCCGTTCCGACTGCGTTCAATTGCGGACATGTTCCCCGAATCGGGGATGCAGTCCAATTTTTTGAACGAATTCTACGTTATGGACGTTATCGTGAACCGCCGGTCGGCTCCTTTGACTGCTGCATCGGGCGGCGGCCATGCGGTTTGTCACGCCCAGTCGTACATCCCTGACGATGGGGCACCGGATGGGGATTACCAGTTCAGGGCGGTGATCCTCTTCCTACCCCAGTGTGGGGTCTTCTACTGCAGTCGTGATCGCCACGCTGGTGATGCTGGACTGCAGGGCACATTGAGGGCTTACGACATGAGCTGGCTTCGCTTGGTCAGGACTGAATCGGAGCACTGTTTGCCATCGTACACCTTTGGTGATGACAGCTATGTGCAGCGGTTTTATTCTGATACCACATTGCCTTGTGGTACCCGTCAAGTGTCAGCGTGGAGGCTCTCGACTGGGCGAGTGCTCCCGGGTCAGCAGGTACGGTTGGTATACCGGGCAAGCCAGGAGGGATGGAGAGTTGCCCTGCTCCCCCCAGACTTCATCGGCGGCATGGACTATCGGGATGTTCCTTCCGACTACCGCGCCCACGAATACCTTGACCGGCTGAAGGCTTCCTCCAGTGCAAGGGAGGGTTGTCGGCACTACGTGGACGGGGCCCGTCACACTGACCTTCCGGAGTCTTGCTGGATTATTGACCCCAACGTGCATCATTTCGTTGACGTGCACATCGCCATCGACGAGATCCCGGATCGGGTGTCGGTTGTCATGGTGAGGAACGTTGGGAAAATGGACCCCCGTGATGATCGACAGCAGTTATTGGATGAGCTTACGGAGAGGTGCAGTGCAATTAAACTTGCCGGTGGGAAGGGCACTGCGAGGGCGAAGTCTTCTGATGTTGGGGGGATGATTGCAATTGGGACCAGGATCACCGTGAAGAAGGGCGATTCTGTCGATTGTCCCGCTGTCCACGACAAGGTTCCGTACGCTGCAAACTCGATTGTTGGGGAGGATGTCGTCCGCGGGCTTGTGGTGGACTTGGCGGATGTCGGGAGCTGTTGCTTCCCCCAGGTGTACTCTGTGATAAGAGACACGGAGGTGAATTCTGGCTTGAGCCCGGTGGCACCAATGGATGGCGTTGCCTTTGGTTGGGACGACTCCGACAGCGATGACGACGGACGACGACGATGACGATGACGATGACGATGATGGGGATGACGGCGGCAACTACAACTGTGGCGTTGTTGATGATGATCTCTTCATCACTGCTCGTTTGTTGGCCGATGCCCAGGCCAAGAAGACGCAGGCCAATACCGCCAACGCCCGCCGCCTGGATTTCCTAAGCAGGAAAATCAGGGGGCTGCTTGCGGTGTTGGAGCGTCGGCGACGGGTTGCGTACACTATCGACCTGAGTTATAACCTGGGTAACTCGTCTCACTTTGACGTTAACGATGCCTCGCAGGGGTACAGTTGTTGGACAGAGGAGATGCTTGGCTGGGGGGAGAACTGGTACTTCATCATGCCCAATGTTGAAGGCAAGCGACCGAATGGAACCAAGTTCACTGGTTTGGCCATAAAACTTGGCCACGGAATCGCGATCAGCTGGGATGGCAGGATTGTAAGGCACTGCACGTCTGTTTCATGTCCTGATGGCTTGGACAGCGGTTACGTTGGTGTTGCAAAGGATTCTACATCCTTCGTGAACACCCTCTACGGGGTGTTCACCTGCGCCAAGGAAAAGATCGTTCAGGCTGGACGTGCTGGGTGTGCTGCGAATTATCGGCCTGTTCTCCGACCCGATCCTTGGAGGGAAAGGGTGCCCAGTAAGAAGCGCTTGAACCGAAAACGTCGGCGCCGCCGGAAACACCGGGATGAATTGACGGTTGCCCAAAACCCAATTGAAGACGAGGTGATCGCAACGGCAGCCACCCTTGAAGCAGCTGCTGTCGAGCCCATCAGTGTGCGCTTGCCGAAGCACGTTGTCACGGTGTCTCGACAGCTTTCCCTTGTTGGGAGAAAGAGGAAACCGCAAGTGGAGCCAGGAATGGGGACCTCTGCGAATGGGGGTGGTGTTGATGGCGAACGAAAGGCCGTACCTAGACAGCCTACAGCAGCTGACCTGGCAATTGGTGGCGCATACACGGTACCAAGAAAAAAAGAGCTGGTGATGTGCAGGGGCTACTGCGGCGGTTGACTTAACCGCTTCGTTGTTACCAGGAGGACGAAGTACGGGGCAAGAAGACCTGCACGTTACTATTGAAAAACGAAGAACGTGAAAAATAAGTCTACTACTTGCGAACGTTCTCCTTCCCGCAGCTCGTTTGCGTTTCTTGGCCGCTGCTTCGTCTTCCTTCTTCTTTTTGGTGGCAAGCTTTTCTGCTTTCTTTGCTGCCACCTCCTTGGCGTTGTCTTCGGGTGTCTTCACGCCGAAGACGACTCTACCACCGGGCAAGACATGGTGGTCAACATCTTTTGTCTCGTAATCCTCTTCGAACCAGGTGTCATCTTCAACATTGTTTTCCAGATCACTATGCTCCCGCTCAATTATTGCGTCCCATGCAAGGGACCATTCCACTTTCCTTCTGATGAGGAAAAGGTAATGCCGATCCCACCTTGACGCTTTCTTTTCTCCAAATGGTGGGATGTCTTCTGTGCCAAGTAGCGGCGAGGATATCGCCTTGACATCCACAAGGAACAATGTTGGTTGTCTGTGGTCGGGAGAATAAAAATGGGGTTTGTAACGCCCTATGAGGACATTGGGCGTGTTGAAGTCGGTGGGGTTAACTGGGTCAAAGGTGTGGGCAACGGCGTACAATCCAGGTTGCACACTTGTCTGCCCATTCACTTCAATTCTTCTGATTGAGCTCGGAAGCTGGCGCAGATCAACGAATGTATGGATGAATGCTGGAAGGTCATGCTTCTCCCCTTTCCAGTCGATCATTGCGCAATCATTCCAAGGTTTACCGTCATAACATGGATGTGCTCGGTACATGTTACCCCTTTCATCTGTGTACGAGGTAAAGCACCGAAGAGACTGTTGTGGCATTTGGGGCAGGCAGAAGTTTCAAGAAACTTTGACACCAAAGGTGGAAGTTTCACGACTGGCTCTGCGTTCTGACCGCTACGCACATGTGTCCAACGACACGAGGGGAATTCATCACCAGTTTTCCACACAAGGTGGAATTCACGTCCAGGGTCGAATTGATGGTTGCTGGTTCCTCTCTCTGGTTCTTCTTCCCTGATGTTGGTATGGCACTGCCTTTTGTCGCTCTCAACATCTGCCCAAGCAAGTGATACAGCGAGATTCTCAACGTACCGATGGGCTGCTTGTTTTGTGAAAGAAACAGCTCGTTTCTGCGAGTTTCTTGTTGTTATCTTCGCAAGGGGAATGTGGGCTGATTCAGCGTACGAACTGTTCACGTTCTCTGGAACCCCATGGTCCAGAATGTCCTCGCACAGATGCAGGACCAAGTGCGTTTTGATGGTGTTATTTCCCATGCCTGAAGGACGAGGTGCTACTTCAGCGACAAACCGCATCAACCACTGCACAGCAACATGGGAGCGCCTCACCATTTTTTCGGGATTGTTGGCTGCTTCATCCATTGGTGCCAGACCAGGAGGGAGGATACGACAACTATCCAATCTTCGATATGATTGCTGTAACATAGCCTTTGATCGTTGACCCCTTCTTTGGGGTGACCTTCTTGCCAACATTGAAGATGGAGCGGAAACACGTCGTGTGCAATGCGAATAGTTTCACCAAAAGGCATCCCGCCATCTCGTGTCCCATGAGATTGGAGCCAGAGGAAAAACCTCGAGAGAAATTTGTTCGTGGAACATCACGGTCACTCTGCCTTGATAGGGTGCAGCCCAACTTGGCGCACAGTGCATCGTAATCCTTCAATGCCTGGGACTTGGGACCGGCCTGAGCCGAGAAAGCCTGGAGGCAGTACTTAAACCAACCAAGCGAGATCAAGTGCAGCATTTCGCCTGGGCACGCACCAAAAATTCCGCGCTTATTGTGCATGCCAAATCGGACGCCTTCAAACCCGTTCTTGAGATAGTTCTGAGACATTGATTGGAGCTCAGCAGTCAAGCCCCTCTGCACTAAGGAATCAACTTTTTTTGGGAGACGGTGGGGGAACTTTGACTTCGAATACCCCGTCAAGTAACTGGGGCATTCACAGATTCGGCAAAGCTGTTTGACCTCCATGAATCTTGCTGTGTAATGACCACAGAGACGGTCGTGACCCTCTGTATCGCCGACGATGAAAGGTACATAGGGGTGGAACACCACTTTGTGAATGGTGTTGTTGTAATGCAAATTCCATTTGAAGCCACTGTTCTGTAGAATCAAAAATCCAGACTCTTCGAGTATAAACTGAATCTGCATGTGTGTTTCATTGAGGAGTAACGTTGCCCAACTAAGATCACCGTTGGCGGGCGGATGAATTGGGTTCTTGATTCGCACAACATCATCCGCCAGATCTTCTGGAGAATTGAAATCGGAATCAACATCTGCGCTAGTTGGGAGGTGCGCGGGGGTGCTGTGATTGATGTATCCAAGGATGCGCATGGCACTTGGGAGGCGGCGCATAGTGTGATTCAATAGACCGTGTGAGATTGTTATGGGCTCCATTTGGAGCCGTCCTGCCATATCGATATGTGTCTTATCCATTGCTATGACGCAAGGTAACAGCATATCAACGCCAAACTTCTTTATTAGAGCCTCGTATGTCTTTCTGTAGCAACGACCAGTGTGGATGTCGCCAACATCAGACGATGCTTGTGGTGCGATGAATGGATCCTTTGCGTCGTCAAAAAAATAATTTTCGTCTTGATTAAGTGTGGGACATGAGAGAAGTGACGCAAACACTTCGCGGGCATCAAAGTAAATCATGGACACTGTTCTCTGGGTGTAAGGCAGGTACAATTTCTTCTCCTTCGGGATCAATCCGTTCATGTTGTACCTTTCGTACAAGTTAGCGATTACCTTGCTGCGACTGGGTTGACAACCCTCGCGGAAAGTATGACCACTACCATTTGATTTTGCAGCCCACTTGAGTATGATCTCAAACGCTTTGAGTGGACAATGGAGCTCCTTTAGGAGCTGCAATAACTCAATTAAGACCTCCTCTTCCCGAGAAAAACGCGCAAGACCTAGCGGGTTATCTCGCAGCTGGAAAAGTTTCAGATACAAGTCCAAAACACCGGCATCCGGACCTTCCTCGCCTTCACTTGCATCACTGGGGACATCCTCCTCATCAACATTGTCATTCGGAAAACCATCATCGTCATCCATCACAAAAAAGTCTTCGTCGTCAACTCCATTCACATTGATGATTGGCGGCTCGTCATCCGCCTCTCCTCTTACAGTTGCACGTTGTGCACGAAAGAGAGTGCTATACGAAGAGGATCTCAAATTCGGACGGGTGCCATGATCAGCGCCTTCACTTTCACGACACTCATCTGTGTCAGCGCGGCGTGGCATGTAATAAGAACCACATGCCAAACTACGCACAAGGTGCGCACCAAGCCTCTTGAAACTTTTCCCACAAACAGCACAATCCTCAGAAAGTGATGTCGACATAGTAGTAGATTAAAGATAGACAACGAGTGAAGAGTGTTGCAATACGAGCACAATTCTTTGATCAGACGAATGTAATATTTTAAGAACTGCCAGATATGGTGGTGAGAATATAATTCCCTTGTCAAACGACATACCAACAATCAGCATGACGAAGTCGTACATAATGGAATGGTAAAAAGAAATGTTTGAATATCAATATATTTTATTGAAATATGTTATGTATGGTTTGACGCCTTGAGATATGTTACTATATCTGTTTGAAGTATGGTCTAAGTTACCATGACAAAAAAAACGATGTTCATCGGAAATTGAAGATGTTCACTGCTTATTATTTACCGTCAATGGAAAGAAACAAACATTGTAGAAACATAAATTATAATATTCAGTTATCATAAGACTATACTTACTTTTGATTATTATATGTTAACATTAGGCAATATATTAATGACTTACGACCAAAAAGTAACCATTTTTTGACATAGTTAACAAAAGCGGCCTTCTGATGCACTGATTCCGCTAATTGCTTTACCACTTGCTGCAATTCTGACTGGACTTCTTCAATCTTTTTACTAGTATCTGTCGCAAAGGTCTGGAACTTATCTTCGAGGGATTCCAATTGTTTCGATGCTGCTCGCCCTGCTACTTGAAGGGATTCCAGCTTTTTCTTTGTTGCGACTTCCAATTCTTTGAGTTTGGTTTGGTATTTGGAGTCCGATGCCAATGTTAGAGATTGCGTGGATGCTGTACTAAGTTCGTCAGTACCCACAGATAGTCGGCCTTCGAGACTGGACGAGTCGTCTTCGCTTACTTGTTGGTGTTCCTTCGATGTGTCTGAAGAAGGCTGATCTGACAACGCAGGCGGAGTCGTCCATGCGTTGTTTACATGCTTTGTCTTAATCTTCTGTGTACTGCCTTTCTGCTTTTTGTCCTTTGTTGATGACGAGAAAGGTAGCTTTCCTGATCGTTGGTAGTTGTTGCCATACGTCAGCTGTAGATAAGGTATCCATTAAAGAAACATTAGAATCAGCTGCCGTTTTGATATATCTCATCTGGGAGATCAAGTACGCTGTCCCTGAATCGTGCTTCCCGATGACTTGGGGCGAAAGCCTTAATCGATACAACCTCAATTCTTCCTTAGCTTGTTCATAGTAATGTGCCGGTACTAAAGATATGCCTTTCTCTCTTTTGTTCCGTTGACGACGTCACACAGTGCTGATGATTTATCTGGGAGGGTTAGTGTTCCTGCCCATTCGCGTGTTGATCGTTTGATGATACTACCGTCATCACAATACTCGATGCGCTGCTGGTCTAAGTGGAAAATGACTGGAGCCAAGTGTAGCGCTTTCACAGAATGCAACCATTTTTCATGAAAAAGGAATTGATTATTGATTTGAGCATCCGTCATTGCGCTGAAAACGTATCGGGGAGAAAAACTGCTGTTCCCTTGCCTTGCAGGACGTGTAACAAGGCTTGACACACAGGTGTTACATGACTCTCGCCACATTGGACAACCAGGTGTGGAATTATCTGTCCCATTGGTGTCTTCTTGTACCTTTCAATATCAAAGTATGGTGTCGCTTCCGGCATCAGACTTCGAATATATTGAGTGTAACGATGTGTCGACGTGGTATTTGGCGCCTTGAGTAAGATGTATCCTGCAATAACAGATTTCCCGCCTGTACTACTCGAATTGGAAACCTTGATTTCGACCTGGTTGTCTTTCAGTTGCTGTTTCTTTCCTGGACCGTTTTGCCAATTAACTGGGTTGTCTGTAAAGCTTAGTCGGACACCGAATATAATTTGTGATGTCGTGTGGATGAATGAGATTTGGGGGGAGATATAATCCCGGAGTTCCGTTCCTGTCAACTTGGATATGGTCGAAAAAGTTTTCAGATCTTTGCTTTCCCACCTGTACAACATACCATCGTCGTCGTCAAGTACCGCAGAGAGTAACATTTGAATTGCCTGATTGAGAGTTTGTTTATCGGTTTCGTACTGTTGGATGCCACCAGGGGGCTTCCACCTTAATGTCAAACGATGGGTACCGTCATTGACTGGAACGTTCTTGAACGGTTTCAACCTCGGGAGTGCATCTGACCATTTTTCTGTTTTGTTGTCCTGACTGTTGTTGTCTTCCATTTGGTAATCTTCCTCCTCTTCTTCGTGGACTGTTAACACTTGAGGTAGTTTTGAAGCTGGTTTCATTGTCTTCTGATACCTTTTGGATTGCTTAAGTTGGTTATGAAGCTCCTTGATTGCTTGCCTGGCCGGGATATTACTATGCAATTGTGTACTCTCGTGCTCCTTTGGTGGACTTTTATCCCTACGTCTGCCACGTTCGGGGACATCAATCCAGCATTCTGTGTTGTTTCTGTCCTCGTCTTCCATGGACGCATCCCTGTCTTGGAGGATTTTCCACTCCTTCAATGATGCAAAGGTATCCACTTGGAGGGATGCTGGATCATGGTATGCCACATAGATATGGCTATAGTTCGTCGACCATTCTTGCAGCTTCTCCGAAATTTCGAACTCTCTATCCAAGTGGTACATAAATTGATACCAAATCGCTTTGTGCACTTCCAAGGGTTTAACGTCAAAGTTGTTCCAGACGTCTTCGAATTCACTGCAATCTTCATATCCAAAGAAACCTAATTCCAAATATCTCGCCCAACCAGTCGGCGTTCCACCATGTTTTTGGTAACGATTTGCAAGTTCATTCCGACGACTGCGTTCACTGTCCGTAAACCAATCTGGTCCATCTGGATATGGAATATCTTCCCACTTGTCGCAATCAAACCCATACACTGAGTGCTCTACCTCCTCGAAGGTAGGGTACGCTGGGGGTGGCGGCATCGCCGCTTCGTCGGTCATGGTCAATCAACGGTTGGTAGCGCAACGATTTCCTAATCAAGCTACGTACGTACGGACTGCGGACAGACCGAACACTCGTAAAACTAATTTAGAAAATTGTGTGCCAGAACAAATGAAAGTGTGCTCACGACAGATCCCATCAAGACGGAGAAGCTTGTCAAACAATTTAAAACACACCGTTGTGCCCTCAATTTCGACCACAGCTTCTGCAACGCAACGTTCATAGACTTAATGAACGAAGACTAGAAGTGAAGGAGAAGCAACCATAGCAAAGAGCAAAACAACAAGAACAATGGAAAGATCTTTTTTTGTGGCATATTATGCATACGCACATCTGGCAATCGTTCTTTGATCACAAAGATTTGCTGATGTCATGCTTTGAAAATGTGTATACATAATATTTTCTATACCGAATTCTATGTCATCCTACTATTCCAAGCATTGCGATGCACCCAGCACCCAGCCATATGTTCAGTGTACGCATATATGAACTATATTCATATATGTATGTTAGTACATCGTATCTGTTACTCCAGGAAGGTGCACTCTAGTACTGTAGGCTCCTATCATGAACCCCCTCGGCATTCTGAGTGCTGAATGCTGATCCATGACACTCCAGTATCAGTACTACTGGTACAGTCTTTCATGAAGAGTAAATACTATCGTAGGATTGTACTACAAGTACCAGGTACCTGGTATAGTAGCTAGGAGTACTCGTACTATCGTATGGAGTTAGCCAATGCCACGGTCTTATGGTACTCGTACGTTGTATTCGTGTATTGTTTACTACGGATCAAACTGCACTACTGGAGTAGTCCAGTACATACAGTACTGGTACAACTAGAAGATAGTAGATACTGACTATATGTTCATAGTTCATAGACGACCAAAGCGAAGGACCTCTGCGCTCGCCTTGCTCTCTACATTCTACATCATATCTACTGGATCTGTTCACAGTAAGCGCAGACTCGTCGTTGCCGGAATGAGGTGCAACTACTCAGTGCTCCGTGCTAAAGTTGGCGGACAAGATGAGCATCTCACCATCATAATCATCGTCAAGAAAGCAATGATCGACCCCGCAACCTGCAAGACCCACAACGGCAGGAAAGAAAGGCCAACGTCATCTCTTTTGAGGAATGGGGACATATAAACAACAGCAATAGCAATAAAATGACGATCATGATGTGTTGATGATGCTGAAGAATTGCTGTTCTGTTCCACTCGTCCAAGAAGATGAGATTGACGGCGAACAACACAACAAGTCAGATCTCGATGGTGCGGCATGATGATCGAGGACACAACAGCAAACGGAAATCCTATGGTGTGGGATTTAGGAGGCCGATATACTACAAGGGATGGATCGTGTACACGAATACTTCTGGGGAAACTGCCTTTTTAAAATGAAAATTGCCCTCCCGTCCAATCGTCTGACGACTGCAATGTACGGGTGGTGTCATGGACAATCCCTATTACCGATGGATTTCCTTTTGATCCAAATCCTATTCTGTTGTGTTATGGAATGGATCCGACATCACGCCGTCTGGGATGAGCAAACAGTGTCCTACAAGAGGCCATGCATGCCGTTGTTATGGTCGTAAAGAGAGGAGGAAACGACCGGTATAACACAAAGAAAATAGCAAACAGGATAGCTCGTCGACGACGACGAATGATCGACAAACGAAACAAGAACCTGCGAGCATGTGTGTAGCATGTTGTTTTGATCGGCATTCCCATGTGGATGGTTGCTCTAAGGAATGGATCTCGGTTATTGTGAGCTAGTGGGTGGTCGCTTTATCAATCGCCACAACAAATCTGACTTGATGTTGAGTTACAAGATAAACATTCGTTGTTTGGAATGGGGTCAGTAAAAAAATTGTGGATTTCTTCGAATTCCTGAGCGTTGAGAATTATGAGGTCTCACATTTGGCACCCCCAATATTTCCAATGAAATTAGACATTGCGGGCCTTGATACAAGGTCAGAAGCACAAGCACGGTGGAGAATGTTTAGTGAATAAAAACTAAAAAATTATTTGGATACACACACACGCGACCGAAGACGCAATGCCAAGATTCTCAAATACCAAGCTAGAGACAACAACTCGGAATTCTTTGTATCGGTCAACTTCCTCCCTGCGACTTCACTCTCATTCTCGACGTCGGTGAGTGCACGTCAAACTGTCCTTACTCGTTTCGTAGAAGCCCTATCCAACTGGTGATGACATTTACGCTTCACACGACCTTCCAGACTGCTTTGCATTTCAATCATCGCACACATGCGAGCAATTTCAAGATCGTCAATCATGTCACAGTTGCGACCAATTTCAAGCGCATCAATCATCTCAAAATTTCGAGCAATGTCAAGAGCAGTCGACCCTGCCATATTCCTGGCATTAATATCCAGCTTGTCGTGCTGCAGCAGCTCACTAACCACATCCATGCGGCCTCCAAGCGTGGCCCACATAAGGGCAGTGTAACCGCATATGCCAGTGGCGTTCACATCCACGTTTTCATGCTTCAGGAGCTCAAGGACAACATCCCAGTGTCCCTCGTAGCTAGCCATGTACAATGCAGTGCAGCCTTTGCCAGATTTCGCATTCACATTTAACTTGCCGTGCCTCAATAGCTCGCGAACAACGTCGACATGACCCGATTCACTCGCTAAGACAAGGGAGCTGTCCCAAGCAAGTGATTTTCGGATGCTTCGCGAACGTGCGAACCATTTCAACGTCCCCATTCCGACATGCCATAGCAAGGGCCGTATATCCAATGTCATTCTTGGCATGGACGTCCACCCTCACGTGATTCAATAAGGCGACAGCAACATCAGTGTGGCCCCTTTCACATGCAAACATTAAGGCCGTGCGTCCACCATTAGATTTGGCATTAACTTTTACCTTATTGTGATTCAATAAGGCGACAGCAACATCGGTCTGGCCCATGACACAGGCCCATATAAAGGCTGTGAGTCCAACCTTACATTTGGCATTCACTTTACCCTTATCGTGGTTCAACAAGGCGTTAACAACTTCAGTCTGGCCCTCAACGCATGCCCAGGTAAAGGCTGTGAATCCATGCTTACATTTGGCATTGGCGGACACCCTCGCTTGATTTAATAAGGCGACAGCGAGTTCAGCGTGGCCCTTTTGACATGCCCACATCAAGGCTGTGCGCCCGCAAGAAGATTTGGCATTGACCTTCACCCTCGCGTGATTCATTAAGGCGATAGCAACTTCACTCTGTTCCTTTAGACACGCCCACATTAAGGCTGTGAATCCACGCTCGCATTTGACGTTCACGTCAACCTTATCGTACTGCAACAAGGCGATAGCAATTTCAGTGTGGCCCGTAGCACATGCCCACGTCAAGGCTGTGAGACCACGATCACATTTGACATTGACATCCACTTTTCCATTCCGCAGTAACTCGCGAACAACTTCGAGGTTGCCAGCTTGAGTCGCCACAAAGAGGACCGTCCTGCCACATGGGGTTCTTTCATTCGCGTCCACGTTATCATGTTTCAACAGCTCGCGAACAACATCATCGAGACCGAAGGCACAGGCGACACTCAGGGCGGTAACAATAGTGTCGCAATTCAAGGTAGGAAAGAAGTGTGGTAGAAGCTCTCTCTTAACTAGGAACTCCAAACGAACCTTTTCAATGTTGCCTTGAACAGCATGCGAGAGGAGCAATTGACGTTCGTCGGGATCAAATATGGTCTGCAACAGACGACGGTCATCCGGTGTACTCATGCTGAGGATGCAGCTCACAGAAGGTCCTGGAGTACCTCAAGGTTGTGATCAGTCGAGCAATAATGCGCGTTTTGACGAACCGCAAATCTCAATTGATTGCTCGACAAACAACCTGATCACAGTGCATTGCAAACTAATTGTTCTGCCGACATGAGGTCAATACACTCCCACTGTCTCTACTATGTACTGTACCAGGTACATGTATGTACAGCTCCACGTACGTTGTTGCATATATTATGTATATGCATACATAGGTTCCCTCTTCCACGAATGCCATGTCTGTTCCTATCTATTCTTAAGTACGCTTGCATACAAGTATGATATGAGCATACAGTCGATATCACACCGGTCCCTCGAGGAATGTTATATAAAGTGTGTAGTGTGTATACAGTACATATATAGGAAGTACTCATCCTATTATATGATATGCATATGCAACCGAACATACGCCAATGCCAAGGTACTCAAGTGTCAGGCAAGAGACAACAATCCATGTTGCCCATCGTTTGCTGGCGTCCTCGCTGCGACTGCACTCTCTGTCTTGGCATGGATAGTTGGTACTCCTCTGTGCACTAAATTGCTTCCGCAGTAGTCCTTTCCCAATGGCGATTCAATTTGCATTTAATATGACCTTCGAGACAATTTACAATGTCAAACACCTCACAGTTGCGAGCAATGTCAAGAGCAGTTGACCCGGCCATATTCTTGGCATCAACATCCAGCTTGTCGTTCTGTAGCAGCTCACGAACCACATCAGTATTGTTCGCAAGTATGGCCCACATAAGGGCAGTGTAACCGCATTCACCACCGACATTGACATCCACTTTAGGATGCTTCAGGAGCTCAAGGACAACATCCCAGTGGTGCCTGTAGCTCGCCATGTAAAATGATGTTTGGCCTTTGTCACATTTCGCATTCACATCGACCTTATCGCGTTTCAACAATTCACGAACAGCATCCAAGTCGCCTTTCATGCTCGCCATCATGAGGACTGAGTAACCATGTCCATCTGTGACATTCGCGTTCAACTGCTCGTGTTTCAACAACTCTGCAACTATTTCATACTGGCGATAACCAATCGCCAACGTCAAGGGCATTTCACCCCATTTATTGATGGCGTTTACGTCTACGTTGTCGTTTTTCAATAACTCCTGAACACTTTCCAAGCAACCGATTTTGGTTGCCTTGATGAGGGCTGTCGCACCATCATTGTTCTTGACATTTACATTCACCCCGTGGTGAGCCAACAACTCACGAACTTCCTCCAACAAGAAGTAAGACGAGCATGACATGATGAGGGCGGTGTCGCCATTTCTGTCTTGGGCATTTACATCTACCTTGTCGTGTTTCAACAATTCACGAAGAAACTGCAAATGCTGCCCAGAAGTTGCGAGGAGGAGAGCCGTGAAACCAAGTCTATTTTTGGAATTCACATTGATCTCGTCGTGCTGCAACAAGTCACAACCAATTTCGAAACGCTTCAAATTAAAGGCAGAGATGAGGGCCGTGTCGCCGTCTTGATTTTGGACATTCACATCGATCTTCTCGTGTTTCAACAGCTCGCGAACAAATTCAACTTGACCAGCTTCAGTCGCCAACATGAGGGCTGTTCTACCACTCGGAGTTCTCCTATTCACATCCACTTTTTCGTGTTTCAACATCTCGCGAACAACTTCATTGTCGCCGACTTCCATCGCCACCATGAGGGCTGTCCTGCCCCGTAGGTTAGTCTCATTTGCATCAACCTTGACGTGTTTCAAAAGCTCGTGAACGACTTCGACGTGGCCGGCTTGAGTTGCCAAAAAGAGTGCTTTACTGCCATCGTTGTACTTTGCATTCGCATCCAGTGTATCATGTTTCAAAAGCTCGCGAACAACATCGTCGAGGCCAAAGGCACTTGCCAGACTGAGGGGGGTACTGATGATGCCGTAATCTCTGCTGGGCCAGTAGCGACCTAATTGATCTCTCTTGCCTAACAGCGCCGAACGCACATGTTCGACGTTCCCTTCAACAGCCTCCGAGTGGATCAACTGACGTTCATCCGGGGTAATTATGTTCAGCAACAAACGACGGTTTTCTGGTGAAATCATGCTAAGGATACCACTCAAACAAGGTCCTAGTAGTGTATAGCAAGAGGCAGTGAGGTGTGTCGAGGTTCAACGAATTCCAAAAATCGAAATGAGAATCCCATCGAGAAAACGTCTCCTCGCGAGATTGTTGTTCGATGTAATTGTAATGAATGCATCAAGTACGCTACTTGTACTTTACTGGAGTACGTTACTGTACTACATTCCGTGTCCCGCGGAAATCTTGACACTATCATACCACATAAAAAGTGCCTGGAGCCGTTTCGACCGCTGGAGCCGTTAAACGGGGTTTTTTCGACTCCTTCTACAAAGAAGTCACTCAATTTCAAGAAATCAATAGAAATTGCTATAGCGGAGTTGACCTCTGATATGCAGTAAAACCATGTCCTCCAGAGACTATAGACCCGCACCATGCAAGAGATCGGCCAGCTTGCAAGGAATCATTAAAAATGTTGCTGAAGTAGTCCACTTAAAATTACAGGTATATTGAGTGTGGAGCAAAGCAACCAAATAAGCCGCTTCCAATAATTATGAGACACATGATAAACATTGGTTGTTGGAAGGGGGTCAGTAAAACTTGTGGAGTTCATTGAATTCCAGACATTGAAGGCGTTGAGAATTATAAACTATCATGTTTGGCACACCCAATATTTCGCATGAAATTGGATACGGCGAGCCTTGCCACAACGTCGTCAGCACAAGCGCAGTGGAGAATGTCAAGTGAATAGATATTATTATTAGGATTACATACGTAACCGAGCACGATCAGCCAAGGTTCTCAAATGTCGGCGGAGAGACAACAATTCGGAACTGTTTTTATCGGTCAAGTTATCCATGTTGCCCATCGTCGCTCGGTCTCACTGCGACTTCAATATGTGTCTCGGCATGGATGAATGATACTCCTCAGCGCTCTAATTCATAGTGCAAGCCCATTTGCGATTCAATATGCACCTAATATGACCTTCGAGACAACTTACAATATCACACATCTCACAATTGCGAGCAATGTCAAGAGCAGTTGACCCGGCCATATTCTTGGCATCAACATCCAGCTTGTCGTTCTGTAGCAGCTCACGAACCAGATCCAAATGGCCTCCGATCGTGGCCCACATAAGGGCATTGTAACCGCACTTACCACCGACATTCACATCCACTTTAGGATGCTTCAGAAACTCATGGACAACATCCCAGTAGTGCCTGTAGCTCGCCATGTAAAATGCTGTTTGGCCTTTGCCACATCGCGCATTCACATCGACCTCGTCGCATTTCAGCAACTGACGAACAATATCCAAGTCGCCTTTCATGCTTGCCTTCATGAGCAATGTGTAGCCACGTTCATCCGTGACATTCCCATTCGCCTTCTCGTTTTTCCACAGCTCTGCAAATATCTCACGCTGACCGTGATCAATCGCCCACCCCAAGGACGTTTCACCTTGTTTATTCATGGCGTTCACATCCACGTTGTCGTATCTCAACAATTCCAAAACGTATTCCAAATTTCTGGCGTTGACTGCCGTGAGCAGGGCTGTATCACCATCTTTGTTCTTCGCATTGATGTCCAGATTGTGGTGAGTTAATAACTCCCGAACAACCATCAACCGAAAATGACAAAGACATGCCATGATAAGGGCGGTGTTGCCATTTTTGTCTTGGGCATTCACATCGATCTTGTCATGGAGCAACAGAAGACGAACAACTTCCAAATTCCCCACATGACTGGCAACAATGAGGGCCGTGCGACCTTCGTTGAATTGGATATTCACATCGATCTTGTCGTGCTTTAACAAGTCACGAACAATTTCCAAAATACCGTTACTAGTGGCTTTGCTTAAAGCCGTGTTGCCACTTTGATTTCTGGCATTAACATCGATCATCTCGTGTTTCAACAGCTCGCGAACAATTTCGACTTTGCCCACTTCAGTAGCCAGCATGAGGGATGTTCTACCATTTCGAGTTCTGCTATTCACATCCACGTTCTCGTGATTCAAAAACTCGCGAACAACTTCAATGTGGCCGGCTTCTATCGCCGTCATGAGGGATGTCCTGCCCCATAGGTTAGTTTCATTCACATCCACCTTGCCGTGTTTCAAAAGCTCGCGAGCAACTTTGGGGTGGTTGGCTTGAATCGCCAACAATAGGGCTAGTTTGCCACGTGGGAATCTTTCATCCGAATCCACAGTATCATGTTTCAATAGCTCGCGAACAACATCATCGAGACCAAAGGCACTTGTCAGACTAAGGGCGGTCTGGATACTGTTGCATTGCATGGTGGGACAGTATTGTCGTAAATGATCTTTCTTGTCTATCAACGCCAGACGCACCTGTTCAATGTCACCTAGAACAGCATGCGAGAGGAGCAATTCATGTTCATCAGGCGTAATCATGCTGAGCAACAAACGACGGTTTTCCGGTGTAATCATGCTGAGGACGTAACTCACAGAAGCTCCAGGTGTATAGTAAGAGGCAATACAAGGCGTGTCGAGCAACAATGCACTGTTCAACGAATAGCAAATCGAAATCAGAACATCCCATTGAGACAACACAACTCGTCGAGCGAATCCGTCTGCTCTTTGATGTCTTTGGACCGAGTGCAAGCAGTAGCTTACTTTACTGTAGTATGCGTTACTGTACTGCACTCTGAGTCCCGCGGAAAATCTTAACACTTCGGGGTTGATGTTGGTAAATAGCACTGTATGACGCGTGTACGCGCGACATCACACCTCTGTGACAGGATACTGTACACGGTGAAGTGCCAAAGATCGAAGTAACAGGTAAGAACGCCATATTTGGCGTGCGTGATGTCGCTTCCAAGTGAGATTCCCATGGTTCTTCAACAAGATGTTGATCTGAGTTTCATGACACCAAGGGATTTCTTCAAACATTATAACATCAGAATAGTACTTGTCTTTTTTAACCATCTAAGAGAAGAGCTTTGAGAACACTGATGCCCAATTTGTTGCTACATCTTGAATAGCCTTATATAACCATGTAGAAAGAGCAGCCAGAATTGAATGTGAGGAGATTGGATACAATTGCCTTGCAAATTGCATTCTACGGAGACTTTTTCAGCCCACTCACCAGAAGAAAAGATTCCAATGAACTTACAGAACATTTTGGTGGCCTTTCTTTTTACGAATATGATGCCCAGTATAAAGCTTGGTGGTATCTGACGACTTTCTCCATTACTGAGGGATCAATACTTGGAGGAGGCGGCATTAGCAGACAACAGCTCCTCCAAACTAATCAATTCAACATTGCACACAAGAACACGGAAGCCTTGATAATGTATGCGGAGCAGAAAAGTTTAAAACACCTTGATGTGAATTGTCCAGATTGTGATTTGCTAATTACTACTACTACGTAGCTAAAAGGGGCTTAGAACCAGTGATTTAACGGTTTTTTACTCAGAGTATCTTTCACAAAATGTATCCTTGTCATCTTCAGCTAATAAGAATACTTATTTTGCTTCTTTTACACACTTAACGCTTATCAAGTAGTACTGGAGTAAGTTCTGGACAAAATTGTTCTCAATTCATTCAGCTTCTCAGTTGCCTCGTTTGTCGCTGGATTGGTTCCCAGCCATACATAACATTGTTTAGGAACATGAGATTCAATTCATATGTTGGCGGGAAATTTTTAACTCATTCGCAGAATGCTCGATTTTTTACTCCTGCTTACTTCTGTGGTAGATTTTGTAACAAATCGTACAAGATTATTGGATCCAAGGACATTGGTGCGTTAAGGATCGATATTATGCACGTTATAGGAGTTACAATTTTATTCGCAAGGATAGAAAAATTTTAGACCTTCTTGCATGTATCATAGAATGGCTGGCCAAACTTGATGCGTGAAATTTTCGAGGTGCAGCCAGTGTAATTCTCAGCCGAATCTGACAGTTCCATTTTCCTTTGAATCGAAGGTCAGATGTCATTTCGCACCCACTCAGTTATTTGCATTTTGTGGGTAAACGAGCATCTTCTGTATGCAAATACTGGTCGAACTAATCCCTAAAAAATTTTACGCAGCTCAATGGACCTAAGAGCATGATTAAAGGGGTGATATCAAATGACATCAAATGCCAAGCCGGCCGGCGCGAAACATCTCATACTGTCAAAATTGGCATCAATTAAGGCTGAATCATCAAATTTTGAACGTCTTACCGATGGCAGCGCGCTGGCCGGAGACATGATAAAATTTGATACGATTTAATCTGAGATCAAATCAACCCCGATTTGATGTCAGATCAAATAAATTCAAATCATATCAAATCGGTCTGGCATCGCTCTGTCGACACTACTGCCCACCGCCAATGAACACCTCCAATACTCCCGCCCCGTATGCGGTAACAATCACTGGTGCTGCTGATTGCACCACTGCTCCTGCCTCTCTTGAGAAATCCAAGAGAGGACCGGCTTTCACACACGCCGAAGATGTAATCGTTGCCAGAGCGTTTATTGCTGCCTCTGAGAATGCGATCTGTGGCGCGCATCAGAAGGGAAACGTATTCAAGCTCCACATGTTTGAGTTGTACAAGGAGTTGATCAACGAACAAAATCGAGCCAACCAGACTCTTCTGGAGCAATTGTCCAATGTGACACGAGATGAGTATCTTAAGCGAGGCGTTGGTGTGTCGTTATCTTACCGCTCTCCAGAATCCGTCTTTAACAGGTTCAAATCTCAGATCTCGCCGGAGGTAATGAAGTACATGGGCATTACCAAAACTACTGACATGGCCTCTGCTGGTTGGAGCATGGATGACCACAAGATGGCATGCCTAGAAATTTGCAAACAGAGATACGGCAATGCTTTTGATTTCTATGCCTGCTACGAATACCTCAAAGACAAGAACAAGTTCTCCGCCTTTCGGACTAAATGCTAGGAGGACAGCCTTGGAAAGAGACCAATTGGGAAGAAAAAGGCAAGGCAGGCCGAAGCTGATGCAAAGCTTGTCAAGGCAATTATATCTGAAGTTGTTGTGAAGAACGAAAAGAAAGTTGGCGGCAGCGATAGCGTCGTGTCCGCCTTTGAATCTTCTGGTGAAAGTGGTGGCGTGAATTCTACAACTGGTGGTGCTGGAGCCATGATGGGTAATGTATTGCAGAACATTTCAAGTGTAATTGTAAATGTTGGAACGGCACTTTTCGAGAACATGAAGGCCGAACAAGACATGAGGTTGGTGCAATCCCTTGACACGACCCCCGATCGCAAAATGTACGCGAAGGAACAGTTGGCACTTCGATTGGCGGAAACGCGAGACCAGAGGCGTCGTATGGAGTTCCGCAACAGGGGCAGCCAGCAGTACTGAAGAGCAGCTTATGGATATCCAGCGTAGTACAGCAGACGCAGACGGGGAGAATGAATGAGCGAGCAGTAACTAGAATGATGAATTAAGACGCCCGTGTATGACTTCTTCCGTCGAAAAGTAGTACTACTGTTGCTACCTAACCAACAACACCAGAGAATCAATTCAATACGGTTCCCGCAACCCCGAAGAATTCCAGCGTACAGTTCAGTGCTGGAATCAGTACAGAATACAAGTACTGTACTGGAATACAGAGTACTGTAGTATAAGAGTATAGTAACAATATATATATAGTAGACTACGCATAAAATGAAATAATATATTTGATTACGTATGCTTCCTCCTAAAAACCCAGAACTCTACTACTAGAGAGAACACCGTTTTCCAGGGTTCGTAACGGCGTCTCGGATCGCGCTTCCATTGAACGGCTTGTATTGCTATCGTATGATATATGCATATATGTCATACCTATGATGAGCACGTAAGATACGCGAAGGACGAAGTCGGCAGTTTTTTTTAGGGGTTGTGGGAACCGGCTGGAATTGATTCTCTGGTGTCACGCTATTGCGTCAGCCAGAGAGAGCTCAACACGGATTCGACATTCATATAGGAAGTTGTCCGAGTGATCCGAGAAGTTGTCCGAGTGATCCGAGAAGTTGTCCGAGTGATCCGAGAAGTTGTCCGAGAGCGTATCCCTAATGCATAGCAGTACTGAGTACTAGGGTGTGTAGAAATGTCAGTAGAGTAGTCCATGTAAAAGTAATTTCATCCTCTGAAACGAGTTTCAAAAAGTCAAATCGCTCCGAAAAGTCGTTTCAAGAAATGAGTGATCCGGAATTGGGATCACTTCTTTTTAATCCCTGTAGACCTATACCAGAAGCTACACAAAAATAGGGTTAAGAAGTGATCCAGAAGGACAACTCGAAAATCCTCCGGACAACACAAAAATCCTCCGGACAACTCGAAAATTCTCTGAAAGACGCTCTTTTTGTCGAGCTCCATTTTTCGATAATAGTACGAAACAACAAATCAAAACCAGCTGTTTCCCGCTTCCCCTTAAAAGCTTCCGGCTTTGTCCTTCGCCTTTCTTACATGGTAATCAAAGGTACTAGTACCATGGTATGACATATATGCATATATCATACCACTACGCTATACGAGCTGATCAATGGCAGAGATCCAAGATGCCGTTAAAAACCCTGGAAAACGGTTTTCCCTCTAGTAGAGTTCTGGGTTTTTAGGAGGAAGCAGCACACGTAATCAAATATATTATTTCATTTTATCCGTAGTCTAGTATATATATATTGTTGCTATACTCTTATACATACTCCATATTCCAGTACTCTCTACTGATACCAGTACAAACACAATTTTTACTTAGGAGTTTTTTAATCAACGTTCTGTCTGTCTGTCCGTTTTTTATCGCAACTACACGAAGATTGTCAGCCATCCACCATGGTGGAAAAGCAACGCCCGCGCAGCGGTTCGAAGTTCTCTTTGAAGCCTCAGATCGCTGCTGCCTTATCGGCCTTACCTCCCTTGGGATATAAGGCTCCACCCTCTCTGATTGGTGGCAAACACACATCACATGACGTTCTGGCGCTTCGCGCCAGAAACTACGCCAAAGCGTACAAAACCCTCTCCGTCAAGGATTGGAACTCGTACGTTGTATTCGGCATCCAACAGTTTGCAAGTCCGTCCAAGTATCTTGCAATTAGAGACTCTGAGTCCAAGCATGCATGTCACCTCCGGATTGGTCGGTACTACCGTCTCCATCTCGAACACAAAGCCCCAGTTGATAAATTTCTCATGTCCCAGATTGTGGGTATTGAAGCCGCTCTTCACACCACGTTCCCAGGATATTTCGATATGTCTGTTGTTGAAATGGACGAATATCTTCAGACTCTTAGTCCAGATGACATTAAAAACACAGATGCTGCGATTGAAGTTGACTCGCCAAACGAAAAGCCACCCCACACCAAGATGATACTCCTATGATCGACAGTGTAGGGGTGACAAACTTCCAGCAACACTGCAGGAATCGACAATGTGTCCTCCACATCGCCTACTCCGACCTATGTCTCTAGTCCTCTATCTCAGGTTATGATGAAAGAAGGATCGGGTACCACTACAACAACTCCGACGACTCAAGAGTTTCAGGAGATATTGAGATCAATCCCATTGCTTGAACCTGATTCTCCAGGTATTGACACCAATTATAAGCCAAGGCCGAAGAGCGGAAAGAAGCAACCTCCCTCTCAGCAAGCCATGGCACCAGAACACAAAGGACCTGAAAAAATTACAGATCCGTTAAGAATCGAGGCACGATGGGCTCCGAAAGACTTTCACGCCCTCAAAGCCTCGACTGCCCAGATGTATATCCGCCTAGCACCTCTTTTGTCGACCTTCAATACTGCACACTCCTGGGTGATTGAATGGCAAACAGATCAATTGGCACCGGAACAGATCATCTCTCCGCTCAGTTATCAAAATTTCTCGGCATCCGGATGGTGACAGTATCTGCTCAACAATGTTTCTACTTTAGTTTTCGTGTAAATGCCACTGGAAAGCAGCTCGTTCATGTTCTGCAATCCAAGGAGCATAAGAAAGCTAAACGTGGGAAAATCTGACTCTTGACCCCTCCGCTATCCCTGTCCATCATGGAGAACCGGTCTTTATAGGTGACATTCTCCTAAAGATGCATCCGTGACGCATCGAAGCCACTACTTAAAATATTTACGTTCTGCTGTACTCTCGGAGGATGTTCCTGAGTTTGATCTAAAAATGAGGCACAAAGACCCAGTGGGAAATAAGACACCCATACTTACCGTGCGTTGCGGAAAAAGAGTTGCTACAGCAGTTGCCCAAGCTCTCAGCACCTCCTTAAATGGCGATGGACCAAATCCCGAAATTTTTATCTCTCGGCTGGCACTCGGTGCAAACCAAATTGCTAAAGGAGAGCATGAGAAGATCTACAAAGTGCATCATGACTATCTATCGGATGTGGCATTCATCCCATTCACTGCGAGCCGACAGATTGACCTACCAGTAATCGAACATCTGGATTCGGGAGAAACGGTTACTCGGACTCCACGGCAATGGGCAAAAAGCCTTGTCGATCTCGACGGCAATCCCTCGAAGTTGACTTAGAAAATGGCACCATCGATGGATCAGCGGTTCTCATTGCACCCTCTGCATCCCATCAACACACACTCATTGAGCTTCAAAAATACTGGCAGCGTCAAAATCCGGCAATTGCCAAAGCCACAAAATGTATGCGGCTACTGTCCTGGAAGACCCTGACATTCCGATGACAGTATTCACTCGAAACATTGAAACTATTCTGGCAAAAAGATCAAGAAGCACAGCCCTCGGTTGCTGAAGTCGACGACGCGGCTCCCTTCCTGTCGCCAGAGTCATCTCTCACGGGCACAACATCGAAGAGTTCCAAGGGCCCCATCGCTTGGAAAGTTCCTCTTCAAGAGACCATACAACGTCAAGAGTACCACAAAGCCTCTCGTAAAGCGAGTCGTATTCATACTCGAGAACTGCAACACCTGCAACGCATCGCACTCCTCGAGGCACAACTCGCAGCATCGATGAGCGCAAACAACTCCAAAGCATCCTCAGCCACTGAACAACATTCAAAACGGTCTCAATCCCGAGCATCCCACACGTCCTCTCAACTCTCCGGCAACTCCCCTACCCTTACCATAGCCTCCGCTCATGCGAGACTTGATGGCATCGAAACTGCAGTTCTGAGCATCCAAACGATGCTCACAAATATGACCCAACGAACTAGTACGGACAATGCACAACCTGTCCCCGCTACAACCGAGCCTCCTCCGGCGCCTGAATGGCCGTCCATAGGTCCCGCTAAGCACTCTGCTCCCATGAGCGGTGTCCAGCTGTTTCCTCAGACGGGAGGAGAGAGCAACACTGTTGCTCTCTCTCTCTAACTACCCCAGTTAAAAAAACCGAACCAAACGCCATAAACCAACGGCATCCCCGACTTGCGCCTTCAATACAACGACTCCATGGGCTCGAGCGGAGAGGATCATTTTGATCTTTGGTGCCCTCGTTCTGACTCAGGTGTTATCCCCACTTCCGGGAACAACACCTCGAGTCATTCTCCCTGGAATCGATACTTCGGCCCCCGTCCGTCAATCCGTGCCACCAGGGAATCCGCTCCTTGACCAACAACGGCAAGACTTTCGCCCTTCTACTTTACTTGATTTCTTTCCCTCCGTCTCCGGCACAGCTGATGCTCCTGAGACAGATTCTTCCTGGGGTGACTCTATTGTCGCGCATCCAGAAGACAACCATAGAGTGTACTTTCAGAATGTTGACGGTCTTCGACACGATGCAGATGAAATCGATCTTTACGTCTCAAGCATGGCCCACTTTCATGTAGGCACTTTCTGCTGGGCTGATCCAGGTCTCGACTTCTCGGACATGTCTGTCCGTCGAAGTCTTCACCAACCACTTCGCTCGCATTTTACTACCGCTCGCAGTGCTTTCTCCTCCAGTACTCTCCCACCGGTTAAGAGAGACAGCAGACGCAATAGTAGTAGCTACCAACCCGGCGGCACATTCATGGCGACCACTGGAAAATGGGCTTCTCGAAGCACAGGAAAAATAATTGTGGATCCTACTGGTCTTGGGAGATGGTCGGGCCTCACATTTCTTGGCAAGCGAGGCAAACGGCTCACCGTTATAACCGCCTACCGAAGTCCGAGACAGCAACCAAGTGCAGGATTTGGATTCTATGATCAGCAGTACGCACTACTCTTGTCGCAGGGTGTAAAAAAGCCAAACGTTCGAAAACAATTTATCTCCGATATCAGTACTATGATAAATGATCTACAAACTGCAGGACATGAAATCCTCTTGTCTCTCGACGCAAATGAGACTCCAGGTCAGGACTCCTCCCACGGAATAAGTCATCTTATGGAGGAATGCACTCTGATGGACTTGCACTGCTTGGGACCGGAATCTCCTCCTGCAACCTACAAATACGGTCTTGATCGAAAAATTGATTACATGCTGGGCACTCCTGCTCTTGCGCAATGTGTACGACGAGCAGGCTTTCTGGCGTATGATAATGGCATCTTCTCGAAACATCGAGGCCTCTTCATTGACATTGACTTTACTGAACTCATGGGCGCGGTGGATGCGATCACACCTGCACCTGCGAGGGGCTTAAATTCGGAAAATCAGATGTCTGTCGACAGATACCTGGAAGCACTCAAAAAATACTGCGCTGATCACAAGATTGACGGTCGAGTTCGAGATTTAGTCACCGTGGCCGCCTCTCTCACTCCTCGCCAATGCAAAGAAAGTTACGACGTCATTGATCGTGATATAACTCGGGCTATGATTCATGCAGAAAAAGAAGCAAAGCGTCCATCGGGAAAATATGCATGGTCGCCAAAACTGCGAGAAGCGGGACTTTTGACGAGGTATTGGAACCTTCGGCTCAAAGAACTGGAAAGTCGATCATCACTGGCCTTTGTTATTGCCCGTCTCAAACAACGCCTTGGCTCCCTGAATATTTCACTCGTTGACGATGAAGGCAACGACATGCCGAAAGTTAAAGCTAAGTGGAAAGAATCTATAGCGGTCCTGAAGAAGATACGCAACTCAGCATTCGATTACCGTGCGGAACACCTACACTCGAATCTTGCAATGTACCAAGCGTTGGAACCTCAGGAAACGCCAATATCACTGCAAATCAAGGAAAAATTCGACGCATACTTCAGCTCTTGAACACCGAACAAATGCGGAAACCTTTCCGAGCTATTCACTGCTCCATGTCCACGACAAGTCATGGAGCTGGACTATCAAAACTGTTTGTCCCTGTTGGCGTTCGGAAACCCAAAGTCGCATCTAAATTTTGTCAACCGGATGGCTCGCTCACCAAAGCAAATCTGATCCAGATGGCGCAATCGGACAAGACATCAGTTGAATACACGACAATTTTGGACAGTGAGGAAATTGAACATGAACTTATGACGTATAATCGGGCCTGGTTTCGTCAGGCACATGAAACCCCATTTGGGCATGGTGAGCTGTATGACATGGTCGGATATGATGGTCTAACAGAAGAAGCTGACAACATTGTAAATGGTTTCTGCATCGAACACATGGGTCTCACTATGAGTAGGGAGCTGCGAGTGTTTCTTGAGGAATGTAAACGTCCAGAGTCCGTGATGGATATCACATCTCATATCACACTTGACGAATTCAAATCAAACGTGAAGAAATGGAAGGAGTCTACATCCACTTCCCCTTCCGGAAGACACCTGGGTCACTATCGCACTGCCATTCTGGATGACCAAGTAGCAGCTCTCCATACTGATATGTTGAACCTACCGATACAATATGGGTTCGCACCAGACAGATGGACCTCATCCGTTACCCCAATGATTGAGAAAGATGACGGAAAGCCTTATCTTACTCGGTTGCGAGTGATACACCTTTTTGAAGCAGATTATAACCTGTTCCTTAAGATTCTCTTTGGAAAAAGATTAGTTCGCAATGGGGAAATTTCAAACGCACTAAATGATCAACAACATGGATCACGCCCGCGTCGTATGACCACTGATGCGCTTTTTCTCTCTCGTATGGAAAAAGATCTGATACGTCAAACAAAAAGCAACAGTGCACACATGGATAACGATGCCACAGGCTGCTATGATCGAATTATTACGTCTCTGGGCATGATTGCCTGTCGCCGACTCGGAATGCCACCACATGTGATCCGATGCCAAGCCGAGACTCTCTTCTATATGAAGTATGCGGTAAAGCACGGTTACGGTATCTCCTCCAATCAGTACACGAGCTCCCCTGACGAGCCACTGTTTGGCACGGGACAAGGAAGTGGCGCATCTCCTGCCATCTGGCTAAGTCTTGTGGTTATCTTACTCAACTCGCTTGATACAATGTCAAAAGAAGACAACATCCCAGCACTATCATTTTCCGACCCGTGGAAGGAAATCCTGGCGGAATGGCGGGTTGGTGCCTTCGTCGATGACACGAATCAAGGCATCGTCGACCACACGGGAGATCTTTCTCCTGAAGCTCTGGTTGAGTACCTGTGTCAAGCAGGCCAAATGTGGGAACGCCTATTATACATATCAGGCGGAAGTCTGAATCTGTCCAAATGTTCTTGGACCATGCAGTACTGGACATGGAAAAACGGACGACCAGTGCTCCAACCTCTATCAGAACACGACCCACTGTTGATAATGACAAGCGGCGACAACCCGGAACACCATGTCATACAGCGGCATAGCAATACCCTCGAAATAAAAGGACTTGGAGTTCACATGAACTTTATGGGTACCTTCAAATTTCATGCGTCCACTATGAAACAGAAATTTGACGGCCTTGCACGACGCCTCAGGCAATCACACTTATCCCCTGGCCTCTCCAGATCGTTCTATAACTCCTTCTACCTACCGGCGGTTAAATACTCCCTTCCTGTGATATCTCTGAGCGATGCGGATCTCCACAAAGTTCAGTCCAAGATGACTGCCAGCACCCTCAACGCCTTAGGATACAACCAACACTATCCACACGCTGTCGCTTTTGCTCCACAACACGTGTTTGGCTGCGGATTGAGTGATCTTAGAATCGAACAGGGTCTCTCCCAACTTCAATCCCTTCTAGATTTTATCGGCACAGGTCACAAAGTGGGCAATGTCATCCTGATCTCTCTTCGTCACCTACAACTCGAAGCCGGGGTCTCATTTGATCTGTTCCACCAACCCACTAGAACCCTTCCTTATCTCACGGACTGTTGGCTCTTACATGTGAGGCAATTCTGTTCAAAGTTCGACATCTCCCTTCGCATACAATCGAATCGGATTCCGCAATCGGCTCGCGAGCATGATAGCTTTCTCATGGATCATGCATTGACTCTACAACTGTCACGACAGGAGCTAGTTGATATCAACCTTGTCCGGATCTTCCTTCAAGTCACCACCGTTAGTGACATTGCGTCGGCATGCGGCAATCACCTTCATCAGTTGAGCTGGCAAGGCAAGCCAATTCCAGATCGAAAATCAAGGTTTACTTTTGCAAGGCAACAAAGCATCTCCGGTGGCCAACGCGGACTTTGGAGAAAATTACTCCGCAGTCTCCTTCTTACTCCAGCATCCAATGACACCCTCTGCCTTCTCACTCCACTCGGACACTGGCGGCAGGAATCAAATATGATATGGAGTAACATGTTATGGGATTCCAACCTGTATCGACTGAATCCACACCATCGCACTGGAAATTGCGACGTGGCGATTCATTTCCCACAACAATTCCTTCGGCCTGACGGCACTGCTAGCTCAAGTACCTTCTACGACAGCACCCCGGATTGGTACTCTGCTACGGTGCCTCACTTCGCCGCACCAACTGATGTCACTGGTTGTTATATACTCCATGCGTCAGCCTCGAGCGTCTCGTTTCCATCTCTGTCTGCAGAGGCCACGACATTTCAAGAATGGATGCAACAACTTCCGGAGGCGGAACTTAGATTGCTCTCAACCATCTCCTTGTCAGCATGCGATGCTGAGCAGACTCTACTACAATACCTCCAACTTGAGTGCACACTGTACATTGGTACAAGTGGAGGAAGGCAAAACCATCGAGGATCCTTCTCATGGATTATTTGCACTCCTGGAAAAGAGCAGCTGGTTGTAAATACTGGACCGGTCGATGGTTGGCACAAATGCCAGAGCTCACTTCGGAGTGCAGTAACTGCCATTGCGTCCGTGACTCTATACCTCCAAGAGTTCAGCAATTATCACTCGTGCGCCATTCGGTGCAAATTCAAATTCTACGCGAACAGTGCCAGCGCAGTAAAGATAGTCTCCTCCATTCGCGATCAAATTCCCACACGGAAGTTTGCCGACAACGCCGATATTCTAAGTACAATAAGGGCTGCTCCGGAAATCATACATCGTTGCCTCCTATACCATGTGCACAGCCATGCCGAGGATACCACAACAATTTTTGACCGCCTTCCATTTGCGGTGCAGTTGCGTACCTTATGTGATGAAATGGCCGCAACTCACCTGCAACGTCAAGGTCGAAACAACGACAAGGAAAGCACTCAATCTTGTTCCCCATGTCCGCTCAATCTACCAGTGGAAGTTTTCCTTGGAAAGCAAAACATATCTTCGCGCTACATCCCATACCTTCGAGATGAAATAACCTCCCGCAGGCATCAACTCTTCCTTCAACAAAAATACCGGTGGGAAGACAGTACCATGTCGGCCATTGCATGGGAGTCTTTCTCGACATGTGGCCATCGTACACGCATGGATAACGCACCGACACGCTCCAAGCTCGTTCACAACTGGTTGAACTTAGGAGTTCAACGCGGAAAACACGGAAGCGCTCGTCAAGATACGCTCCGTGCGTGCCCGTACTGTGCCTCTTCAGAAGACTTTGAACACCTCCTCAGCTGCCGCTCGCCTCAGGCAATGATGGCGAGATATGATGCCACAGTGGTTCTGAAGAAGGCACTTGGCGACTGCGTCGGCGGCAATTCAATTTTTCGTGCAGTCACACAATGGACCCTCCATCCGATGGAGCTACCGACTCTCCCGTCGTGTCTCAGTGGCTATCAGCTGGCTATCGATCGCGCCATCCAATCCCAGTCTGACATTGGCTGGTTACATCTATTTCGAGGTCTCATTAGTTTCTCCTGGGGAACACTGTTTTCCGACGGCCCTCCACAAGAACGACAAGCGGCAAGGCGATCCATAACAACAATCAATCACCTGGCAGTGGTCATTCGAGCTCTCAAGATTACTCCCTCTCCATCTGGAAAAGTAGAAATGAAGCTCTCCATGCGAACACAGAAGCAAGTGCCGCCATTCTTCATGCCCAACTCAATCACGAGATCACCACAGTGTATGATCTCAAAGCCACGTTCTCTCCCATACTTCAGAGCTACTTCACCGTGCCACTGGAAGACAGACTCCTACGCGATAGGCGCCAAAAACAACGGTGGTTGCGCCTCGTTAGACTTGCAACATCCCATGCAACATCACAAGGTTCCCGACAACAAATGATGTCCAACTATTTTCCATATGCGACAGACGCTGCACCTGCTCCCCTGCCCCATTCTACTACCGTCCGCACGGGTGCTCTGATCATCAACCATCCGACATTACAACAAGTACCGATACGACAGTACTTCACACACCCGAGTGGGTGCCTTCCAGCCCAGGCTCTCACTCAGACTGACTAAGTGTGGTATTCGCCACCCAATCGTCACAACCAGCCACTACAACATCCGCCCGCCCGAGAGGCCAGCAACATGAAATGCAGCTGCCTAGAAGTAGACATCTGATAAACATGTAAGAAGAGTTTAGTATACTGATACCAGTACTGAACTGTACACCGGAATTTTTCGGGGTTGCGGGAACCGTAGTGAAAAATCGGTGTTTCCCGCAACCCCTCTGTAGCGTACGTCACTGGACTACAGGAGGTTCCGGAATTCCTTCTTCCTCGCGTATCGTACGCCGTAGAGGGCTGGTAGAATGCCGTGTCAGTGCATATTGAAAATGTCTCAACCACGAAATTCTGAAATTAACGATCAGATCTCATGTCGAAACGTGACGCACCTCAGAGATTTTTAGTCATTAAGTATAAATCAAGAATGACTGTAATAATGTGTGTCCTACCAAAGTCACGTAGACCTTCCTACAAACGAGCTTGTTCTACAATACGGTGATTTCATTTTGTCCTAGTTGGCAGAACATCGTTCGGACAAATTATTTTCGAACAAGAGTTACAGATAGGAATCTTTCGTTAAGTAGAGTTGAGAAATTATGAGAAAGTTAAAGAAAATATGAGAAACTCCTTTTTTTCTCACGTCCGATTGAGAAAGTTTGAGATTATTTAAGAAAATTTAAGAAGGCGCGATTTTATTACCAGGTTCACGTAGATTACTTAAGTTTTTTTAAGCAACTCAAATCTTCTCAAAGTTTCTTAAGAAAGTTTGAGAAAACTTAAGAAAATATAAGAAACTGCAAGAAAACATATGTATCTTGACGATTCCTAATTATGAGATTCCGGTTGAATGCGTCGGAGTATCTCAAGGAATTCCATAAGAATCAAACGTGAAGAATTCATTCATCGGACTGTCATACCAGTCGGTACCTGTGCATTTTTCCAAGCCTTCTTTCATTTTTTCGATGCGAATTTGTCGTAGGTTCATTCTTACTATTCCTTGCTTATCGAGAATTTAGATAATCTATCCATATTTAATCAACAAAATTTAGTATTTAATATGTATTTCAAATAAGGAATTCGTATTGAAAATCACTAAACTCGTTTTAACGGTTTTCATTCCAGTCGACATGAGCGTCGAAAAGAAGATATTCCGGAACCTCCAGTACGGCCAGTCCCACTCTAGTAGAGAGAGTCTATGGATCAGTCCGAGAATTTGATTACGGAGTGTTCATGCGCCATCATCAGGGGTGTCCTATTTAAGGCGGGGGCCTTAATTTTGGGCCTAATCGCCTTTTTGAAGCCTTGAAATGGCGCCTTAAATAAGGTCCTGTAGATTCTACGCTACAAATATACTATCCCGTAGAATCGTACGTGCAATTTTGTACGGAGGATGCTCGTAGCATAGTACGACAGTACTCCAGTAGATAACAAATTTCATACAGTAGACATGGATACAGTACCCTATTGTACAGTGCTCCAGTATATCGGTAGCCAGTAGCAAGATTCTGTACTTGTACTTCGAACTCAACTATTGCAGTGGAAAAGGCTGAAACAATTGAATTCACTTCAATTATTGTTCATGGGGAGGTGGGAGGTCTGTCAATTATGTCATTTTCTTGATGGACCGAACTGGGGATGAGCGTTGCATCTGAACTCTCACAACGTAAACCTTAACTCTAAATCCCCAAAACCCTAACCCCTAACCCCCACCGCCTTACACCGCCTTTTTGAACGCCCAAAAAAGCGCCTATATTAACTATTTAAGGCGCTGCTAGGCGCGCCGGCCCGGTCGCCTTAAATAGGACACCCCTGGCCATCATCCATCATGCATACGACTACTTGTACCGGTACCGGTACGATACCTGGTATCATACCATGTTGCTCCGGAGTCCGGAGAGAGGGACAGGTGTCGGTTTTGGACAGGTGTCAGTGTCAGACACACGAACAATGTTCTCGTGGTGGCGTATGGACGGAAGTAGGGCCACGACATGAAAATGCACGAAAAAGACATAATCCCCCGGTTGACTGGATATATCATACTCCGAGTACATCGTAGTACGATCCAAAAACCTTCGTTGCTCCGTCATCCAAGGGTGTTGGTGCATTGACAGTAGAATGGTACTAGCATAACCCATATAGTGGGACGGGTTTTTTTCAAAGAGTAGTGGGACACCAAACAAAAATGTCGTTTTCACATTTAATTCATCCCTGAAGGCTGGTGATTGTGCTACTTAAGAACGGTAGTTAACAGTTTTTCAGTAGGGGTTACAGTTGATGGTTGTGGAAATCTTTGGATGCATCAAGAGTTATGATGCCCAAAAGTCGAGTAATTTTTTTGGGGGCACAAGGTGGAACGTGAATTATTTTCAAACATTGACAACACGATAAATGCACGACGAGTCCCACTATTGAGTTAAAAAAATCATCCAAAAAAAAACTACGACTAAAGATATCTTTCTGATTATCAGTCCTTTCGCCATTCTTCTTCGACCAGTTTGTGCGCCTCACAATTCTGCACATTTTGAGGTGCTGTCAGCCTCTGACGACCGGTTTTTTGGTATCGATTAATTTTTTTAGTCCCACTATATGGGTTATGCTAGTACCTGGTACATACACCAGCCACCAACATACTCTTGTTGCTAGTAGTACACATGTGTGAGTTTCATGTGTATATTCATAGTACTTGCACGAGCAAGTACTCCGAAGTAGCAGATCATATTGACTTACACTCTTTATCAGAATTTCAATGAGCATTCTTGCTTGATCTCACAGCGTCAGAATCAGAATCATTCCTATTCATAAGAGCGGCAATTGTGTTGTCGTTTGTTGGTATTGCTTGTTGCCCGGTGGCGTTAGTCCCACTACAAGTTCACGTTGTTGCTCTGCACAGATCAACATTGCTCCATTTGCTGTCGTTACATATATATTGCAGTGCTTTGCATCCCTATCTTCTTCCATTCCATTCACTTGGATTCTACACATCGTACTTGACTACAGTACTAACTACTGAGTATCTGTTGTGTGAGCATATCCTAGATATCATCATATGTTGGTGGAAGGCAATCCTAATGACACATGGAACTCTGAAGAAACATTACAAATGGTCAACACGGCATGCCTGAATCGATGCATAAGATCCAGACGCAGAACGCGACAGCAGCAGGAACAAGAACAACAACAAGATACGGTTGTTGTCGTTTGCAACATCAGCAACGATAATGACCATGACAACCGAATACCAGTCGTTTGCGCCATATCCACCACAGTACCATCAAGGGCAACAACAACAGCACCGATACGAACACACAGCCAAGGATCGAAATTCGCAGCAACAGTACTCCTTTGGCTGGTTCTGATTTCCATGGTGACATCCAACAGCATCGCCGCTGCAACAGCTGATGATTCAAAAGCCATATCCTCATCCGTACGATATCCGTCGTTATTAATTTGTACTCTGATTGATGGTTCTGTCATTGCACTGTCCAGTGATTCGGGACAATTGAGTTCCTTCTTTCAAACTGGTCGTGATCTGGTTTCGACAACTACAACTACAACTAACAACAATGACAACACTGACGACAAAAATAACCTTGACAACAACAAAAATAATAATCATGGCAACATGAACCACCATCATCACACATTGGTCGTTCCCGATCTTGACGGAAATTTGTACCAAACTCGGAATATGCAAGAATTGGGTGTTACGATTGATGAGATCCTTCAAGCACCTGTCCAAACCTGCGTCGAAAATCATTTTCCAGGACAACCGCCCCTGTGTGGTATTGTCACGGCTGCCAAGCTCACATCACTGTATGGAATGGATGCCTCGTCTGGAAAACTGGTTTGGAGTTCGCATTCGTCATCGCCACCATCAGATTCGTCATCCAATACGAAATCATCATCGAATGATATTGTCGTACTGCAGCGAGAGGATTACTTTGTACAACACCTTTCGGCATCCACGGGAAATCAAGTTTGGAATGTTACCCTGGGACGCTTTTCGGCGCCTAATTTTGGATCCAAACGGCATTCTGCAACGACTGGACCAACGACGACATCGACCACTGGTCATCTTATGATTGATGATGATGGAATCGAGGATCTCACTCCCGAGAATGAAGATGATAATATCGGAATGATGATGGTCAAGATGCCTTTTATATCCTTTGATGAACAAGGTCGCATCCTCACAGTCATTGATCAAAACACTCGACAAGTGCAATGGCGACGACAATTGCCACATGTCATTGCCCGAGTGTATGGATTGTGTGATGGAATATGGGTTCCACTCACCATTGTTGAACCGGACGATAGTGAAATTCCCGAGGACCATGACGTTGATACGGGTACTCCATTGTCCGAACCGCAACAATTGCTCTTGCCACCATCCAATCAAGATGATGAAATTTATCAACTTTTAATGGAACAACAATTGAAGCAAGCATATACAGCACAACAGTGGGCATTCGACACGGGTGTTGGACTCTACCATCCGCCACTCGCAAACGAGTTGAACAATTTCAACGACAATTCGGACGAGGCGCGAACTCAGGAACAACTACAACAACAACAACAACTACAACAACTACAACAACAACAGTTGGGAAACGGAGTTGTGGGCCCAATGTGTGTGCTCGATTCTCTGCGGCCCGATGTCTTCATTTGTGTTCAACCCGGTGAACCGGCATTCTATGTTCCCATCCCCGATGGCGTACAACAAACACCAATCGCAACAGTCCCTGTATATCCACCGGATTTGAGACCATCCGGCGGTTTATTCCTCACATGGCCAATCTTGGCGGGTATTGTTATCACCGCCATTGCCGGAGCCTGTGGAATCGTGTACATGTACCTGAATAAGAAACAAAATTGGTTGGTGCAGCCAGAAGATTCGACCCCAGCTACATCACATCACAGCGACATTCCTCCCAATTTTTCACCACTATCATTGGACCGGCATGTGTCGGTACCAATCGAGGGAAATCATAATCATCTTCGTGACAGTAATACTACCAGTAGTAGTATTTCACCACACGTGGTGACGAGAAGCACGAGCATGCCAGTATTGAGTCGAGACAAGTCGGCGGTCAGTGGGGATAAGGGAAGCACGCTGCTCGACTCGTTATCACCGGGAGGCACTACCTCACTGCGACAGAGGTCTTCCAACACTGTCTCGGACAATAATTCCTCGACAGCTGCACAATTAAGTCAAGTATCCCCTATGCTCAAGGTACCAGCAAGCCTGGAAGGCTTTCCCTTGGTTCGATACTCGAGATATCGATCGGAATTCAAGGAACTCGCACCACTCGGGAAGGGAGGATTTGGATCTGTATTTGAATGCCAAAACTTGCTGGATGGTCGCAAATACGCCGTTAAGAAAGTGCCGATTCAACTCTTTGACGACCCCCAGCTCACCCGAGATCGTCTTCAGCGAGTTTTAAGAGAAGTCAAGATTTTGGCGCTGCTGGACCATCCCAACATTGTGCGATATTACACGGCATGGATGGAAGTGGAAGAAAGAACCGACGAAGGCAGAGAAAACATGTCTTCAGCAGCACGAGGCACTGGCGATGAGGGTTATTACACCAGTTACAAGTATCGTTCCAAACGATATTCAAGTAGCATCTTGTTGACAACGGCGGGTTGGCTTGACGATGGTCGACCGAGTCAAATGACGATGAACCGGCGAAGAGGACCACCCCAACAGAAACGGAAATCGCAACCACCACAACCCAATCCTTTAGGAACTCATTGGAATATCTTTGATGAGGACATGTCACAGTTATCTCTCGAGAAACGAACATATGCCTCTGTCGAATCACTCTCCGATTATGGCTTTCACTTTGAACGCGACGAGAACAGCGGCGATTCGACTAATGAGCCAACCGAGGAGGAAGACGAAAGCAACGATGATGACAACAACACATCCAGCAAAATGGTACAATTTGAGCCAATTCATCAGCAGGAGCAGAGCGATGACGACGACGAAGACAACGTTTCATCATCCTGTTCCTCGGACGATGGCAGTCTTGGAACCGTCTTGTCTGAAAAGTCTGATGCGGAATCCTCGGTTTCTAAAACACCGAGTGAGCCAAAGTTGCGACACATTTTGTACATTCAAATGCAACTTTGTGGTCAAAAGACTTTGGCTAACTTTCTTTGTAATCACAAGGCACGCTGTACACCTGATGGGACAGAAGTGGATATCCACTACGCGCTCAAGTTATTTCACCATATTGCCATGGGTGTCAAGTACGTTCATTCTCAAGACTTGATCCATCGAGATTTGAAACCAAATAACTGCTTCATGGATGATTCCGGCATTGTCAAGGTTGGAGATTTTGGTCTAAGTCGAGAAACAAATAATTTGATGAATACATCGCTGCGCGCTGAGGAGGACAGATCTTTGTCGAATGGCGATGGGGAGGAAAATACTGCTGGGGTTGGAACACGGGCTTACGCCAGTCCTGAACAGATTAAGGGCTCAGACTACGACAACTCGACCGACATTTACTCACTTGGGTTCATTCTCTTTGAACTGACCTTTCGAATGTCCACTGGAATGGAACGGCATATAATGTTCTCCCGATTGCGACAAGGAGTGATTCCAGACGAGTGGGCAACCAATGTTGCTGGATCGTTCCCCATTCTTAACTCCATGCTTTCGGCGATGCTGTCTCCAATCCCATCGGAACGTCCATCTGCAGATGATATTGTTCGAATGATGGACAAGGTATTGGGGGAATTCACAATCCAATCCTTGGATCAGAGCCTACAAGATGAGAGTTCCATGTTGTTGCTGCGCGTCGAGGTCCAACCTTCGGATCTTGTTTTAAATCGAACCATGCAGCTCATCAAGGATGCCGCCCCTGGCGTGAAGATTGATCAATACGGCCTCCGTTCTGGAGGTGACTCTAGTACGATCATTGAGTTTGCCTTGTCAGGGACAGATCAGACAGGACTGGACCTTGTCTTATCGGCCATGCAAGCATGTCCTGACATCAAAGTCGCCAGACAGGTGGCGAACAAGAGTAAACTCAGTCGCCAGCAATCTTACTCGGCTACGACCGGTAGTGACTGCACACGCGATTAGTAGACTACCGTCTCTGACACTCTACTAGAGATCAATCCAATCAGCATAATCTGCAGCCAAGTATTAAATGCAAGTTTTAATAGAAGTAGGGTTCCAAGTTTCGATTCCAGTGCTGCTGCCACGTTCGCTGTTCAACATTCAACACTACTGTATGTACTTCGTACCGTATAGAGATTTAACGGTAGTATTTTTTTTGATAAGGTTAGCATTTTCATTCACTCAATGCGAAAACTGCAGGGGTGAAATGAGGTACAGTAAGAATACTCATCTAGTGGTACCGGTGCTGTACAAAGGGGGGATCAAGTATGGCGTCTCATCAGAGGTTCATGTCATCTCACAAGGTTATTCAACGATTCTCGAACCATTGCGCTATCCGACGCGACGCGCATTTGCAGTCAACACGTACAGGACATCAACCGTGCAGCATGAGGTACCGTAAGGCAATCCTCCTCCTCCTGATAGCTCTTTCCATCGTGGCAAAGGACGTCTCGGCTGGGTGTAGCGTTGTCAACAGGTTCATCGGGGTCGACAGCGGCGACTTTGTAGGCATGTCCTTCAAATACGATCTTACGGTAAAGAGTGGAACAACCCAAGCAGATATCAGAACAAATATCTTGCCAGCAATCGAAAAGGCACTTGCCAAAAAAATCGCCCCCTTCATGATCCCCGCCTGCGCAGCGAGTGGAACGGACACTTCCAAGTATCCTGACGTTGTTGGCCTGGACCTTGATCCAAAAGATACAATTGCAGGCGCCTGCGCCTCCAATGTGGCCAATTGCTACACCATCAACGGCAAGATGAGCGTCTATGTGTCAACCACAGCCAATAATGTTGCATCGTATTTCAATTTCGCAGTGGCCTCTGTGTTAGGAACGCTCAAGACAGGAACCCTGGTGGATCTTGCCATTGCTTCATTGGGAAACTTTAAAAGCGTTACAATTCCAACTTTGCCACCAACTCCGTCGCCAACTCCCCCTCCTTCGCCACGGCCTACATTGGCTAAAACGTCTCCTACGTCCTTGCCAACACGGTGGCCGGTACAGAAAACAACATCTGCGACGACAGCCCGCCCAACATTCCTGGTGCGAAGCCCCACATTGAAAACGACGAGTAGGACTGAGCTGCCTGGATACACGCTGGCGCCTTCCGTTCCACCCGAGTTGTCAGAAAGTGAAAAGGCTTTCTTTCAAAGGGTGATTGATCTCAAGGACAATGTCCCTGGCCTTTTCTATTTTGCGATCGGTTCCGTCGTTTTTGCAATCCTATTTGCCATCATTGGAGGCTGCATTTACTATCAGAGATTAAAGGAAGCAAAGAGAAAGGTAATTGGGGGTCCACGAAAGAAGACCACCAAAAAATGATTGATCTCGGCGTTCATTCCGCGTAAGTACCTTCAAAATACGCAACAAGCTTTGATCAGTAGCCTTGAAATGAGGCGCTGGGACCATCTGAACATTGTCGTCACCTTTCTTGGCTTCCAAGTAGCCATTTCCTCTACTTTTCTTCATCTCGGTGCATGATGCATTGAATTACGGAAGACTGCGCCCGAATACGCGGACTTTCAATTGCGACGAAACGCAGATTATCGCAGAGAAGTCGCATACTTAAGATAACGAGGCACACCATTGCTTGCTGGTTCCGCCATTGAATGGATGACCAGCTTGATGGCTGGACGTGTTCTACAGTGATCTATTTTGCAATGCTGAGTAGTCCTGACAAGAGGCAGAGCGTGATTGGATTGAGTGGACGGCGAGCGGTTTTTGTTCTTGGTTTGCATTGTGAGAAAAGGATACGACTGGAACTCCGGGGATAAACCGTGGTGATTTGGTCGCATAATAATAGCAAGGCGAACGAATGAGGACCTTTCTCCGGCGAATGAATGAGGACCTTTCTCCTTGTGATGAATCCGATATAATCTGAACCCGGCTATTTCAGTCGACAGGTACGACAACCATACCATTTCGATGAGCTTTGCGAACCACCAAGCTGTATAAGGCCGAAATTGAACTAATTTCTGCACACCGCTGTGATATTATTTCCAAAAATGGTTTCCACCTTGTAGACCCCAACGATATTGTAGCCATGCACCTTCCGCGATGTCTAAGTGTAGAATGGATCATAAATATATCCGACGCACTGGAATGCATTCGTGATCCTAGTCTGACTACTTGGGTACTGGAGTAACTGGTGCAAGTTATCCGAGCCTGCAAGTACTTGTACCTTATGCTTTACAGCATGCATGAGCACAACTTATTCAAACTTTGGAGACTGGTGGACCTCTCCTGTGCTGTGTTGCTATCAGTCAGTTGCCATTGGAGGTACTGTTGATGGTCTGAACGTAGTGTAGTAATTGGAGTTTGAATGATGTGAAATGTGAAGTACGATCACACCGTACCCAAGCACATTAAGGTTACTTTTGCCTTTGGAAGGGTTCGTACTTCAAACTTGAAACTCTCATTCTGTAGTACCAGTAGCGTGGACTGTTGTCAGGAAAACAGTAAAATACCAAAATGCGTTAAGGTTACACTACCTTGATTTCACTCAATGCGAAAGTTGCATATGATGTAGTCTACCTTCGCACTCTGGTATGCTTGAGTGCGTACATGGGAACTGTTTGCTTCGCTACATGCTCGTTGTTTCCAGACAATTTCGATCTCAGGGGAAAACTTCGGCGAAAACAGGGCATTAACCATTCATCATGTGGTGTGGTAAGGCAATCCTCCTCCTGCTCGTCCTCGCATTCACGGCAAAGGACGTCTCGGCTGGGTGTACCGTCGTTGACAGGTTCATAGGGGTCGACAGCGGCGACTTTGTAGGCATGTCCTTCAAATACGATCTTACGGTAAAGAGTGGAACAACCCAAGCAGATATCAGAACAAATATCTTGCCAGCAATCGAAAAGGCACTTGCCGAGAAAATCGCCCCCTTCATTATCCCCACCTGCGCAGCAAGTGGAACGGACACCTCCAAGTATCCGGACGTTGTTGGCCTGGATCTGGATCCAAAAGATACAATTGCAGGCGCCTGCGCCACCAATGTGGCCAATTGCTACACAATCAACGGCAAGATGAGCGTCTATGTGTCATCCACTGCCAAAAATGTGGCATCCTATTTCAATTTCGCAGTGGCGTCTGTGCTCGGAACGCTCAAGACAGAAACGTTCTTGGATAATGCCATTGCTTCGTTAGGCAACTTCATAAGTGTGCAAACCCCTTCGTCGTCGCCTACGTCGTTACAGCCTACATGGGCGATACCAAGTTCCACGTCCTTGCCATCGCCAACACCGTTGCCGGTACAGAAAACATCTGCGACGACAGCCCGCCCAACATTCCGAAGCCCCACATGGGGAAGTAGAAGGACTGGGTTGCCAATTTCCGTGCTGGCCCCATCCGTTCCACCCGAATCATCAGGTGAGGAAAAGACATTCATTCAAATGGTGAAAGACCTCAAGAATGACAACCCTGGTCTTTTCTTTTTTGCTATCGGGTCCATCATAGTCGCAATCATACTTGCTATCATTGGGGGCTGCTACTGCTACTGGAAGGTAAAGTTGAAGGTATACGATGCCGCTCTAGGTAAGGGCAATGGAAATCAGCAAAAGAAGCCCACCAAAAAGTGAACAATCCAGCATTCATCCCATGCAACTACATCTCTGAACTGAGAAATGGAAGTATCGCCGTGGGTGTTATTTGATGGACGTTGGCGAATTGGAGCGCTGACATGTGTAACAAGTTTTGATCAGAAGTCTTATAATATCATATTGGGACCATCGGAATATGACTTTCTCTACTTGTCTCCACCTCGGTTGTATGATGCATTAATTTACGGTCGATAGCGCCACTATGAGTGGTCATGGAATTGCCAACTTCCACAATATTGTTTCCGACGAAATGGTCAAGAGTAGCGACAATAAATTGATGGTCTGCTTGATGTCAATAGGCGTTTTCTTCATCAGCCAATTTGTTCTGATTGAAAGTATGGCATCTGGAAACGCTTAAGTTGGGTTGACTGGACTGGTAGCGGCTTTGTGAGAAAGGACACGACCTGGAGTACTGGGATGAACCTAGGTAATTTGGTTGCATTATAGCAACAATATGAACGAATCAGACTGTGGCTGGTGTGCTTAAGCTGGCTTATTTGGAACCAGACTTTAGGGAACCAGACTTTAGGTAGTTGACAGGTATCGCAATGCGTTGCTAGTAAAACTTTCGATGACCTTTGCCTTCAGAACCAAGATGTAGAAGGACGGAATAAAGAAAATGTATAGTAGCCCACGTAGACCATGTTTTCACAAGAGCTTCTGACACAAAATAAGCTTCCCACAATGCGACCAGCTAGAAGACTCCAACAATCTTTTGGCTCTCCGCTCTCCACTTTCACCACAACTCCTTTGGGCGTGCTATCCTAATTCCTAATAATGTTTTTTTGGAAACAGGAGAAGTATAGTCAGGCTAAGTATTGTAGAAAATGCTACTCCCGGTGTCGGTGCCTGTATTCTGTATTGTGAATTGTGATACTCGTACTGTAGTTTGGAGGAGGACCGGTATAAGTATATAGGCTGGTACTACAGTACTAGGTAGTGTTACAGAGTTGTATGCAATATGGACTGTGGAGTGTGGAGGCTGCCAGGGATGCGCACAATAATATTGTTATTGTATTGTTGGTTTTTGATTTTACAATACAATATATTGTTATTGTTGGACCAACCAATACAATATATTGTTATTGTCCGACAGACCAATACAATATACTGATAACAATATATTGCAATATATTGTTCATACTCGGAGTACTTCATACTACGTACGGCACGCTGGAAAGCGTGCCAGCAGTAGTAGATAATACTACTACTGTCTTACTGTACATATACAATAATGTACAGTACATTGTACAATATATTGTTATTGTTAGGCCTACCAATACAATATATTGTTATTGTTGGACCTACCAATACAACATATTGGTATTGTTGGAAACGCCAATACAATATATTGTTATTGTCAGACGAACCAATACAATATATATATTGGTAACAATATATTGCAATATATTGTACATACAATATATTGTTGCGCTTCAGGCTGCAGCACCTACAGTACACTTCACATACTACTAGTAGCTACCGGTAGTACAATTCCTTGGAGTTAATTTGATTCGTCTATTTGGTACCAGTAGTCCGTATGAATTATGCTTGGGGTGATAGCATAGACCTCATTAAGGATACGTCCGTAAAGATTTCACTCAATTGAGAATTGGGAAAACTGCACATGTGAGCCATCCCCCCCCCCCCCCGTGTACGAGGTAAGATGTGGGAGCATGTGCTTAAAACATTGATACTTGCCTACATTTACATTACCTTCATACATTCTCGTTATCTTCTTACCATAACGATCCGAATCGACGCGCTCTCACAGGTTCGCAGGGCATCCGATGTCCATCATGCAGTGTGGTAAGGCAATCCTCCTCGTCCTCGTGCTCGTCCTTTCATTCACGACAAAGGACGTCTCGGCTGGGTGTACCGTCGTTGACAGGTTCATTGGGGTCGACAGCGGCGAGTTTATAGGGATGTCCTTCAAATACGATCTTATTGTACAGAATGGAACAACACAGGCAGACATCAAGACAGCCATCCTGCCAGCGATCGAAAAGGCACTTGCGGAGAAAGTCGCCCCCTTCATGATCCCCTCCTGCGCAGCAAGTGGAACGGATACTTCTGACTTTCCGGACGTGGTTGGCCTCGATCTGGATCCAAAAGATACGATTGCAGGCGCCTGCGTCACTAACGTAACCAATTGCTACACAATCAATGGCAAGGTCAGCCTCTATGTGTCAAGCACTGCCAAAAACGTAGCATCGTATTTCAATTACGCAGCGGCGTATGTGCTGGTAACTCTCAAGACAGGATCGTATGTGGACAATGTCATTGTTTCGTTGGGAAACTTCAAAAGTGTGCAAACGCCTCCGCCGTCGCCATCTCCGCCTACATCAGCCGTCGTGACGAGGCGCCCGACCAAGGCACCTACGATTTGGAGGACCACTGCCAGACCAACCCCGACGGATGAGCCAACCTCGGCACCATCCAAGGGAACTTTGTTGCAAAAGGCAAAGGGCCTGGAGCAGAGTAACCCGACAGCTTTCTATGGTGGGATCGGTGTCATCGTTCTCATCGTTGTGGTGATCATCACTCTGATTGTTGTTTGCTGCAGTCGCGGCAAGCAAAGTCTGTAACTCCATGGTGCTTTTTTTGTTCAGTGGTAGTACGATTACTCCGAGACTACTGCACCGATGAATTTGCTCTGTCTTATAATGGGGTATATTTTTGTTTATGGCTGTTTTGCCTGTGCTTTTATCGTATTGAATACACACCCTGCGCTGATATTTTGCTCCGATGGCGGCCCACTCTGCGTTTGGCGTACGCGCCGATTCCATGCAAGTGGTTCAGCAATGACGGGCAATAGCTTTTCTACTGGCCTACTAGCTAGATGAACGATCCCCCCCCCCAATGGTTCTCACAAAAGTTCAATGGAATACGAGCCAAATGTCCAGCGTTCGCGAACGTGTCGAGTGAGGTTTCGCCTACATCCACCAACCATGGGCGTTTGTCAACTTCAGAAATGGTCTGAAGATATACCAAATTCCAGTTGCAAAGTACTAGTACGTAGTTGCGACCTTTCTTTGCAACCTCAGGACAACTTTTTATGGGAAGCAGACGATTAGTTTTTTTTCGATTCTGCGGGCGACCGCATGTGTCAATTGATAACTACTATTAGCAACTTATTGATTAGCAGAACTAGTAGTACTAGCTAGCATCACTATCTCTAAAGTACTAAAAGAAGTATGAATTGTTGTTTTGCGATGGCATGGTCGCTTGAGTACTACTAGCTACCATACCATCGTCGTATCCCCAGCATATCTTGCAGCAACGTCATCAATTCTCCTTGTCACTATCGTCATCATCACAACCACCAGTATCACCCCCACCAGCAGCACTTTGATCATGAGAAGCAAAGGCAGTAATACTAGGAGCAACCCCCCTGGTGCCAGATCCTCCATCTGGAAAACGATTCATGACTGCGGTCATGAAGTTCATCATCTGCTCCTGCATTTTGAATTCCCTTTCCGTGTTTTCCTTCTGCTGGTGAGATTCCATCGTCATATTTTTCTCTTGGCAATCATGATATCCATCCAGTTGTCCTTGGTCTCCAACACTGGATATTAGGCCACAACAATGGTGAGGATGACACCCTTTCCAAGAGTCCCCTCGCCACTGGAGCCGTACTGATCCACCCAAGATGAACCTTCTTCGTTCTCAACAGAATCCCGTTTTTGAGCACTGTCGTTTGCGTCGTTCTTCGATCCGCCGTATCAACATAAGTCGATACGGGATTTTTAACTCTGTGGTGCAGCGGCCACATTAGTGGCATTGCAATCGTTTGTCATGGGCGGGGAGCGAGAGGACATTTCGTTTTTATTTTGGTGTGTGCGTCTCATAACCGGTTCTGAATCCAAACAGAATCGTTTTGGTGGAAACACAACTCTACCCGGATCTCCCTATTCTGATAGTTATCAACGTTCTCCAGAATGGGCATCCTGTAGGAAGCCGGGATCCGATGTTTTCATATATCCATATGCAATCATACTGATACGGACAAAAGGGTGTTCTAAAAAATGACCATTATATAGTAGTGCATCTTCTACACTCATCTACGTGCGACTACATGTACTACAGTAGTACCCTAAGTAAAGCGACGAGTTCAAGAAAAAATAACATATATATATATTGAAAACCGTGTGCGGTTGATTCGCCGCATTGGTGGTCGTAAACTGACATTTTCAATCGTTGCGCAACTGTCCATGAGTGAAAGGATCGTCAATGCATGACTGACAGTGATCGTTGGGCAGTGCAGTAGTAGTTGCGCAGCTTTTTTTGTCCAGTGTGTGTATGATAACCAGACACGACGTTGTTTCAGTGGGGGCTGGGTGGTAGTCGTATTTTTGTATTCAGTCGAATGCGAGACAGAACCAGCTTCTCTCGTTGATACCTACGATGCTTGGTACTGAAAGCTGCTAAATAGTTCAGTATGTTCCGAACGAATCGTCGCACTTTGCTTCATTATTTAGTCAGCGCTGCACTCCCTACTGGGAGTTGAGATTTCCTTCATAACGAAAGAGTCCACCACATTTATCAGTTGGAGATAAGTTCAAAAACCACGTTTCACTGTGCTATTTCACTCTGTTTATAGTCGATACCTCGGGCAGAATGAAGTGGTATCGGTGGATTTTCGTGTTCCTTGCCTTGTCTGGTTGGATTCTACTTGTCACTGCAGTAGTATACGTCTTTACTTATTTTCGACCACCTGCTGCAGCGAAGTCGTCTCATCCCACCCGCCGACCACGTACGATGCCCCCCACACGCGTACCTATTGCAGTCGCGCGCATCAGCCCTGACCCAACCATAGCGCCTCCCTCCTCGGCGCCTATTGCAGACACGAGCGCCAGCCCCAAACCTACTACTACGATGCCCCCCACACCGGCACCAAATACGGGGGCGGCACTCACATCGACACCGACCTTCTTGACGCCGGAACTAATCGCTTGCAAGTTTCTTTCCATTCCGAATGCGACGGAGTGTCGATTGAGAGAAACGTTTGATGCGTACAATTACGGAGACAGAACAACTGGTTACACTATTCCAAGTGAGATTGGACTCTTAACACAGTTGAAGGTTTTGCACTTCTGGGACAATAAGTTGAATTCCACGATACCAACTGAATTCCACGATACCAACTGAGATCGGGCTCTTGACACAGTTGCAGGTTTTGGGATTCACGTACAATTCATTGGTGTCCACAATTCCAAGTGAGATTGGTCTTTGACACAGTTGACGCAGTTGTCTTTCTCCTTGAATGATTTGACTGCCACAATTCCCACCGAGATCGGACTCTTGATTCAGTTGACCCATTTTGAATCATCCTCCAATACGTTGACTTTCGCAATTCCAAGCCAGATTGCGCTCTTGACTAAGTTGACTTCTTTCGATGTCTCTGCCAATCGGTTGGAGTCCACAATTCCACGTGGGATCATGCTTTTGACTCAGTTGGTATCTTTGGATTTCTGGGTCAATGCGTTGACTTCAACAATCCCAAGCGAGATCGCGCTCTTGACTCAGTTACAGTTTTTGCAATGAGTTGAAGGGGACAATCCCTAAAGAGATCGCGCTCTTGACTCAGTTGATATCTTTGGATTTCTTTTCCAATATTCTGACTTCCACAATTCCAAGTGAGATTGCGCTCTTGACTAAGTTACAGCATCTGGCATTCCCTTACAATCAGTTGAAGTCCACAGTTCCGAGTGAGATTGGACTCTTGATTCAGTTGACATCTTTGGCTTTGTCCGGCAAGTTGTTGAACTCTAAGATTCCAACTGAGATTGGACTGTTGACACAGTTATGGGTTTTACATATCGACGAGAATGCGTTAACTTCCACAATTCCAAGCGAGATGGCACGGACTCTTGACACAGTTGTATCAATTGGATTTGTTCAACAATTCATTGACTTCCACAATCCCTAGTGAGATCGGACTGTTGACAGGATTGCAGAAATTGTCCTTGTACATCGATTCGTTGTCTTCCACAATTCCAAGTGAGATCGGACTCATGACACAAATGAGATCGGACTCATGACACAATTGATGGAATTGTATTTGTTCAACAATTCGTTGACGTCCACAATTCCTAGTGAGCTTGGACTCTTGGCCAAATTGTCGATTGTGAAAATCAATAACAATCAGTTGAAGGGGATAATTCCATCATCCCTCTGCTCGCACGCTTCTACTATAACGATCGACTGTGGTGAAATTACGTGTAATTCAGACTGCTGCTCGGATGCTGAAGCTGGCAATTATTGTGGATAAAGGAATGAACGCATGCGTGGAAATAAAAGGGACGAATACCAGATGACGGCGAAAGGCGAGGCACTGGCGACGGGTCGAGCTTGAGATCGGAAATGGAACGGCGAATTGGATTGATCATTCGATTTGTTTTATGTGGGCTTGTGTGCTCGATGTTACTTAGGAAATTGTGTGACGTGTGATGAGTATAGTGCTATACCCTGTGTGTCGGACCGGATTGCCTACAACAGGCTTTTCAGGGCCCGAGTTACCTGGATGTTTCTTGTTCAAGGGTTTCGTACTTTCAAAGTGAACGATAACTATTCAATGTTTGGATCGACTACGTATTCGTAGGATAATGTCCAGAAGCCAACGGCTTCCAGCTGCCATTGGCTCCTGGAAGGATCACTACTGCTTTCACCAAGGTTTGTCATGAACGTTTCATTGACTCGATCGATGCTCTGGATGGAAACATGGCTTGACCGAAGAAGGAATCAAATGCATGCATACCGGATCGGACCAAGCCAAGTCAGGCCCATTAGTAATGTGTTGCACAGCTCGGATACCACACACATCTCCTGCCGCCTGTCCGGGGTGAGATCAAACTTTATAGCGAACAAGTCGTGCTCTTGCTGATCATTTTCCATACGATAGGATTGCAGCCCTAGACATTCTTATCATCCACAACGGCATCTTGTTTCGTGCGATCGTTCTGCGCGACCATGTTTTCATCATTTTCAGTGTCAGTGAACATGTTGGTGGCGTCTATAGGCGGTCACAACCACATGAGGATTTCATACGAGATGAGTCACCGAAGGGATGAATTCAAGTCACCACATCATTACGTCGTACTCTTGCATACACCATGTTTAGAAAGAACACGCGCCTCGATTCCATATGGATTTCAAGAGCCAAGCAATTGAACAAATTCAATTTGAGAAGGCAACGCCGAAACGATTGAGCTCGCCATCCTTCGGCCATGGGTGACATGACGGTGTCCTGAACCTAGAAGAAGAAAAGAAGTGAGGTTGCAACTCATACCAGGTTCCGTTGACAAATTCAACAGCACAAAAGAGACTCACAACATAGCGTTTGCATGAGACGGTTTGGATGCCCATTGCTGGGGCGATGGAGGATTGTCTTGGTACTTCAAAGAAGATTGAATTCAAAATAGACCCTTGCGCTCATTGCAGACCTCTTGCAAAGAACGCACGCACGCGCCCAATCAACACCAGCTCGGAATCGAAAGCCATGCCCAAAGACAGAGTGCAGCGCTGCAAGAGGAAGGATCTTGAGCGGCCGCATGAATAGATTGAACTGTATAGCTTGCTGGCTTCCAGCCGCGGCACATGTTGGTTTGTGTGACAAGAGATTGTGAACAACGAAAACAGATCTTTTTTATTGGAACATTTCCATCATACTCCGTGCTGTGCATGGTGCATGCCGCATTGTTGCAACTAGCTACTCCGTCCACAATATGATAGAGCCTTCAACTCGTTATTGTTTTTTCTTGAACGATATAGATAGTGTTGATAGTAGTCGGAAGTTAATCAAACTTCGAACCTAACTAACGGGATTGTTGCGAGAAAGTGCACTCGCAACAAATCCTTTTTTATTCTCTTCGTTTATTAGTAGTGCCCTTCGTTCTTTTCCACGCACGGGCCCTCTGACTACGTCGGCCCACGTACGTTCACATATAGCACTCTTCTTACCTCTTACTTCTCCTTCATTAGTTCCTCTGCACCCGGAGGTGCGACGTCGCGCGTATTCGGTTGTCTTTTTCCAACACGCCTCGACCGGTACGGCGGGGTCGCGCCGGAGGGTGTCGATGTGGCTGTATCCTAGAATGACATCTCGGAAACGACGAAACAAATTGCCCTGCAAAGGCTTGGTAAAAAATCCGCTAGCATCTCGAGAGTGGGGCAGTGTTGGATGGTTACGCCGTTCGACTGCACTCGATCCTTAATCCAAAAATATCTGATGTCGATGTGCCTGGACTTTTGCCCAGCCGACATCCGCCCGTTCTTCTCCAACTTGATGGCGCTTTCGTTGTCCTGTTGCAGCGTGCTCTCCTTCACTTCGTATCCTTGTCCTTTCAGGAAGTTCTGTACCCACATTAAGTTTGGGAGGTAATCGCTAGCTCCGACTAGCTCGGCCTCGGTGGAACTCTTGGTGTTCAATTTCTGTTTGGCTGACTTACACACGAGGCCACCAGTACCGAAAGACAGTAAGCCGCCGGTGTGGCTCTTCATATCGGGGTGAACTGCGTATGATGCGTCCACCCATGTTCTGATTTTTCCCATGTCGTCCGAACCGATCGTATACTTATAGTGTAAAGTACCCTTTAAGTACTCCAAAACTCGTTTCAGTTTCGCTTGATCCTGTACGGTGCATTTGGAAACTCGTGTGCACAAGAAAATGACGGTAGGAGTATATCCATGCGTGCGCGTATGGACACATACAGGAGCTTGGCTGTCACGCTGTGAAAATCTCGGCTTCCCTCTTCGCAAGGGGTGGTGCGATGGCGTCGGTTTCGAATAGGTCCCTTCTGGCTGGTGTTGCTGCGGTTCTGGATATTTCAATCCGGAGTCCACGATGGCTTCTTCCAAATAGTCCCGCATGGTGATCTCTGCGGTTCCATTCTCCTTGTACAGAATCTTCATCCCGAGGAACGTGTGCTCTTTGCCTCTGGTGACGGTCATCTTCCCGAACCGATCCTCAATCTGTTCGATAACTTGGGTAACAACGTTTGGGTCGACGTGCGAAATTTTCATGTCGTCGACATACCACGCAACCGTGCATTGCTTACCGTTTATGACCTTGTTTGCAACGCACGGGTCATACGGGTTGAGTACGAAACCGATTTCCTCGAGGTAGGAGTGAAACATTTCATACCACAGTAGAGCCGACTGGACGCACCCATAAAGGGCTTTGATCAGACGAACGTATATGACTTTCGCGCCGTTCTCGACAGTCACGAAGGCGGTGTACTTGGGGTTCATTTCGCACAGTATGTCAACGGATGCACCCGTGAACTTCATGATAACGAAGTCCTTCATGTACGCTTTAAGATAGGCACCGGCGATGTCCAATCGATATCATGAGCGAGTCCGTACCCACAGTTGGGGATGCAGTTTCAGACTTATCGTACAAAGTTCTCTGTGCTCGTCCATCTGCGACAGTTCGTCCTTTTAGCTTTCCGCACCGTTTCTCCTTGATGAGGTTTATGGCTCTGAGGGCCGATTTCTTTGGGCCCTGGTCAGCTTCGGGTCAAGCGGCTCGTAAGCGGTTAGGTCTTCGAGTTGAGCGAATTTGGCCATTAAAGCCTCCATCGCCTTTCTTCCGTGCTTTTGATCCCAGCATTAGCAGACATCTGCGTCATGGTGTAGGCAAACGCAGGGTCAGTCGCGCACATATCCATGATGTAGCGGAAAATGTCACCGCCAGCCTGTAAAAGCTGGGTTGGCGGGAAGTACGACTTATTGTTGAATGGTTCGTCCATGGCATTCCTGAATCGCCTGGCGGTCGTGTCAATCCGGTTCCGAAGGTTGTACCTGGCTTGTAAAGACGCTCCTGGTTGTTCGTACCGGTGGTCGTGTTCGCTCCTTGTTCTTCAGCGTTTGTATCATCTTGGAGCAGGAGCCCGTCGGGTGCTTCATCGTCGTCTCCCAGTAGTGTAGCATCATTAAAATCTGTGTCTGCGTCGGCATGTGGTACGTCGTAGTCCTGCTCGTAGTCTCCGTCGTCTTCTTGTGCTGTGTAGTCGCCTGTGACGTCATCGTAGGTGTATTCGTCGGCGTCTTCCTCGTCTTCCTCGTAGAATACAGATGAATCAGTCCCATTGTTCTCGGTGGGTTCGTCAATGTGGGATTCGCGTCGGGCTGTGTTATGTGCGCTCCTTGGTCCTCGAGCGCGACGGCGGGAAAAGGGGCATCGTCGGGAGGAGCAGCATCGGCGCGAAGGTCGGCCAACTCGGTCGGGTCAATGGGGGTAATCGGCGGCGAGGAGGGGTCATCGACATCGGCGCGGAGGGGGAACGTAGTCGCGGTCATATTCGTCAAGGTCAACGGGCTGGTTTGGGCGCCATTCAACGACGAGACCATCTTCCTGAATGAGGGGCTGTTTCTCGTGAAGAGCGAGGGCCTCGACGCGAGCGATGGCGATGTCGGTCATCGGGAGAGCAGTCCAGCGGTGCCGGGAGACGCGACAGCCGGACGCGAGCAACAAGAAGTGGTAGTCGCCGTGCGCGTTGCCAGTTGGGGTGAGGGCAATGGCGCCGAGGGTGCGTGCAGCAATGGTGTTGGACGGGGAATGGTCCTGGAAGAGTTGGACATAGGTGCCAAACTCGAGACGAAGGCACGCATAGTCAGGCGGCGGGACGCCGGTCACGATGGAAAGAGGGCTGAGAAAAGGGGAGACACCGTTGTCGGCGGGGAACATGTTAAGGCAACGAACAGCGTCGGCTACCATGTGGACGACCATGAGCTTGGGCAAGCGTTTAAAAGGGAGGCCGTGTACGGTGGAGCGGAGGCGCTCCTTGACGGTGCGGACGGAACGCTCAATTTCGCCAACGTGACTGTCGGGGGCGACGACGTCAAGGTGGATCGGGGCGACGGCGTCGCGAATGCAGGCAAACTCGTGGTCGACGTGTAGGGCGCACACGTTGAAACCACGGGCGGCGTAGAGGCGAAGAACGGCCTGGACCTCCTTCACCATTGTAGAGTGGGTGCGGTCGGGCACGGAGCTGACGGTGCGAAACTGGATGTTGCGCGAGATGGTGTGAAAAAAGGCGTGGCCTTGGACGAAGAAAAAATCAACGCAGAGGATGACGTCGCGGTGGTGGTCGAGCACCGGAGGGGGCAATGGAACAGATTCGAGCGCGGGTGTGTGCGTGGCGGCGCCGGCACGCGTGGTTTTTCCTTTGAGGGTGGCAATGTCAGGGCCATAAATGACAAGGGCGCGTTTCGCATCCAATGGCGTGACGGGACAGTTGCGAATAAAACCTCCGGCAAGGATGCGTTGGAAAACTGCTTCACTGGGTCGCCCGATCATGCGGTACAGGGCACGTGCCGCATCGGCATTCGCGACATCGCGTCGGCTAAAAAGCTTCTTCTGATTGGCGACGGTGGTCACCATGTTATAGGCTGTAACGCAGTGGCTACTAGCATTAGAAGGGGAAACATAAACATACAAACCACATACATGTTCGAGGAATTTCATCGCAGAGCCGTCGAGGCGGTGAACGATCATGGCAGGTTCCGTGGCGGTGTCCATCATGACGCGACAAACCTTGCGAACTTCCGCGAGGGAGAGAATGTTAGCGATGGACTGAGGGTTAAACCAAACCTTGCCGAGGTTAGGGAAATCGCCCACAAGGGTCGAGTCTTGGTGGCCGCCGTTTGTGACGGCGCGAAGAACGTGTTCGCTTGGCCTGATGTTCGTTAACATGTCGGCGTTGCGAAACACTGAGATTGTGGACTGTGAATCCAGCAAAATCCACGAGGGGTCGATTCCTGACACGCCCTGAGCAAGTGTGAAACCGTACTGAACGAGCGTAGTGCCGGCGGACGCTGTACTAGAGTTCGTGTCGGTGGGGCAGTCGGAAGCATAATGTCCTGTTTCGTTGCATCGGTAACAGGTGACGCCGTCGTGCGTGATCCCGTTTGTTCCTGGGGTGACAGTAGTGGTGCGTTGCGCGAAAGTCATGGCGCTACCCTCCGAGCCGCCGGGGTTAGCCTGGGGAACACCAGCGTTTGTGGTCGTCTCGCTTGTGCTTCCATTGTTGTGAGTCCTACTGCGGGCCGCGTTCGTTGGAGTGCGGTAATTTACGAGCAAGCTGTATGCCGATGCGAGGTCCCGCGGGTACTCATCCTTCCCTTTGCTGTACTGGTTCGAGAGGTCGGCAACCAGGGTTCCATATCTGGTCGGGTCGGAGCCACGAATGAGGGCGGCTGCAAGAGTGCAGTCGCGTGCGATCTTCATACGCTCTTCCTCGGTGTACCTGGAACCGTCGTCTTTTGTCTCTGGGGCCAACTTCGGGTTGAGTACAAGTGTACCTCCGTGGTACTCGATGGTGTCACTGCGGCTCTTCAAAGCTTCAAGGTAACTGTCAGCGCTTTGTCCCTGCTGCTGCCTGCAGTTGAGAAAACTCGCCGTGGCGTCGAGCATGGATATGTACCCGTTGTGTTTGGCGTCAAACTGCATGGTTACAGCCTTGATATTGTTAAGAAGCCATTCGCAGTCATCGTTGGCAGTGCTTTGTGCGTAGCCGTCGAGGGACTTCACTTTTGCCTTCATGGACTCACTGCACTGTCCCCAAATCACAGCGTGGAGTGCGGCGAGGTTTCCTCGGAGGACGCGCTTTCTCTTCGCGTAGTCGCGAATGTCCTCATTCCAAATCGCAATGTCTGTCTCGTCGGCGTCTGCACCTGGTCTTGCTGGCTTCTCCAGTGTCGGTAGTCTCATCTCGGTTGCAAACAGGGGCGACAAGTCTTCTGCATACTTGAGAGTCTTCTTAGCATATCCTTCCAACGCTTCAAGGGTCTTCATGTACTGCCTGCGGTCTGTCTGTTCGTCATAGCACTCAAAAACGTTCCCGTTCATCTCGGGTGTTGTGCCTTTGAACCTGGTGCTCCTGGGTCTGGAAACGGTGGAGCGTCCATGGCCACGTCCGCTTCCTCCGCGACCACGTCCTCTTCCTCGCCCCGCCGTACGGCTGGTGGAGTTGCCACGACCGGTCTCGGTCGTCAGGCCGCTGGTAGTGGTATCGGCGCCAGTGCTGCTGTTGCTGCTCATGGCTAGTGTGGTCCCGAAACGCGTTTCAAGTTGTTCGGAGCTCGCCAAGTCTTGGTCCCGTTGTCCGTGAGTATGTGGACCTGGTCGGGGATGACCTTAGTCACTACCGCTGAGCGTTCCTGAGCCTCTGTCCACGCTGGTCCAGCCGTTGCCGGTTTTCGGACTTTGTTCGTAATGCGGACGCGATCGCCTTGCCTGAAACCGTTCGTAAAGAACAACGTACCGTCAGGGAGCGTGTGGTTGTCGTTAGATTGCAGTGTCGCTGCGTTGGCCCTCTCTGCTCTTGCTAGCCTGGCGCGTTCGATCTTGACAGTGAGATCTGCTTCTCTGATTTTCAGTTCGCGTAGTTCCTCGATGAGTTCTTCAAAACTCTCGTCTTCCATTAAGCAGGTTTTGACGGAGAAACAATGTGTCAGTAAAGATACTGGGGATGTAAGTAAAATAATACCTCCTTTCTCGCAACAATGTTGCAACTAGCTACTCCGTCCACAATATGATAGAGCCTTCAACTCGTTATTGTTTTTTCTTGAACGATATAGATAGTGTTGATAGTAGTCGGAAGTTAATCAAACTTCGAACCTAACTAACGGGATTGTTGCGAGAAAGTGCACTCGCAACAAATCCTTTTATTCTCTTCGTTTATTAGTAGTGCCCTTCGTTCTTTTCCACGCACGGGCCCTCTGACTACGTCGGCCCACGTACGTTCACATATAGCACTCTTCTTACCTCTTACTTCTCCTTCATGTAGTTCCTCTGCACCCGGAGGTGCGACGTCGCGCGTATTCGGTTGTCTTTTTCCAACACGCATGCCATATCTTCAGGGGTGTCCTATTTAAGGCGACCGGGCCGGCGCGCCTAGCAGCGCCTTAATTAGTTAATATAGGCGCTTTTTTGGACCTTCAAAAAGGCGGTGTAAGGCGGTGGGGGTTAGGGGTTAGGGTTTTGGGGATTTAGAGTTAAGGTTCATGACTGTACAGAGCAGCTGCAACGCTCATCCCCACTTCAGTCCATCATGAAAATAACACTGCCAACAGACCTCACAGCTCACCATGAACAATCATGGAAGTAACTTCAATTGTTTCAGCTTTTTTCACTGCAACAGTTGAGTTCCAAGTCCAAGTAAAGCATCTTGCTACTGGCTACGGATATACTGGAGTACTGTACAACAAGGTACTGTATCCATGTCTACTGTATGTTGTTTATTATCTACTGGAGTACTGTCGTACTATGCTACGAGAATGCTCCGTACAAACTTACACGTACAATTCTACATGATGGTATGTTTGTAGCGTAGAATCTACAGGACCTTATTTAAGGCGCTATTTCAAGGCTTCAAAAAGGCGATTGGCCCCAAAATTAAGGCGCCCGCCTTAAATAGGACACCCCTGCATATCTTATATCTTCGCAAGGCTCATCACGATCAACACTGCATATGCATACTGTGTACTAGTACTGGACTACATAAGGATACGGGATACAGGCCCATCTCAAGAGCACTTTGCCCTTTGTCGTTGACTCATCTCTCATCTCTCACGCTGTTCGTGCACGACAGTAGCCGTGTACAAGTATCTCGTAGCAGTGAAGTAGGCTTCGTGGTATAGCATTTATCCACTACTTCTGTCACCGCCACAAGGAGAAAGCTTAATGTCTATATATTTCGATCTATTTAGAATCTATATCGAAGATAAAAGTAACCACTTTTGATTACATTTATCTTCATTTGTCCTTCAGCCCCTTGGACGTCATCCCATCTTCGATTTTCACCAATCAGACTGCTCAATTACTCGGCTGTTCGCAAGATCGGCGCTGGCCCGGTTGCCGAATTTTTGTTTCACATTCATGGCGCATGTGTAACATACTTGTGTACGTTGCCGGTATGCATTATGCATACTACGTACACCGTTTATAATCTGGGTTCTGGTAAAATCCAAATCGACCCCCTCAAGTATTTTGAAGACAAACCTACAACCGCTTATTACTCAAAGTCTACGAGTCGATATCATCTGTCAGCTTATGGTACTACCGGTACTGTTGTACAACACCGCGTTCAATGATTTAAAAGCGAGTACTGCAGTACAGCACTATACGTACGAATATAGAAATGCGGAATACACCGTAGATTCTATGCCAGTATCAGGTTCTCGGAGTAGTCCAGTAGCGCAGTACTCGATTGTGAAACCTACAGTACGTTGATACCGGTAGCCTCCTGTTTATTGTTGTTGTCCTGGTTCCTGTCAAAAATGCATTGAACATCTATCAAAAACAACAAGTTTCATTCCCACTGTCACTACAACTGACTGCAATTGCTACATGTAATACAGACACAGAATGGAAAGTAAATTAATTAATGAACTACAGAGATATTACATGCAGATTGTCTGCAGTTGAGGGTGCATTGTGCCAAATTGCAATTGTGGAGTATTTGTGTAATCAGTTTTCGAAATGTGTACGATACCCGTACCTTGAGTACCATTTCTACGTATGTGTGTAGGAGAAGTACGTAACTCCCGTGGCTTTCAAATTCGGATTTGGGCGCGGCTCCGTCGACCTGCATTCAAAATGCACCCTCGTAGACCCCAGCAGTTATCCCAAGTAAGTCATATTGGATACACATGGGATGAGATTGTAAGTGCATTGAGGGGTTCGTATCGATGACGTCGAAACGAAGCTACATTAATGTGTTCATGTATCGATAAGTATATCTTCGATATAGATTCTAAATAGATCGAAATATATAGACATTAAGTTTTCTCCGCCACAAGACACTGTTTCCATTTCATAACCATCATCACTTCTGAATTGACAACAGATCATTTGTTTGCAATCGGACAAGAACTGGGATTATGAAGAAAGGAATGGTAACGTAAGTGCATGCATTGTGCGACAATTGGGCAATACAGCGCATCAACACATTTCGGTATCGCAAGACAAGGTGAAGGTCTGAAGTACTCCGATATTGCTCACGTGTGATGTGGTCACATTCATGGACCGATCATCATCATTATCATCATGCTCATCATTATTTCGTTGTTCTTATATCATTAGATTTCGTCGAACCGGTGCATCCCGATTGAGCAACATTGCACTTGGAGCTGCCGTGGGCGTTGTGAGTGGATACTATATTTTTGCAGCCCCCCTGAAACAATATTGGGAAGAAAAGGAACGACAAGATGCGGCGGCGGCAGCTTCGGCGCCGACAGCGTCGAAGCAACCTACCAAGAGTAGTTGATTGTGTATTTTTCGTGCGAAAAAAAACGTAAATGGGATATGGCGTCGAATTGTTGTCGAGAAAATGGGACAACCAGGGTTTTTCACACCTGGAAGTGTGCCTCCATCCAGGGACTCTTTAAATATTCATTAGGATTTATTTCCTTGCTAAAGAACAACGCACCACTGCCGTCTTGCTGAACCGCCTTTGCTGTGGTACCTTATACACTGGTGCATTTGAAAAGCAGCATTCCGTGCTTGTCGACCAAGATTGGGATCGAGCTTGGCACGGCTCACGAACATTTCCACGAGGAAGAAGTTGAATCGCGAGATTCCATTAATACCTTGTGATACGTACACCTCTTGTCGACGATAACATCACGATCCCAGATTTAGCCATGTCAGTAGGGCATCACCTCGTTGTTCCAGGCTCAAGTTTCAAATTTCTTCCACATCCACTTGTACTCGCACTGTAGATATGAATACCAGCTACCGTCGTCTTATATATTCGTGACGCAGCCGTGCCGCATCGTGACGCATGACTCACGATTGCAGTAAACACTGAATGCCAGACACGATTCAAAATCGTTTTGACGAGCAACCAACGAGAAGCCCATCACTAATGCTCATCAATCATCATCATCAGCAGAACTCTTCAGATCGCACTTGATGCACTTTCGATCGTCCCAAACGAGAAGACCTAGATGTCTTCTTGCTCAAGGCGCAAGGCGCATACAATTCCTTCCAAAATGGATTACACTGCCCTTTCCTACATCCTCTTTGGCAACGATGGCATTGCAAAAGAGATCAGCGACTTTCAGTTCATGTCCAAAGATCATCAGAATGACGCACTTTCTAGTCATTTGACACGGCCGAATCATCCTTCACAACCAAAAAGAACACCGAAAACGACTGGGATGGAGATTCACACACCACAATCATCATTATCTGACGAAGGAGAATTCGACGATGGAGAAGAATTTGGAGACGTGGACTTAGTAGAACGAAGAGTAAAAGAAAACGAAGAGGAACGGAAGCACAAGGGCACCCTCACAAAAGGTTCCAATTTTAGAAATGATGGAAGCACTGGCGAAAGTACTCCTAGCAATGAACCAAGGATGATATTGCACTGCCTACCGACGTCAATGTTTGCCCTCTTGACCAGCATAGTAAGCTTCTATTGTCATGCCAGTCATCCGAACAAGTTGTAATTTGGAAGCACCGATGCCTCCTGCTGGCACTTGCGCCCCATCCTCGTCACCAGAACAGATTGACTGTAATTGAATTTCTGGGACGAACCTGTTTGCATGACGATCAACAATTGAAGTACATACGCCATCAGTTGCTACAGGAGCTACAATTTCCAATCAGCTTGGACCCTTGACGCAGCTGACAAGGTTAGACTTGAGATTTCGAATGTGGAAAAATCGCATGCGATCCACCAAATCATTGTAGATTTACGAATGGCGAGAGGAGAATGTGACCCCAATGGAAGGACAGAAAGTGTCCGGGTGTCGTCTTTGAGACTTTTTCGATGCATAGTGGCACCATGGGAGCAAAGTGATTAGGTTTGTGTTTGGGGAAGCTTGGCGGACCGGTTTATGGATCACACATATACAATTATTTGTATTGTGACTTCCTAACGTTGGGAGCCATATGTGGATTGGAGTGTTCTGAGGCCCAGATGTCGTTTTGCAGGTTTTGCCTGATTTTCGGATTTTACGATGTCGGTTCCGGGGTGAACGGACTTATCCACAATGGTTATTTGGAAATGTCCACATGAATTCCTATCCTCCTTCGCAAAATCATGAAGCTGTGAAATTAGGCACGAGTGAAATCGTGGGAAGATCGGGAAGTCTGGGATTCTCGACCATCTGTCTAATTTGGATAGTGTGTTACGGTAGCGACACGCCACAGCGGCGAACCGAAAGCCACGATGCTGTGTTTGCTTTGCCACTAAGGTCAAATAACACAATGTTAGCTTGGAATTAACTTCGAATTATCTCGAGATCGGTCATTTTGGAGTCACAGTATAGAATATGGCCAGACTCCACAAGCATCATTAATTGATCATACCCCGGTATACCTAGTATTTCTATGTTAAAGTCCAATGCAATGCTCGATTTGTTTCACGAGAAGGAAATGAGAATGCTCCTCATCATGACATCGGTGTCCAGGTCGATTCGCATTTTTTTTGCGAATTTTTGATCATTTAAAACGAGAAGACTTTGACAAGTGTTCGCATTCAAAGCCAAAATACGTGATGGGCGCATAAAAATGCTTCCGAAATGGACGATCATGCCCCTTCCCACATTCATGGCAAGAATGATCTTGCGAAAGAAAACAGCGGCTTTCAATTCGTTTTCGAAGATCATCAGAATGATGCTATCCCAAGTCATTTGCTACCTCCCAAACACCCCATACATGTAAAAGGACCCCCGAAATTAACAGTCGCGGCGATTCGAACAACATCGTCATCAAATCATGTAGAAGAAGTTGGAGTGAATGACGATGAAGAAAAATGCAGAGACATAGAACTACAAAGAAAAGATGGAAAAGAAGTTCAGCAGCCAGAGGAGTGCAACCCTCTAGACGTTCCCCAAGCTGATATTGCTGGAAGTATAAGCAATGTACCAATTAAGAAGTGGTACTTCCAACCAGGTTATTTGGCCATGTTCGCTGGTGCGACTTGCATTGTTATCGTTGCTATTGTTGTCCCAGTCATTCTCTCAAGCAATAGTCAAGCAGCACCGACGACCGCGGCACCGACATCGTCCTCTACATCCGCCCCCACTTTCGATCCAACCTTGTCACCCGAACAGATTGCCTGCAATTTTATTGGACGACCGAATTTGGTTGATTGTCGATCGACTGTCGAAGTTGCTACGTCTTCATCAAATGCAGCAGGAGTTACAATTCCGAGTGAGATTGGAGTCTTGACGCAGCTGACTCATTTGGAATATGATTTAAGTGAATTGATTGGGACGATTCCCTCCACCATTTCAAATCTGTCACGTCTGAACTTCTTGTCACTCTTTGATAACAAATTAACTGGAACGATCCCCCCTCTTGCAACTCTATCGCAGTTGACCTACTTGAATCTCGGTCATAACGAATTGATTGGTTCCATCCCGTCACTTTCCAATCTCTCGAAACTGGATTACCTATCAGTTGGCAGCAATCAATTGACTGGCACAATTCCCGCACTTTCGAATCTCTCTCTACTGACATGGTTGGAACTCGAGGGCAACGAAATGATTGGGACAATTCCCTCTCTTTCCAATCTCTCACAGCTAACATCGTTGCTACTTTACGACACTCAACTGACTGGTACCATGCCCTCCTACCTTTGCTCATTGCAAGGAATATCCATCTACATTGATTGTGGTGAAATAACATGTGATCCAACGTGTTGCAATTGTTGGTAAAGATATTTTTGTGCAAAAATGTGGTGGCGGGTGTCGTTCAACAAACAAGTGGGCAAACGGCCATGGCCATTGCGCAGCCGAACCAAAACGGTTGATTTTTATCTCTCATTGTATCCTTGGGCCATGGCGCGGTGGACACTTGCCTACCGGTAGATCACGTCGTATTATGCATACATTTTCGCCGATATGACCTTTTCCAATCTGTACGAAACATCCACAATCGTTGTAGAGTAACAGTATACACTCGCATTTTCTCAGAACCGACATTGGTCTCCCACTATCACGATGCATCGTCGAAAAGTGCTGGTGCCGGCGGGACGATGCCTCTCGGTCGTTTCGGAAAGCTGGGGCACGCGCGGTCGAGTGAGGACATTCCGGGACGCCTGAGATTCTTGCCCATCCAGAAGAAATCCAACAAGGAGACGAGCACAGATTGAGATGGATTCTGATGTGTCTTTCGTCCGATACAGTATATCGATGGGGAGCCTCTGCCATACTCCGATTTCGTACTGTAGTACAATGATCACAATGCAGTACACTTCTACTACGCGTAGTACCAATATTTCTTAGTGTGGTCGGGTGTTTGGCTCGCCCTTGAAGCGATCCCTCGAACTCTCTACTAGAGACTACTACGTGTTCAGTATATGCATATTGTACTCATACGCAGTACATGCGGCTTCTGAATTTGCTGTAAACAGGTTGCTTCAATTGAAACCTACGCTGCACTGGACTGCGATTCCATCGTTGTACTGTGCTACTGTGAGATCATCCATCGAAATGTGAAACATGATACGCTGTACTGTCCGGTCTCTAATTAATTTCGTACGAACTACCCGAAATGTCAAGTGCCACTTGACACGTTCGACGAGTTTGTCGTTCATACGATCGAGTGCCGAATTTTACTGTAGCTTATAATTTCTCGGAACGTACTTTGTGTGAAACCTTCCTACAGTAATTTTCCTACGGTACTACGTACTATTTTCTACGATTAGAGTATCATCTCCGGTGATAGTCTCAAGTGGTTATTTGCCCAATCTATAGGCTAACCCCCTCACGCTTCCTTCCAGGCAAGCCAATTCCTCTCTATAGGAATTCATTGTTTCCTTTCCAAGGACACTCAGGTTGATCCTTTCCAGGATCTGTTTCCGATTGCTCCGCAATCGTCTACGCTGCAGCCCCAAGTCAACTCCGTTGACTATCTTCTACTCTACGGTTTCCAACCTACAAGCAAGTCTCTCCGAGCGCCTAAGTTACCAACTAGGCTACCTATTTTATCTAAAAGCACGCCGTGCTTTGCTTTCCTAAGACCTTTCCAAGCTCGCCCTTCGTTCCATACTCTCCGAGATGGCGTCTCCGACACCAACTTCTGACCCCGTCACCGCGTCCCCGACGCCACCTGTCTCCGACCCTATCGTCGCCTCTGATAGGCCCGATAAGCCCATTATGGGCAACATTGTCTCCCTTTCTAGGGATGATTGGTCCGCTTGGACTGGCGGTAAGCCAGCTCCTGGTTGGGTCGGCCTCGATCCGAGCGCCGCCGACGACATCACGTCACCAAATCAACTCCGCCCTGTCCATGCCTCCGCCTCACAAAAGGGGTACAACTTTCGTCGTACCGGCATGACGACTCTATTTACCCAAGCGAGCAGTCTCGTCGACTTCCAGAACGCCGTTTGGGACCATCTCGTCGATTGTGGGATGGATACCATCGCTTATCTCCCCGATCCCGAAAGCTCCTCCGTGATGACGAACGTCGTCAGGAGCCACTCGCTACACCGTCGCGACAGCAAAGACTCTCAGCTCCCAGCAGATTCTTCGTTACGACAAGTATGACAAGTCGAACGACCTCGCCGCCACCAAGTTCCTTCTCTCTTCGCTTGATCCCGCTCTCATGAGCAAGATCAAAGAGAAAATGGACGACGACGACTCGTTTCACGTCGTCTGGCTCCAGCTCATCAAGACGATCCAGTCGACGTCGATCGAGCGCTTCGAAGACCTGAAGGCCGCGATCAAGGCTCGCCACCCGTCCCAGTACGCCGGCGAAAACCTTGAAGCCCTCGCCGCCGATTATCGCAAGGACGCACGTGAGCTCACGACGGCAGGTCAGTACGACCACAACCTGACGCTCACGATGCTCAAGACCTTTCTTCTGGCCGGAGGAGCCGGAAACGAAGACTTCCGCTTTCCTCTTCGTTCGACGAAGCAGCGACTTGATCAGGCGCTCCTTGACATTGGGTACAAGGAAAAGTCAGGCGCCCATGCTCACATGGTCGCCGAGAAATTGACGTTCCAAGATATTTGTCGCCAAGCTGAAGATGCGTACCGTACGCAATTTGACAGAAAGGAATGGCCTCCAGCGAGTCATGCACCTGATGTCCGAGCTCCGTCTGCGACGTTTGGCAATGTCGCAACTGCCCCCGCAGGTATCTCCCGAGCCGAGGTACTTACGTTGATTCAGTCCCAGGCATCCGGGACCGAAACTCCAACGAAGAAGGGCAATTGCCACAAGTGTGGAAAGCCCGGTCATTGGGCGAACAAGTGTCCGGAGCTCAATCGTAAGTCCGGATCGTCCTCCTCCTCTGGGTCCCGCCAGGATCGCACAAACAAACATAAATCCTGGCGCACAATTCCACCACTTCCCGGAACTAGCAATTCCAAGAAAGTGAAGGATAAAACCTTCAACTGGTGCGAGAAGTGTCGTCGTTGGACTGTCACGCACACGACCGCCACTCACACCGGTGGAGAACGTCGTCCTCCCGCTCCGGCACCGTCGCCAAGAGCAAATCTCAGCATGTTGGCGCCGGATCCTCCGTTTGGATGCTTGACTTTCCAGTCAAGCCAAACATCGCGTCTCCTCCTCGTTCGCTTCTAAACCTCATCCGAGGTGCGAACCCATGGCTACTTCTTGCCTTTTCTTTTGCCATTTGCGCAATGGTTCCTATTTTGGCTAATCTGGCTATTTATTTGGCCTCTGCCATCCCTTGGACGACCATTTTGGCTTGGGTCGCCAACAATCTTCACCAAGTTGTGCTTCGCCACCCAACGCTCGCGTTCGCTCCTACCATTTGGGTTATCCTTCTCTTTCTCTCGGTCTTCCCGTCAACGCTCCTACAGCAACCTCCCGTCGCCTCGACGGCTCCTCCTCGCCTCCGCTCACTCGTCTTCAACGTCGTCGCTTCTCGCGACTCCTCAAGAAGTCGTTCGCTCCGCCACGCTTCAATTCAGGCATTCGCGTCAACAAGCTACACCGTTCGTACCCCCTCCGTCTCCGACAACAGGGATATGTCGCTTCGCGACCTCCTACGGTTGCTGAACGCGACGACTTTCGTCACTTCGCGACTCTCAAAGAACGCGCACTCCGTCTCCAACGTCGTGCCGACTCGCTTCGCAATTCTCGTCGCCCTGCTCCGTTGCCGCCTACCACAGGCCAAAAGGGAGAGGGGTACAAAAACAAGCGTCCGTGTCCCTCCCGGTGCTCCAAACGCCCACGTCCGTCGCCACGAACCGCGAAGTATTGCCCTGTGGCACCCGCCAACTCGCCCGACCCGTTCGCAATCGCTCCGCTCACGTTCCACCAACGCGCCGCCGCCAACAAGATCCTCTCTCACGTTCATCTGGCGTGCCATTCTACGCCGCTTCGCATGGCTCTTCAGGCCCCGCTCGCATGCGAGAAGCCCTCGGACCCAAGGCAAACACGAGCCCCATCATTTGGGACTCGGGCGCAAGCATTTCCATCACGCCCGACCTCTCCGATTTTGAAGGCCCCGTCACGTCGCCCGGAACGATCACGCAACTCAAGGGCATCGCGAAGGGTCTCCAAATCAAAGGCCAAGGCGAAGTCACTTGGGCTGTCCACGATCAGCTCGGAAACCTTCGACTTCTCAAAGTTCCCGCGTTCCACGTTCCCAACATCAAGGTCCGCCTCCTCTCGACGTCCAGTCTCCTCCAGACTTACCCCGACGAAACGATCACCATCGAACCGAATCGTCTGACGCTCAGCGGCGTTCCAAACGACGCCAATCGAGGACCCGTCACGGCAAACGTCAACTCGCAGAACAATCTCCCAACTTCGGAAGCGTACAACGCAACCGATCCTTTCAAGGCCGCCGACGCTCTCGTTTCGATCGTGAACACCGTCCACGAAAGGAACCTCAACCTTAACGAAGCAGAGAAAGAATTGCTTCGTTGGCACTATCGTTTGGGCCACGTTGGTTTCAAAAAGGTTCAATTCATCCTGCGTTCTGGTGTCGTCAGCAAGACAGAAGAGAGTCGACGATTGCAAACCGCTGCATGTCGACTTACCTCGTTTCCAAAATGCGCCGCGTGCCAATATGGGAAGCAGCACAGACGACCGATCCCTGGAACGACACCTTCTTCGATCGTTAAGGATAGAGCGCACGCTCTCAAAACAGACAATCTCCTGCCAGGTCAACGCGTCTCCGTCGACCATTTTATTTGCAGCACTCGCGGACGTCTACTCACCTCCGCTGGCAAAACGAAACTCGACGACATGTATACCGGTGGCTGCATCTTCGTCGACCACGCCTCCGGTTTTATTTTTGTCGAGCATCAAGTCAGCTTGAACTCGCACGAAACTCTCAAGGCAAAGGAGAGCTTCGAGCGAATGTGTCGCAACACAGGCGTGACGCCACAAGAGTACCTCGCCGACAATTCAAAAACTTTTACGTCCGCCGAGTTTTCTCGCAACCTCTCCGAGTTCCAACAAGTCATCCGATTCGCTGGCGTCGGCGCTCACCATCACAACGGGATCGCCGAACGCAACATTCGAACCATCATGGCAATTGCACGAACCATGATGCTGCATTCGGCCATCCATTGGCCGGACGTCGCCGACCCCACACTTTGGCCCCTCGCCGTCAAGCATGCTGTGTTCCTAGTGAACCACATGCCCGACCCACGAACTGGCCTTTCCCCGCACGATGTCTTCACAAAGACTCGTTGGGAGCAAAAGAAATTGATGGACGTCCACGTTTGGGGATGTCCAGTTTATGTCCTCGACAAAATGATCTCGGACGGCAAGAAATTGCCACGTTGGACTCCTCGCTCAACTCGCACCGTCAACCTCGGGTTCTCCGACAAACACGCCAGCTCAGTCCCTCTTGTTCTCAATCCACAAACGGGGTACATTACCCCACAGTTTCACATCGTCTTCGACGATTGGTTCGCAACTGTCCCCGCTTCCGCCGACGACCTTCCGAACTTCAACGATGATTGTTGGCAACGCATGTTCCGAGACTCGACGTTCCAATACGTCCTCGACGACGAAGACGAAGAAAGGCTGATTGCTGGCTCCACCGATTACGAGCAAGCGAACGAACTCCTCTCCCAAATGCAACGCGTCGCAACTGCTCTCGACAACGCGACTCCTCCTCAGGTTCTTCCAGTCGCTCCACCTCCGCTGTCAACTCCGTTGCCGCCTCCAAGGGAGCAAATCGCGACGCCACCACCAGTCGTTGTGCCTCCTCCCCCTGCCACTCCGTTGCTGACTCCAAGGAGGCGACTCCGCAACCGCCTACGCCGATTGCGCCACAACTCCCGACTCCAACTCCGGTCAAACTCTTCCCATCGTCGCCGACTCCAATTCGTCCTACAAACGAAAGCGACAAGAAAGTGAGCGAGCAACCAGTCGCTCCAAAGGCAACAAAAGCAAAGAGCACACCTGTTAAACACGAACCTCGTCGCTCCACTCGCAATCGTTCGGCACCTGTCCGCCTCGGATACGACGGACAACAAGGACACGGTTACATGGCCGAATTCGATGGAACCTCCCTCGAATGGCTGTACAACGAAGTCGCCGAGTGTCTTTCGCCACCTCCCTCATCGTATAAGGCGAGTGTCAGCGATCCTGACACTCTGAGCTTCAGCGAAGCGATGGCGGATCACGACAACATCGAAAAATGGCTGAAGGCTGCAAACGACGAAATTCAAAGTTTGCAGAAAAACGGTACATGGATCGAAGTGCCGATCACGGAAGCCAAGACTCGAATTTTGCCCGGTACTTGGGTGTTTCGTCGCAAACGTACTCCCGATGGTACTATCAGTAAGTACAAGGCACGCTACTGTGTAAGAGGCGATCTCCAAGAAAACGTTCAGGAGACTTTTGCCCCAGTCGTGGCTTGGAGTACTGTACGGTTGTTCCTAGTTCTCTCTCTAACTTTGAACTGGAAAACCTGCACAATTGACTTCAGCAGCGCGTTCGTTCAAGCCCCGCTTTCGGATCCAGTCTGGATCCATTTGCCACGTGGATTCCACTCTCCGAGAGGCCACGCCACGTGCCTTCGACTTTGAAAAGCCTTTATGGCTTGAGTGTGGCGCCACGACTTTGGTACCAGCACTTGTCGGAGGCCTTGCGCGAGGAAGGCTTTAAAGCCTGCGCTAACGACCCGTGTCTGCTCTACAAAGATACGATTATGGTTGTTCTATATGTCGATGATTTAGGTATCGCCTATCGCGACCAAAATGACCTTGATAAGCTTTTCGCGAACTTGGAAGCGAAGAACTTAAGTTTTACTCGCGAGGGTACGTTCACCGACTTCCTCGGCATCAATTTCACTCGCGATGCAACGAATGGAACCCTGACCCTCACTCAGAAGGGTCTCATTCAAAAGATCAAGGAAGCGACTGGCATGTCCGACAGCAATTACAATTGGACGCCAGCCGCTCAGGCCGCACTTGGAATCGACCCCGATGGCCCTCCCATGACGGAAACGTGGAGCTACCGTTCAATTGTCGGCATGCTCCTCTATTTGTCCACAAACACTCGCCCCGACATTGCTTTCGCCGTCAGCCAGGTCGCCAGGTTCTGTCACAACCCGAAACGAAGCCACGCGTCCGCCGTCAAAACTCTCGTTCGATACTTGCATCGCACGAGCGACATGGGCATGATCGTCAAGCCCACCGGCACGCTGAATCTCGACTGTTACGTCGACGCCGACTTCGCAGGTCTTCATGGCCGCGATCCCGATCGTTCTCCGACCTCCGCGAAGTCTCGAACGGGGTACATTATCACGCTCGGTGGATGTCCCATTTTGTGGAAGTCTCACCTTCAAAGTGAGATTTCCTTGTCCACGCTCGAAGCCGAATACTCCGCTCTCAGCTCCGCGATGCGTACGCTCTTGCCCCTCCGCTCCATGCTTCAGGAAGTCGCCTCCGGCATCAAACTTCCTCGCACGTTCACGTCGACGATCAAGTGTCAAGTCTTCGAGGACAACAATGGCGCCCTTCTTCTTGCCGTAAACCAACGCATCACCAACCGCACGAAGTACTTCCAGGTGAAGTGGCACTTCTTCTGGCAGCACGTGCGTGATGGCACGGTCGCCATCGTGAAGGTCGACACTCAGGAGCAGTGGGCAGATTTTCTTACGAAAGGACTAAATCGTGAGAGTTTCGAACGCGTCCGCAAACTGGTCCAAGGATGGTAACGGCCACCCAAACCCTTGTGTCTCTTGTTCAAACTGTAACCCTCGTTTGACTCGTATATATTTTAACTGACGTTTTGTGTTTTGTTTCAGCATTCATGGATGAAAGGGAGAATTGAAACCTACGCTGCACTGGACTGCGATTCCATCGTTGTACTGTGCTACTGTGAGGTCATCCATCGAAATGTGAAACATGATACGCTGTACTGTCCGGTCTCTAATTAATTTCGTACGAACTACCCGAAATGTCAAATGCCATTTGACACGTTCGACGAGTTTGTCGTTCATACGATCGAGTGCCGAATTTTACTGTAGCTTATAATTTCTCGGAACGTACTTTGTGTGAAACCTTCCTACAGTAATTTTCCTACGGTACTACGTACTATTTTCTACGATTAGAGTATCATCTCCGGTGATAGTCTCAAGTCTTCGCAAATGCTATGAATTATACTGTAAAAAACCAGAATGTATCGTACATACTCCGATCAGTTGTGAGGAACCCACTAGTAATGATAATGGCGGCTGAACACTCGAATCCCTGATACAGATACACTTCCATTTGCATATAGATTACATACTATTGTAACTTGTAACTTGTAACAGGGAGCCAAGCAATCTCTTGATTAGATCATATTGACAGCAGCAAGAAACGAGAACACTCACCACCAATCAGAGTTCAGTGTTGCTTGGTCTGTTGCTTGGTCCTGGTATTGTCGTCTTGACATGAAAACGAGAAGTCCCACCCTAATGTTCGGTTCGCATTCGTTGCACACCATGTAACGATCATTCAAAATGAGAAGCCTATATTGTGAGTTCGCGTTCAAGGTGAAAAGTGCTTACGAGTATAGGCGCATTCATTATATATTACAAATTCCTTCCGAAATGGATTACAATGCCCTCTCCTACATCCATAGCAAGGATGGCCTTGCAAAAGAAAGCAGCGGCGGTTATCAAAACATTCACTATGGAAATGATATGAATGATCCAATCCCAATTGATTTGCTTCCACCTAACTATCCCCTACACATTAAAGGAACTGTCGCTCCCTTTAAAGTACATGAAACACATGAAGCGGTCGGAGGTGAAACGTCGGACGACGACGAAGAAGAACAGTTAGACGATCCAAACATTGGAGGCAACTGCTTGGAAGTAGGAGGCAATAATCGAACACAATCGCTAGAAGTGTTGAACAACGAAGAAGAAGGTGGAGCAATAGATGCAGAAGAGTTAGCCATACCATATACTGGAGACAACAAGTTCAAAGTTCCTGGCGTTGACAAAAAAGGAGGGCAACAGCAGATATCGGGCACCCCTTTGGAAGTTCACCACGCTGATATTGCTGGAAGTACAAGCATTGCGCCAACGAAGAAATGGAGCTTCCGACCAACTCATGCGGTCCTTATCACCCTACTGACCTGCATGGTTACTGCCATGATCATCTCAGTTGTCCTGTCGAGTCGTAATCCAGCACCACGGATGTCACCCGAAGAGATTGCCTGCAATTTCATTGCACGACCGAACTTGGTTGATTGTCGATCGACAGTCGAAGTTACTGCGTCTTCATCAAATGCTGCAGGAGTTAGAATTCCGAGCGAGATTAGAGTCTTGACGCAGCTGACTCATTTGGAATTGGATTTAAGTGAATTGATCGGGACGATTCCCTCCACCCTGTCAAATCTGTCACGTCTGAACTTCTTGTCACTCTATGTCAACAAATTGACTGGAACGATTCCCCCTCTTGCAACTCTCTCACAACTGACGTACTTGAATCTCGGTCATAACGAATTGGCAGGTTCCATCCCGTCACTTTCCAATCTATCGAAACTGGATTCACTATCAGTTGGCAACAATCAATTGACTGGTACAATTCCCGCACTTTCGAATCTCGCTCTGCTGACATCGTTGGAACTCGAGGAAAACCAATTGATTGGAACAATTCCCTCTCTTTCCAATCTCTCGCAGCTATCAACTTTGCTTCTCTACGACACTCAACTGTCTGGTACCATGCCGTCCTACCTTTGCTCATTACAAGGAATATCCATCGTCATTGATTGTGGTGAAATTACATGCGATCCAAATTGTTGCAGTTGTTGGTGAAGGCGATGTACTCCGTGCCCTTGCTCCGAGTTCAAAATACACGTTCGACTTGTGTACCAGTATGAAAATCCACCGACAGTACAAGTACTTGTACAGTACATGTACTCGGAGTATCACACATCACATATATATGAGTGTATATCTACACGCAATCTCCATCATGGTTGAACAAAGATATGCTCTTCACACGACTAAAAGACTGTGAACGGTGAACTGTGTACCACTGAATAACGCTCAATAGTTGTTCTGTGTGTCTTTTGAACAGAGCGACCTTGAAATTGTTTTTTTCCTTTGCTCGACCATTAGAAGAAGGAACGAGAATGAATGCCATGTTGCTGGTAGAAGTTCCTGTAGTTATGTAATGATTGTGCGTCTAATGTAGTACCAGAGTCCTGGTATGGACGAGGAGGGAGAAGAGAAGCCGATTGATGCTCCACTGATGCTCATCACCATCAGCAAAGCAGTTCGGTTCGCGTTTGTTGTACATCTTTGATCAGTATTCCGAACGAGAAGACCGAGATGTGTTCTCGTTCAAGAAGTAAAGCGCATTAATTTCCTCAAGATGGATCCCAATGCCCTTATCTACATCCACGCTAGCAAGGATGGCCTTGCAAACGAAAACAGAGGGGTTCAGTCCAGTTTTAAACATCAGAATTCTGAAATCCCAAGTCATGTGATACCCTCGAACCATCCTTTACACCCAAAAGGACCCCCAACAGTGACTGTCGCGGCGATTTCAACATCATCATCATCGGAAGAGTTGGAAGATGGATTATATCTAGTAAGCGATGAAGGAGAAGCCCAACTAAAGGAAGATACGCCGACGGAAGCGTCCAATGATGATACTGATAGCATTACTGCATGCAATGAAGCAACAAAGAAATGGTACTTCCAATCATGCTATTTGGTCACGTTCGCACTTGCGACCTGCTGCATCATTGCCATCCCAGTCATCCTCTCAAGTCGCAATGCTACCTCCACTTCCGCCCCTTCGCCCGAACAGATTGCCTGCAATTTTATTTCAATTTCGAAATTAATTGAGTGTCGATCGACGTATGCAGTGAGCCGACGACGTAGCATAAGCGGTACAATTCCGAGTGAGATTGGACTCTTGACGCAGCTGACTTCTCTGGATTTGGCATCCAATCAATTGACGGGGACAATTTCTTCCACAGTTTCGAATCTCTCGAACCTGAAACGATTCTACATTGGTAACAACGCGTTAAAAGGGACAATTCCCTCGACACTCTCTAATCTCTCGCAACTGGTGGCTATGGGATTCTCCTTCAACCAATTGACTGGGACAATCCCTTCGTCTATTTCAAACCTTGCGCACCTGGAGTATTTGTTTCTCAACAACAACCAATTCAATGGAACCATCCCTTCCTTTATTTCAAATCTCTCGCACCTGCAAATCGTGTCAATCTCCGCCAACCAATTGACTGGCGCCATCCCTTCCTATCTTTCAAGACTTCTGCAGCTGGAGTATCTTCATCTCAGCAACAACCACTTGACGGGCACCATCCCTTTTTCAATTTCCAACCTCTCTAATCTGCGGGGAATGTACCTCGACAACAACCAATTGAATGGGACTATCCCACTTTCGTTTTCAAACCTATTGTCCCTCCAGTATTTGTATGCGGAACATAACCAATTGACGGGGACAATCCCCTCGTCCTTCTGCACATCACCAAATCATCAGCTTATCCGAATTGACTGCGGTGAGATCACATGCGATCCAGGTTGTTGTCATGATCGCAATTTGAATTCTTGTGACTAGGGAAAACGCTCCCAGGAAAACGCTCCCACACCCACACTCGTATCAGGAAATGACGGTCGAGAGGTAATGTAGAGAGTGACACTTCTACCTTCGAGTGCATGGTGCATACTCCGGGACGATCGGCGATCAAAAATAATCAAGGTTCAAACAACATTTGTATTCCAGTATGCAACGACTCGGTTATATGAGTAGTCGACAGGTCTTGTGTCATGGACAGGTTGTCAGGTTCGTTCGAATCATTCGACTTGGAATCGTCACGTTAGAGCTGTAACCCCACCTGCTTTTCTGTGGTGGTCAAGGAATCCGATTAACTGTCAATCTTATAGTGCATCCAATTGACGGGGACCGTCGATTTTTCAATTCCAAATCTCTCGAACTTGTGGGGACTGAACCTCGACAACAACCAACTGATGCAGACCATCTCACCCTCGTTCTCAAACTACTTGTCACTCAAGTATTTTATGCAGAACACGACCAATTGACTGGGACAATTCCCTCATCCCTGCTCACCAACCAACCATCAGCTTATCCGAATTGAATGCGGTGAAATCGTACGCGATCCAGGTTGCTGTCATGATCGTGATGTCAAGTTATGTGACTATGGGGAAGGACGGTGAACGGGCTCACCCAGCACAAAGGATAGGAAGGTCGAGGGCTATACAGAATGGCACTTCTGCCGTCACGTGCACACTTCGGGGCGGTCATTTACAAAAAATCAGGTTCCGACTACATTCGCTGTGATGCACCGAAGGACTCAGTTATCCGATTAGTCGACGGGACTCGTTCAAGGCCCAGTCTTGTGGTAGTTTCGGATCATTCGGCTTGGAAACATCAAATTCGCAGTACACCTATTTATTGGTGGTCGAAGTTGGAATTTTATGTCCTCAACCCTGTACCGGCCCAATAATGAGTCGATTACAAATAAAAGTATCTATCCATCACACACAGTTAGTGGTTGAACGTTGCAGATTTCATATCCTCTTTAAAATGAAGAATGGAATCCTGGGTGTATATGCTCCCGTTCCGATCGCGATTTATCTTGACAAGAAAGAACAAGAAGAGAGAACTTCAAATCAGAATCCATTGTTGCCGGTACCATACTGCAATGATCGTGTCTCAGCACTAGGGCGATCGAGTACAGTACGCTAGTCTCTGTATTGCATTCAAATCCCAGAATCCAGTGTTGCCGGTATTGCAATAATCTTGTCTCTACTACTAGTAGCACTCTAGAGTAGGGTGCTGGAGTATAGTACGCTGGTCTCTACATTGCATGGCCGCACAGTGTCCTGGTATTGAAACTCTTGCGGTCTCATCCCTTTGACGAGAAAGAAGAGAAGCCCAGTGATGCTCATTATCAATCAGCAGCTGCTGCAGCAGAAAAGTTCGGTAAGGATTTGCTGTACCTTCCGTCATCTGAAAACGAGAAGACCGAAATGTGTTCTTGTTCGAGGCGTAAGATGCAAGGAGCATAATTGTGCATTTGTTCCTCAAAAATGGATGACGAAGCCCTTTCCTACAGCCAAAGCAAGGATGGCCTTGCCAAAGAAGACAACGGTCTCCAGTTCATATTCGAAGATCATCAAAATGACGCAATCCCAAGTCATTTGCTACCACCCAATCACCCCATACATGTTGAAGGACCCCCGAAATTCACAATCGCGGCGATTCGAACACCCTCCCCTTCAGAAGAAGTAGATTTGGAAGGCAAAGAAGCACGCGAAGTACGTGGGAAAACAGAAGAGGAAGCAGCAGGAGGACAATGTGGAAAACAAGAAGAAGATGTCGAAGAAGGAAGGCAACAGGAAGATGACACCCAAACAAAAGTGTCCCATTGTGAACATGATGGCAGTACTAGCAATGCACCAACCAAGAATTGGTATTTCCGACCAGTGTATTTGGCTTTGTTCGCTCTTGCGACCTGCGTCATTATTGCTGCTATTGCTGTACCTGTCATTCTCACAAGTCAAAAGGAGGAAGCGACGAAGGTTGCGGCCCCTACATTCGCACCGACGAAGGTTCCGGCCCCTACATTCGCACCAACCTTCTCGCGAGAAGAAGTGAAAGAGTTGGAACAGAGGGAACAAATTGCATGCAATTTTATTCTACGAACGAACCTACATGATTGTCGATCGACTCTCAAAGTTGATGGGTCAGTCCAGCTAACACCAATTCCGAGTGAGATTGGACTCTTGACGCAACTGAGATCTATCGCATTGGATATCAGCCAATTGACTGGGACAATTCCCTTCTCCCTTTCAAATCTCACACGTTTGACCTACTTGTCACTCCAAAACTGCCAATTGAATGGGACGATTCCCTCTCTCTCAAGTCTCTCGCAGCTGACGGGCTTGGATCTCAGCAACAATCAATTGACTGGTTTCATCCCCCCACTTTCAAATCTCTCGAAACTGGATTCGCTATCACTCGGCGGCAACCATTTGACTGGGACCATCCCCTCGCTTTCAAAGCTCTCTCAGCTGACATTGTTGTCACTTTTCGACAACACACTGACCGGGTCTATCCCCTCTCTTTCAAATCTTTCGAACCTGGAGTCACTGTCACTGAGCAGCAAGAAATTGACTGGGACGATTCCCTCTCTTGCACAACTCTCGCAACTGACGTGGTTGGAACTCGTAGGCAACCAATTGACTGGGACGATTCCCTCTCTTTCGAATCTATCGCGACTGACATTCTTGGACCTCAGCGACAATCGTTTGACGGGTTCCATCCCCTCTGTTTCAAACCTCTCAAAGCTGGATTCACTGTTTCTAAACACCAACCGATTGACTGGGACCATCCCTCCCATGTCAACACTCTCGCAGCTGGTAAGCGTGGTCCTTTACGAAAACCAATTGGTTGGGACCGTCCCATCTCTCCCAAATTCCACGCAGCTGGTGCGGTTGGAACTTCACGACACCGAATTGACTGGGTCCATATCATCCTCTCTCTGCTCAGTCGGCATTTCCACTTTCTACATTGATTGCAATGACATGACTTGCCCTCCAGGGTGTTGCACGGATGCCTTTAGTAATTCCTGTGGATAAGGATGGATTATCAGGGCCCGGCGCAGGCATGAAAGTTGCCAAGGTGTCTTCTTTGAGATTTGACACGAATTTTCTGATAATGTCGGTGGGGCAGAAACAGAAGGTTCAGTTTGAGATTGGGCAAGATAGCAGCAGAATCCTTCATAGATCACGTATACATTTCTTAGGCAATGCGACTTTCTGTCTGTCTGACATCCATGCTCGATAGAAGAACAGTACTAGCATACCAGGTTGTCGCACGAATGGTGTGCGGCGATTAGGAATATTCCTGCAGACAGGGGGTGCACGCTGATAATGTTGTAAGAACGTGCCTCGTCAACCTCACTCTTGTACCAGTCACCATCGCAAATTCCAAAATGGTTGCAGGTATTTGGTAGGGCTTGTTTTATTAGAAATTCCAAGGTCTTGTTGTACATCCAAACTCCACACGCTGAATCGAACTTGTCTGCCGCCTGGTTTTCAGGTATTGCAAGGTCGGTTTCCGGTTGATACGACACAGCCTTCGGCATTCATGACGACAATAAATTGGCACAAGTGCTATTCGAAATTCTGGGAACGCGGGAATTGTTGTGCGGGTACAGGGTCATGACCATGACAAGCCATTCGGCAAAGCGGACGTGCTTTGCTTCGTCAGTGAGCTGACATGACACACAATTAGCGTGGAATGAAGTCTTGAATCATGTCTGTTAACTGGCTCCAAGGTCGTGTTGAACGAAAGTATGTTGAATCCAACTTTTCGGGTGTCTCGTTTTCGGGTCTTTGCAAGGTCGGGTTCCTGGGGGAAGGGATGTCACGTTCGTCGTCATGACGACATTCCAATAGGCACGAGTACGCTCCGGGAATTCTGGTTGCTTGGGATGCATTGTGAAAAAAGTATCGGTGTCAGCCATCTGGTTTGGATGCAGTTTCATGGTCTGAAAAAGCCACGGGGGCGAACCGAAGTCATGTGGCAGCGTTTGTTTCGGTCAGTAAGCTCACAAGACACAGATTGGCTTGGAATGAAATCCTGAATCATCTCGATTGTCAACAGAGACAGATTTGTGAATTAGTCTTTGCCTTTAGAGTCTAACTTTGAGACAACTCTATGCAAGTCGACCCGGCGAGAATCGACTCTCCAACTTTGGATGCAATTTGATGATTGTCGTCCACCCTCACCACGCCAAATTCCGGTTCTCGTCTGCATCGCATACTAGTACTCATCCCGTACATATATAACATGTTGGCACGAATGATACCGCGAATTGGGGTTTTGGTTTCTGCAGCGGATGCGATCAAGGTACTGCCACAATCATGCTTGGATTGTTGTCCTGTGTTCAGTCAAACTATATCCCCAATTCCTCCCTTTCTTCGTGCCGTTGAAATCTTTTCAGCCCAGTGTATCATTGCTCGATGGCGATTGCAGGTGATTGGTGTGTGACGGCACAATACGTCGCCTCACATGCCGTGCCCAAACATGCGTCCCTGCCATCTGCGAGCCGTGCAATCCTGTCCAATTTCAGTTTGCTGTGGATCGCACTTCGTTGACGAGGGTACAGTATACACTATACACAGTAAACTCGAGTACTGAAGTGATCGTACTGTACTGTGGTTTCGGAAATGAACCATCAAGTTAAGGAACACCGAACACCACATCATCATGGCAACGAATGCGAACGCTGATGCATCGTGAATCGGTCTGTTAATACTACTCAATGGACAAATGTGACAAAACTGCGCAGACAACATAGTTGCGGCGCAAATATATTGTTGCAAACATTCAAGATCCAATTGCAATCTTTCAAGATCCAATTGCAATCTCCGTCTTCATGCGCATGCACAACAATGGAACTGCATGATTGCGCACATTGATCCTCTTATCCTCTGAGCAAAATGATACTAAAACAACTACAATCACCAATTGACAAAATCATGACTCAGCATTTAACGACAATCATCTATTTTCTGTTGCTTTCGCATGCATTGAGTCAATGCCATGCTGCCTGTACGGTCACCAACAGGTTCATCGGGAGGGATAGTGGCATTATGTTGCCTGTTGCGTTCAAATACGATGTCACAGTCAAGGCAGGCACAACACAGAGAGTGCTGAATGGTACCATCATACCCGCGCTTGAAAAGGCCTTGGCCGCGAAGAGTGCTCCCAATCTCATTGTGGCCTGCGCCGCGGCGGGGAAGGATACTTCCAAGTTTTCAAACATTGTTGGTATCGATTTGGATCCCAGAGATTTCTAAATTGGCAACTGCACGTCCAAGGTATCGAACTGCTACACGGTTCACAGTGAGGTCATTCTATACACGAAATCGACAAACAAGGGTGCCAATGTAACGTATCTCATTGCAGTCGGAACGTTAATGCAGAGCAAGGCACTAGTTATCGGTGGTGTGGCGAATCCGGCAGTCGTGTCCTTGGGAAATATGAAATTTGCAAAGACTAGAACACGGTCTGTTGTCGTGTCCACACCAAAGCCAACGCGGAGACCGACAAGGAAACCGACACGACGGCCAACGAAACGAGGGACAGTCTCTCCCAAGACAGCACCGCCATTGTCAACACCTGCTCCAGTGCCGGCGCCAACTGGGAATACTGTGGGGCAAAAAATTGAGGAACTGCGAAGGGACAATCCGAAAGCGTTCATTTGAATGATTGTTGGAATAGTGCTCGGTTCGATTCTCATTCTCGGGGTCTGTGGGTTTTTCGGGCAAAAACAATACAAAGTTAAAAAAGGTTGGTGTTGCTAAGGGAGCCAGCACGATCTTCTCTGGTGACGATTCCGAAGATATGGAGCGGAACCAACTTTTTCGTCGTCCTACTATTGGACCCTTTTGAATGCTATATTTTAAACTCTAGATTTGTAGGTTGACGGCAGTTCTACAAATCATATGCAACTCAATCATTGTACGTGAAAGGTCCGAACCCCGCTTTAGTTCAGAATCGATGACTTTGCTGTAGTTCATCCAGATTTCTTCTTTGTTTATTGCACAGCGAAGTCGCTTCGCCACTGCTGGTGACCATCATCATTCTGCTTTTTGCAGGAAGGAAAATTCCTGTCGGGCTCCCATTCGTTGTCGTCATTCCGTCGCACTCAGGATTCTAGTAGTAGTAGTGCATTTTACTGCGCGCCTGGGATTAGGCGAGCATTATGTAGGGCGGAGAAGTACAATTGTGTACTCCATCCTCCACTCTCCATTCCATTTGTCTATACGAATGCTACTGTACTATCAGGTACTGCAGTACTTGTACGGAAATGCGCAGTACTACGTAGTACATGCGTATGATACGTCGAGTACTCGACTATGGAATATGATACTTCTACTCCTACTGTACTTGTATTGATAGAGTTATACTACTACCGGTAGCACAAAACACAACATCAAAAATATATGACGTTTCGTCACTCGATGGATGATTAAAACCGAAGCCCATTGTCGATCAAAACTGCACAGTCTCGATTAGGAGCATTACGCTCTCTCGTCCAACACCACAAGCAAGGCCATGCACCAAACAAATCCGAATACGCATTGATCCTCGCATCGTCCGAACAGAAAACACTACAACAACTGCAATCACCAATCGACAACGACATGACGCATTTAATGTCAATTATCTATAGCATGGTGGTTTCACATTTGATGCTCCAGTGTCATGCTGCCTGCACGGTCACCAACAGGTTCATCGGGAGGGATAGTGGCATTGTGTTACCCGTTGCTTTCAAATACGATGTCACAGTCAAGGCAGGCACGACACAGAGAGTTTTGAATGGCACCATCATACCCGCGCTTGAGAAGGCATTGGCCACGAAGAGTGCTCCCAATCTCATTGTGGCCTGCGCTCCAACTTGGAAGGACACGTCCAAGTTTTCAGACATTGTTGGCATCGATTTGAATCCCAAAGATGTTCTTGTTGGGAATTGTACTTCCAAGGTATCGAATTGCTACACTGTCCACAGTGAGGTCATCCTGTATACCAAATCGACAAACAAGGGTGCCAACGTTACGTATCTCATTGCAGTCGGAACGTTAATAACGAGCAAGGCGCTTGTTGTCGGTGGTGTTGTAAATCCGTCAATCGTGTCATTAGGAAATATGAAATCTGCCAAGACTATAACACGGTCTGTCGTGTCAACAAGGAAACCGACAAGGCGCCCTACGAAACTATGGACACTCTCTCCCAAGACAGCACCGCCATATAATACATCGCAGCCTACGACGGCGCCTGCGCCGAATGGGAATATTGTGCAGCAAAAGATTAATGAACTGCGCAGGGACAACCCGAAAGCGTTCATTGGTATGATTGTTGGAATCGTGGTCGGTTCCCTTCTCCTTATTGCGTGTGGTGTGACATGTGGTTGTTTTGCAGAACAGTATACAGTGGTTGATCGTCGCGGCAGGCGAGTTGGTAAGGCATACAGGTAATGCAGCAGCGACTCAGAAGGATGCTGATTATTTTCAAAAATTGCAGTTTGGCAACGGATTCTTGAGGCGACGACAGCATCAACAGTCAGAATATGATATATGCAATCATCACCGGTTTTCCGTGGCGTATCTACTCGTGCTACTCAATAGTCAACGCCACCGTGGATCCCCTCCTCATCAAGATTGCTGTTTCTGCAAAGTACTAGCGTTCCAATTTCCCATGCGGTGCCTTCTGTGAATTCGAATGTAGGATTGCCGTCATCGTTGGTGCCACAAGGTCGCCTCCGCTAAAAACAACACAAGCTTGCTTGGCTAGATAGCAAAATCATTATCTTCGTTGTCAAGAACACCTTCCACAATTCTCTCCAGTTTAATCCCCTACCTGTGTACAATGGGATGCTGACATGTAAATGCGAACTCTGTGACAGGACACTGTGTCGAGATCGGTAAATTGGTTCATGTTTGGACTCAATGTAATGATCTCTGTGATGTTATGTCAGACTAACACGTGGTGCATCCATATAATGAAAAAAGATATTCTATGGTGCCACGAAGAGGAAAAGGGAAATCCTATGTATGGGACGTAATATTACTGTGCTACATTAATGCTAAGCACTCATACTGTACACGATTACCAGTACCTTTCGCATTTCGCAGCATTTCGCGTTTCGCATGTCGCTTTTGTCCGCTTGTCGCATGTCACGCTTGCTTGTCACTTGTCACGTGTCGTCTGTGTGGTCCCGTAAATCGAGCGCTCCAGTTCCAGTGCACAGTGCACCTTCGAATCCATTTTGTGTACTGTACTGCATAATGCATACAGTACTCGCAGTAAAGTACCAGTACTCGTACTAGTTCTACGAGTACCATGTACGACGTACATAGACCATAGACTGTTGGAGACTGGATCATGGATTACGGTGACACTACAGTATACAGTAAATGATATGGCTGGTCTTTTCACTCAATCGATGATCAGAATGTTTCAAGGCGAAAATCGTCAAAACTGCGCAGCTGGAGTCAGTGTGTATCTTGAGATGAATGCGGCATAATCCAGCATTCTCTTCATGCATGTTAGAGACACCACGTTTGCTACATCCTTTTCCCGTCAACAACAACAAGCTGATTGCACTTCAGCAACTACCAATTGACCCAACCATGTCTCGGCGCAAGACAATCATATCGTTCCTGATTCTTGCTCATTTGATGATACGGACAAGGTCTACAGTACGACGATGGCAACAATCAGCGCACGGTCAACCGGGACTACAGCATGAATACCGCATTATGAAATTATAGTAACGGTCACACACGAAAGAGTCCAGAGTACGGTACCACAGTACGAACGAAGTATGAACACGACGGAAACGGAGCCGGATGTACAGAGAATGCGAACGAGTGGATGCAAATGCATCACGTGGAAACGGTACCGGGAAGACGCCTAGAAGCGACCGATGGAACGGCAACTGTCATCGACACTTTAAGTTCAATTGGATTTATCGTGCCTCTCTCGAGACTATAGTGATTAACACTTTAAGTTCAATTGGATTTATCGTGCCTCTCTCGAGACTATAGTGATTAACACTTCTAAAATACTATTCAATGGCCCCAGTAACCTACGGAACGTGGTCCGCGTACTACGAACGCAACAGGGAAGACAATGGCGCCATCCAGCGCCTCTTTCGGACGAATATGACGTCCTTTAGGGTCATGACCGAAAATCACCTCGATAACGCAGTCCGTCTCACCGAGACTATCGCCGGCAGCAACTTCGGGAACATGTTCTTAGTCCCCGGACTCAACGGCCGTATGCAAGTCCTCCACCACGGATTCACGCACGCCGGAGAACTGGGAGGCTCGGCAGACATTTTAGCCGTTAACGGAAACTTAAGCGAGGCAGCCATCAAAGTCATCCCTAAGGAAACAGCTGTCCAAGTCCTAGGTAACAACACCGGGCGTCGCTCCGGAACCGAATGTCCAACGTTGGAAAGTATCCTAACTGTGAACACTGCAGGAGAATTCACGGCCCTCGCCCCAAACGGAAATGTCATTCTCAAATTGAAACCAAATCACCTTTTTATCGGGCCCGAAATTTTCGAACTTGCAAAGGGAGCAAAACAGATCAGATCAAGTGACCTTGCCATGCTCATTATCGAAAAGTTCAAGGCCGACGACGATGACGACGACCAGGTGAACACAGCGCGACTTGACGAAGCGGGGGAAAATGAACTACTCCTCGCTTTTCTCTGGGCCTCAGCCAAAGACCTTCTCGTCCCCATCACCCTAGGAGAACCGGATGAGAGCGCAGTACTCAATAACCTACACAAGAGACTCAAAGAAAACCTGATCGAAAACAACGACCTCGCCCCCCAGCGCGGGGGGTCGTCGGTGGGACAGGGACGAGGATTTATGGACGACGACGAGGAAGTCGAAGATACCCATACCGATACCCAAACGATGGACGGAGACGAGTCGACAGCCTCCTCCATCAGACGACCAGGTGTCAGAGAAACGCCCGACCGATTTCGAGAACTCACCCTTACGACAGCGGGTATTGTTGAGGTCATGAAATCGGTCGAAATGGCACGACAGGCGGAGAGGAGGTCCGATGCGCAGGACCGTTCCCTCCTCAAGCACCTCGGCCGGAAACAGAGGGGGCTTTTCCTGGCATTGAGTACGCCGGACCTGGGCGTCGAACCAGAACTCTCCGAGTTCATGGAGCTTCTCGTGCAAGAGAAATCAGCAACGAGAGCCCTCCAACTTATCATCAGCGAGTCCAAGGACTGGGAAGGAACGTTCTCAGCGGGGGGATTCCACCGGTTCCTATCCACGGGATTCATCGCCCAGGAAAAGAACAGGGCAAACCCGGGAGGGTTCAATCTGTTCATCTTCCATCCCAGAACGATCGACGTCGGGGGATCGGCATTCGACGCGGGACGAGCACGCCTTCGGGACCTCTTTGACGCCGACGTCGATGAGGAAACCATAAACCACTACTCCAAGCAAGGACTCTACGCAGCAAGCAACCACCATGACCTTAAGATCCAGCTCCAAACGGCCCTGGACATGCTGGAGCTCCTCCTGGGACCAGGGTCCATCGCGACCGCCGGACTCACGTATGTACTCGAAACGAGCCGATGGCGCAGAATGTCGATTCTGTTCCACGAACGCTTCAAGAACGAGTCGCACTTTGGCCCCAAGATTCTGTACTGCCTCGATAGAAATCTACAACAGTTCTTCCAGCAAATGGAGAACCGGGACCAACGAGATGGGGAATTATCCCCGACCTTCCTTCGCGACAAGGCGATGGATCTCCTCAACCTGATCGACGGGGGATACGACGTGACGGTACGACTCCCAACAGCGCTCCAACCACCCCTACACCGGCGGCCCAAGCCAATACGGGGCTGGCGGCACCACCACTCGCAATCACGGACGTTGGAGGACCGCCAAAGAAGAAAGGAAAGAAAACGAATGGAGCGCCGGGACCAATCGGGGAACCAGGAGCGCAATCGTCAGAACCCGGCGCCCCACCAGGCATGGCAGCTCCCTGAGGGAACACGTTACGCAGAGTACTTTCAGGGACGAGCCCAAAGCACCAAGAACTGGCCAGTGGTCCCCGACGACCGACTCGGATCACGATCCCCAGCACCCCTGTGCATTCGCTTTCAGGCGACGTCGGCATGCCGAAGGAACTGCCGCCTGGCACACGTCTCGCGAGCATCCCTAGAAGCGGGCGCACGACGCATCGCGGACGAAAAGTTTGTCGCAGCCTACGCCGCCACACCCACGGCGTCCACCGCACTTGTCGTTACATGAAGGGGGGGGTCGCGACACGAACCCGATCACCGAGTTCGACGCCGCGAAAACCCACCACCTCCCCCAACCGCCTCCACCGATTCAATGGCCAACACAAAGAGAGAGCAAGAACAACAACAACAGCGTCACAAGAGGCAGAGGAAAAAGGACCCACGCGTCCTAGTCGAACCAGAAACCATGAGTCGAGGGAGGATCACAGCCGAAACAGCCGAAAAACCATCCGAAAACTCACGGGAAACCGAAAGGAGACAGCAACCGCAACGAGGAACCGCGGGATCAGCAAAAGCAACAACGACAAGAACAGCAACCTCCCCTCCCACACCTGGGCTGGAGATGTGGATCCGGCGACCGCCCGACCGGGCGGAGCTAACCACCGTGACCCCCGTGACGATGACCGGCCCGACCAGGCTGGGAACGACAAGTTCCCGGACCCAACCAACCAGTCCCCCCGTCACGAACCGCGCCCTCCTCACCCAAAACTGCCCGACGACCGAGCACAGTAAGGGGGCAAGGAAACTGAGAGCGTCCCCAACCGGGGACGCATCACTGGACCTCGCGATCGCATACCAAAACACGGAGGAGGCGACGAACCCCCCTAACGCGAGCGAGGCCCAGGCAGACTACCCCAACGGACCCTCCACCGCAGGGGGAGGAACAGCACGTGCCAAACAGGGACCGTCGCATCTCCCAGAGCCGGGAACACCGTCCAAACGGACGCTCGCAGCAATTGAAAGGAATCACAAGCGCGTTCAGGCGGCCGACGCGGACGACGCGGCAACAATAGGTGAGTGGACAATGGAGACAACGGAGACGAGTGTGACGTCGATGAACAAGGCCCCAGGTATCAAGCGTGAACAGGACCAGCCGCCAGAACCACATCCCAAACAAAGCTACCTCCCCAACGAGGCCAGCGCCTTCCTGCCAGAGCCCCTCAGGGGACCGGACGACACGTTTACCCCTCCACCATGGTTCCTGGCAGCCGTCAGGACCATCAGCGCAACACCAGTCGCGACCCCATCGCGATCTCCGTTCCTCTTCGAAGTGACGACGGAGGCGGCCGCACACAACGGAGCCCTCCTCGCGGAAGCGGGTTTCGACTTAGGGAGATTCCTGAGCAACTATCAGGATACCACCCTCGGCTACGGGTGCGAATTCCGCCCACCGAATCAGCTGGAGCCGCTCCTGCGACACCACCCCCACTTCCAGAAACTCTCGGAACTTCTGACCAACGGAATGTCCTACCACTTCAACACCGTGCTGACCCCCGAAGAAGAGAAGGCCGAACTTGATGCAATCCTTGCCAGGGGAAACCACAAGTCGGCGACTGCCGATCTCAAACAAGTCTCCCTTCTCCTCGCCAAGGATGTCACCCACGGATTTTCGGTACCCATACCAATAGGCATAATTCACCAAATCCTGGGCGCGGCGGTCCAGCCGTTGGGAATGGCCACCCAACAGACCTTGGGAGACGACGGGAAACCGAAGGCGAAAAATCGCTTGACGCAAGACCTCACTTTCTCGTCGCAACCGCCCCCGGCACCGCCCCGATCCATCAACAGTCGAATCGACATGGAAGCCTACCCAGAAATGGTCTACGGATGGTGCCTCCCCCGGACGATCCACTTCATTGTCTCCCTGCGATGGCATCGGCCCCGTACGCGAGTACTCATCTCCAAGTACGACTCCGTCCGGTTCATCCACCACGTAATGAAATACACTTCTATGAGCATCCCATTCCACGGGCAGATGGCATGCGACAACAAAGCTATTGTACAGCAGGTATCAACCTTCCTCCCTACACCCGTGCTCGGGAATGATGGGCAAACGAGCACAACAGGTGTCCGTAGACACTTCACGCTGGATCCTCTCGCGCCGGAATGGGATTTATTGATTGAAATATATCATACAGTCTGCGACACGTGGACCGATACTACGATTCAACATGTTAAAGGTCATCAGGATCAAGATGCCGAGAAAGGAGATCTTCCGTTGTTAGCACAGCTGAACATCGAAGCTGATCAACTCGCCGGACAACATCAAAGGCAACATCCCGAACCTTCTCCCCGTGCTCGTCTTCTCCCACATACAGGAGCTCATCTCCACTTACCTTCAGGTACAGTTACTTCTCGGTACGATCAGACACTGCGTCAGACATACACTTCTTCCATGAGCATATCATACTTGCAATCCAGATTTTCATGGGCCCCCGATGTCTTCGCAACGATCGATTGGGAGGCTCATGGCAAAGCTTTAAGACGCCAACGAGCTCGCCATGTTCACTTCACAAAATTGGTGTACGACATTCTTCCCACGAACAAAGTCTTACATCGCTACAGCGCTAGTACATCTCCTATGTGTCCTTGTTGTCTTCAGGTTGAGGAAACACGCGATCATTTGCTGCAATGTACGGCAACGGAGGAGTGGCGACAGCAATTTATTTCAAAACTCGACCTCAGATGTGGCGAGCTCAACACGTCCCCGCGACTCCGTGCGTATCTTCTTCAATGCATCCAAGATTGGCTTCGCAGCGGTGACCAAATGTACATGAACAACTATCCTGCACAGTTCCGCACAATCACCGAGACCCAGTCGGCTATAGGATGGCGGCACTTGTTCAGCGGTCGTTTAGCACCGAATGGGCTGTCGCCCAAAGTAGCTTCCTGGAGCATAGACGAGTTTTCACACCCACCGCCGCCGGTACTCGATGGCTCGTCGACATTATCACTACCATTTGGCATCAATGGCGAGAACTTTGGCAACATCGCAACTCGATTGTTCACGGAAATGACCTGGTATCCCAACGACGGATTCAACAAAAACAACTCGAAACGCGCATTCGTAAGGTATACGACCAGAAAAACAAAGTAGAGCCAAGCATGATCCCAGTGTTCACTCAACCCGAGCAGTGGCACTTCAACAAAGGTAACGTTCATATGTCTAATTGGTTGGCGGTGTATGAAACAGCAGTCTTCGACAGCGTGTCCAAAGCAACGAAACGAGCAATCACGGGGATGCGCTCCATAATGTCATATTTCGGAGGAGATGGGAGCGTCGAGAACGGATAGACCAAGCAGTGATCGGGAGTTTAAATATGTCACCCGCCCACCCTTACTACGAGGTGTGTATGTGGCCGTGTGGGTCTATTCTTGGTACACCAGGCAACGCAGGCAGCACGTTAATTTTGAGGTTGTGTTTTTTTTTTTTTTCATCTCCAAGTACGACTACAGTGACGCCTACCGACGACTCGCCCACAGCGCGACAGCGGCACCCCAAACCATCGCTGTGCACGACGGGCTAGGGTACATCGCACTGCGCCTCACGTTCGGTGGATCAGCCAACCCGCCGACGTGGTGCATGGTATCAGAGATGGTGACTGACCTCGCAAACGAGATCTGCCAATGCGAGGAGTGGGACCCAACCACCCTGCACAGTCCAGCGCAACCGCTAAGCCCAGAACCTCGCTACGCGAACGACCACACGGTCCCGGTAGCCCAAGCGTACCCGACGGCGGTTATAGCTCCCCCCATCCTGAGGGGGAAAGTGGATGGGTTCATTGACGATCTCATCCACGTCTTCTGGGACACGCCGAGTAATGTCAAACGACTCCCCCACGCCGTGCCGCTAGCGATGCATGTCACCAGCCGACCCCACGCGGGAGAGATCCGGGAACCCTCCCACGGAGAGACATATTGTCGCTGCCCAAACTCAAAGCAGAAGGGGCACCCGCCGAGGTCCAAATCGTTCTGGGATGGACATCAACACTCGAACGTTGACCATCGGATTGCCGACGGACAAGTTCACGGCGTGGGGGCGGAACTCGATCGCATCAGCCGAGCCCGCCGGTGCACCTTCGGGGAGATGGAGTCACTCGCGGGAAGGTTAGGCCATGCGTCCTACGCCATCCCCCTGACCAGGCACTTCTTGGAACGAATCGACAAGATGGTCAGTGACGGGAACACCCGGAAGTCCACCAACCTGAACCTGACGGTCGAAGTGGTCGCCGACCTCCAACTGTGGAGGAAGTTCCTCATCAAGGCACACCGGGGAGTATCAATGAACCTGGTGACCATTCGCCAACCCACCAGACTCTGCTGGTCAGACGCGTGCCCCTTCGGGATGGGGGGGTACAGCCTTGTAACAGGGAAGGGATGGCGAGCGCGAATCCCAAAAACGAGCATTATCTACGGACACCCCGGAATCAACAACCTGTTGGAATTCCTGGGTATGATCGTGAACGTATGGCTCGAATGCAGGAGCTGTAACGACACCGAGGGTGAGGAATTCGCGTGTATATTGGCACTGGGCGACAACACATCGGCCATCGGATGGCTGCACAAGACGGCAAACCTGGGGAGGAACCGCCAAGCCCACGCGGCCCATCTGGGAGCAGCGCGCCACCTGGCAAACGTTGTCTTGCAGTCCGACTGCTGCCTGGCATCTCAACACATACGGGGAGTCCACAACGTCGTCGCGGACCTGTTGTCGTACGTCGGGGACTGCAGGGGGAAACCTCACCCGATTGCCTCGGACGATCCCCCGGACGACATCCTCACTAACCGTTTCCATTCTCAATTCCCCGAACAGATTCCCCACAACTTCGCCATCTGCCGCCTACCGGACGACATCAACTGTTGGCTCTCGGAAGTGCTGCGAACAGCGGAATCATCACTCTGGGCAGACAGGAAAGCAGCAACGAAGACAGCGACCGAACATGGAGAAGGTGGGTTGGATTCCAAGGCGCCGTCGGATTTACGGGTGACCCCTTCCTCACTGCTCTATCCTTCGACGAACAAAGCCTTTTCGCAAAGACCTTCCTCCAAGCCTTACGAACGTTCAAGTGGCGAACCACGGGTGAACCTGACGGAATGCGTACGCAACCAGTGGTCGCAAACACTGTGCGGCAGGCCGCAGGCAACTTGGGTGCGACGTTTCGGGGCCATTTCAAACAAAGCCCCTTCCACATCCCGCACTCACCCAACCTGCGACCCGTCGTCCGGGCGCTCCTTGCCGCATACACTAACGCGGACCCGTCCACCAAGCGACAGAGAGCAATTACACCAAAGCTCTTGCGAGGGATGTTCAGTCTATCTGGGGCCGAGTTGCCCCATCTCAGAGACTCCCACTTTGCCATCATTAGCGAGATTGCAATCGTGGGATTCTTCTACGCCATGCGATCGTGCGAGGCAACCACAACCCCAGCCCCCGGGAGAACCAAAATCATCGCCATCAACGGCGTCGTTTTCCGAAACGCCCAGAACAAGGTCGTCCCCCATGACGACCCGGAGCTCGAGCAAGCGGAGCGAGTCACCATCACGTTCCGGAACCAAAAGAATGGGGCCAAGGACGACAAACGAACCCACCAACGGACCCGCGACCCGGTGATGTGCCCAGTACTCCGACTGGCATCCATCGTCCAGCGCATCAAACGGCTCCTGCCTGACGCGCCACCCACAACGACCATCAACACCACGTTGGCCGGATCCAAAACTGTCCTCCTACCCAGCAGATTACTGCTCCACCACCTGCGAACCACGTGTAAACTCTTGGGTGGAGCCGACACGTTCGGATATGGCCCACCAGACATCGGAACGAAATCCTTACGGTCGGGAGCGGCGATGGGATTATTCCTCATGGACCACTCGGTTACAAAGATTATGCTGCTCGGCCGGTGGTCGTCCGACGCATTTCTTAACTACATTAGACCCCAGGTGCTCGAATGGACGAATCAGCTTAGCAGCGATATGATCCACCACAACTCCTTCTTCGACGTCACCGACCCACGGCGCGACCCTAACGACGCCCCACGAACTCGGCGCCCCCGTTCCACGGCATCCAAAAAACGTGGAAGCAGCCTACACCTGCACCACTAAAAACCAGGAGTTGCGACTTCAATGGCTGGACACAAAAAATCCGGGGGATTCGGTAAGGGACCTAACGACCAAGACCTACCGGTCTTGGCTTCTGCAAAACCCACTAGCTCTCGGGCTACTACCCTAATAGTAGCATGAAAACAATAGCTAGCCCATCGGGACGAAAAACCCCTAGAGAAAGGCGGTAGACTAGTTTCGACGATCAACGCGGGACAAGTAGCGTCGGGACAAGGTCTACAGTACGACGATGGCAACAATCAGCGCACGGTCAACCGGGACTACAGCATGAATACCGCATTATGAAATTATAGTAACGGTCACACACGAAAGAGTCCAGAGTACGGTACCACAGTACGAACGAAGTATGAACACGACGGAAACGGAGCCGGATGTACAGAGAATGCGAACGAGTGGATGCAAATGCATCACGTGGAAACGGTACCGGGAAGACGCCTAGAAGCGACCGATGGAACGGCAACTGTCATCGACACTTTAAGTTCAATTGGATTTATCGTGCCTCTCTCGAGACTATAGTGATTAACACTTCTAAAATTCCCCAAGCCCACCCCTGGACACAAAAAATCCGGGGGATTCGGTAAGGGACCTAACGACCAAGACCTACCGGTCTTGGCTTCTGCAAAACCCACTAGCTCTCGGGCTACTACCCTAATAGTAGCATGAAAACAATAGCTAGCCCATCGGGACGAAAAACCCCTAGAGAAAGGCGGTAGACTAGTTTCGACGATCAACGCGGGACAAGTAGCGTCGAAGGCTGCCATGCTGCCTGTACGGTCATCAACAGGTTCATCGGCAAGGATAGTGGCATTGTGTTGCCGGTCGCCTTTACCTATGAAGTCACTGTCAAAGCGGGAACAAAACAGGCTGTTGTCAAGTCCACCATCATTCCCGCCGTGGAGCGGGCATTCGCCGCAAAAGGTGCTCAACGCCTCATTGTGGCGTGTGCTCCCGCCGGAACGGACACGTCCAAGTATTCCAACATTATGGGCATTGATTTAGATCCCAGAGATACTCTCATGGGGCCGTGCAATCCCAAGAAAGCAAATTGCTACACCGTTCACAGCGAGGCCACCATTTACACCAGGAAGACAAATAAGGCTGCCGCACAAACTTTTCTCATTGCCATGGCGACGGTGATGCAATTGAAACCGTTCCCGAATGCTGCAATTGTATCACTGGGGAACATGAAAAGTGCCAAGGCTCTATCTGGATCAGACGCCACCGCGACGCGGTTGGGGGCCCCGACACCGGCACCTGGTGCGCAAACTATCCAGGAAAAGATTGAAATATTGAAAAGAGAAAATCAACCTGCCTTTATTGGAATGATTGTTGGGATCATCGTCGTTGGCCTTCTGATCATAATTGGTGTGAGTTATGGTGTGTATTATTGTTATACAAACAGAACGATGAAGAAGTAGGATGTCATCTTTGAGAGAAGCATCCTGCGTTGGTGTTCGGCATGATTATCGTCCTATCGCGTCCAATCTGAATGGTTCGGTTGTGTATTATTGATAAAAAACGTAAGGGTAGTTACGCGCTCATCACTTAGAAAATCACAAATCAACGGTTGCTATACTATTTCTCTAAACCAACATCGTTGTGAGTGTCGTTTGCATGTTATCAGCGTGTGATGCAGCTACAACTGTCAATAAATACTTGAAACCAGACGAGTCGAGGGTTTCGAGTTCGCATCTCCTACAACATGGGCATTGTTTGTCTCACAGGACGGCAACCAATGCCTCGCTGGAATGGAGGGGTTTGTTTTTGGCCCTTGTCGTTTCGGTCGGGGCATCGTCCGAAGAATGTCAAACTTTTTCCATACACATTGAGAGTCAATTGTTTTGGGTGAAAACAATGTTTTTCTACACTGCCACGGGCCCATCAAGTCAGCATGCCATGTACTTCAATGCTTGTTCTACAAGTCACACGGAGTCGAAGGACCACACCGAACCATTATAACAATGTGTTTGCACGAATATCAAGGACAACACGATACGATTTTCATTGTTATTCTACACCTTCTGCCATCCATTTGCACACAACTACGTTACTACCCACATGCATTATTCTCCTGTTGGCAACAACTACATTGGCTTGTTTCACAGGTGGTGTAAACAATGGGCACGTGCGTACAGAGTGACGATGGGATTTTGCCGGTCAGATACGTCGAATCGAATGACACAAAGGTCAGTTGGGTCAGATCGGCAACCGACGATGGAATGGTGCCAGTGATTTCATTCATGTACAATGTCAGTGATTAAGTTCCACCAAGGTTCCAATACTTGATGGTATACTCCCGGTGAGAGCATTTTCTCGTAATGATAAGTAGGTGAGGCTCGACAAATATCCGACAGCGGATGGAATACTGCCACCAAGACCATTTCCTTCCAGAGACAAGTACGTGAGCTGCGTCAAGAGCCCAATCTCAGTGGGAATTGTTCCACCGCCGCGTCCCTGGCTACGACGAATCTCAAGTGCTGCTGCACATTCTGTCAATGACTCGAGTCCAATAAATTGGCAAGCAATTTGTTGGGGCGTGAATGGAGTGGGAGCAGCTGTTGTGGGACTGTTTGTGGCAACATCGGGTAGTGCCGACGAGGGTGACATTATGGAATCGCGATTTGTTGAAGTGGGTCGGACCAAGGTTACAATCACGGCGACCAGAATGACAACCAACACGACACTTCCGATTCCAAGTACGCGATACAATGGTCGTTTGTACCACTTGACAGTGTCATTGCTCTTCACGGGATGAGCCTCAAACACAACCATATCTTCCTTGACTCGATGTGCTTCGACGGTAAAATAACCAGTATCGACCGTCGCACTCGTAGTGCTGACCACAGTGCAGTTGGGCGCAACACTGACGCTATAGGCTCCGGCAGCACTAGTCAATTCGTCTTGTTCGTCTTCTTGTAGTTGAGATTCCTCATTAACAGTTCCAGCACGCGTCGACGACACTCGTGTGGACGTTTCCGACAAGGACGTATCAAGCAGTAAATCAGGTGCCGACCGAGTTGATGTTGTTATTTCGGAAAAGTATCCAGACACTGACACCGCATACGCACCAGGCGTTGTGACATAATGATTGTAATTTGAATAATTCGTAACTTCACTGTCCCTGTTGTTCAAATATAATGTTGCAGGTGCACCTGTAGTGTCAGCAGGTACAGAATGGGAAGAATCTTCATTGTGAGACAACGCGGAAGGTGCATCGTGTTGTGTTTCGACATCCACGAGAGCCGGCACAGTCTCATTTTGACTGAATTCGAATGGTCGTCTTGGTAAAAGTTGAGGACCTGGTGCTGCATGTTCCAATGTTTTTGTAGTACGTTTAATATTGCTTGGCGACTGCATCTTGCGACTGCTGCTGCCTACAGACACTGATTCTGACTCTTGCCGCGGATGAAGGTGACCCGGTGGTGCATGCTCTAACTTTACTTGACGCGTCTTCTTGTCGTCGTCGTTCTCGTCGAACTTGGATGTGTGTTGAGAGGAAGAAGTGTGATTTAGTGGAACAGCTGGAAGGACCACAGGGATGGTTGGATAATCAGGAGGAAATTCTTCTGCAAAGTCGTTGATTCTGTCAGTATCAGCACATGGGAGTTTCTCAGTTGCTTCTGTTTCGTTCATCTTGATAACAAGTGACTTCGTCGTTATCCTTGTCGTCGTCGCTGTCAAGCCAATTCGACACGCGAATTGGATTCTCCGCGATCGAGATTCACGTGTGAATAGTCTCAATTTATACTGCAAGACTTCAAATGCTTCACTCCGAATCCAATCTAATGTAGAGTACAGACCACACTGGACACTGGACCCTCGAAGAACTTGTACGAGAGAGATGTTGTGAAGTCGTCAAGGTCACGCATGAAGCGCGAGACGAATATCCTGAGGTAGATGGCAAATACAAATTATATATATTAAATGAATATTATATATGATACCTGTTGTATGTACCAAATGCGTCATGTTGATTTACTTCCCATATTAGTATGTGTAAAAAATAAAATGATTAGCATATCCGTATTGTCTATACATCATGGAGTGACATCGTCTGACGTCAGACTGATTTGTGCTACCATTTTGATACGAATCGGAGTGCTGGCTACTTCGCTGGAAACGAGTGTCTACTCTAGAGCTATACATAGTGCCTGCACGCACGAGGGGTCGCACGCACTGTGTGGGGCGGACGGGTGGGTACAAGGCAGAGTCCTGCACTGGGTACCCATACCCAGTACCCACCCACTACCCACTACCCACCCATACCCATGGTTAATGGGTGGGTATGGGCATGCCCAACCAGTGGGTGGGTGGGTATGGGTGGTCCAAACTCCACTGAGCAAACCGTGGGTGGGTAATGGGTGGTCTAACCTGCCCACACGAATCGAGCAGTGTGTACTCTGAGTATACAGTAGCTAGTAAGGAGTAGTAGAGTATAGTACACGGTGAGAGCAACTTTTAGAAAAATAGCCTGCGGCGGGCTAAATTTTTGCAGGGAAAATGGGTACTGGGTGGGTATGGGTACGGCCTAGCGGGCGTGGGTGGGTACGGGTGGTCCAAGCGTGACCGCGCGAAGCGTGGGTGGGTCATGGGTGGTCCAAGCCTGCCTACCGGTAGCCTTGGGTACCCATGGGCACAGGCGTCATACCCGGTGCAGGACTCTGGTACAAGGTACAAGTACTGCGTTCTTGCGTGTTCCAACAAGTGGTTCATGGTGAAGAACAAGTTTCGATTAGGTACAGGTACAAGAAGGAGGCAATGAATCGCAATATCATAGGCCGAGGTGATGGGTGAGGAGCCTACGAATGATCTTTGTAAGAACACATGCAAATTATAGAGTATTCGGGAGTGCAAACTGGCTTGTCATCAAGTAGTATGCCACATGGTTTATGTAATGATGAATCAGTGAAGACACCTCAGCGCAAAATGCCCAAAATTGGTTTCTAATGTGCCATATAACCTTGGAACATTGTAAAACAAGTTGGGTCTGAACCAGAGCACGAACATGATCCTGGCCATTCGCCAGGCAGCAAGATTTTTTTGAAGCAACAAGGAAACTGCATGTGTTGCCGTATGATGCTGTGTATGTGTGGTTGAGAATGCACCAGTGAGCAGAAGTGTGCAGGGAAGAGACAGTAACGGCACAACAGAGATCTGTGATGAATTGGAGTTATACTTGTGGTACTTTCATGAGACACCATTTGCTCGAATACCTCCACTAATAATTCCCGTCAACTCATTACTGTTCAGGGATAACGACGAAGGCGATGGAAGCGATCCGAGCGCGAACCATGGCTCCGAAACCTGCCAAATTTATTCTTCGAGAAGGCCGCACCGAGAAGATTGGTGAGCATGTTGATGACTGGAGGAATAGTTCCGATTCAATTATTGCCCGGAGGGTCAAGCTCAGTCGCAATTTCGCCAAATTTGTGGCAATAAACACCATTCCATGCACAAGCTGTAGCAATTGTCATCCAATTGTCCCTAATGGTCCGCGTATTGCCACCGGTTGCAAAGTATGTATCAGCCAAGGCGAAGTCAGCAACCATGGACTGTCTGCACTCGGCGGGAGAGGAACATCGGCGATAGTCCGAAACCCCTTTTCCAGTTCATTCGTCGCTGATGCACGTCTTGATAGTAGGCTGGATCGTTCGAAATATCTGAAATGTTGAGAAATGAGATAATTTCCATAAGTGCCAAGTGCCATCGAGCCCGGGGAACTGCACTTCGGCTGCAACATCAGGAGGGATAGTAGGGGCCGGGGTCGGGGAGGAGTTCTCAATGCGGAAGAAGGGGAGCTTTTATCCCAGAATTGACCGCTTCGGCCGCTTCGGCGGAGACTGCAACAATTGCAAACGTGACGAACGCAACAATCAGCTTGTCATTTCTGGACTTATCTTTTCGAGCTTTGGCGATGGTCCAAGTTGGTTCGCTTCTTGTGACACATCATGGTGTGTATCAATACTCATGAATTCCTCACGATGATCGAATTCAGGGCCTGGAACCGCACAGGCACCAGATGTTATGACAGCTGGATTGTAAATTGGAATCATGAGGTGTACGTGAACAAACTACTTGATCCGACAATGGTGGCACATCATGTTATGTTTCAACAGTCATGAGAGCCGCACGTTGACCAAATTCGAATGGTTGTGTTGGTAAAAGTTGCGTACAGACACTGCTTGTTGTGTTTGTCGACAGACCCTGATTATTACTGTCGTGACTGTCTGGTGATGCATTGTTCTAACTTTACTTGACTTTTCTTGTCGTCGCAGTCGTCGCGCTTAGGTTGTGTTGCGAGGGCAGAGACGCGTTTGGTGGAAGAGATGGAGGGACCACGATGACCGTCGGAGAATCATGAGAAAAGTCTTCTTCGATATCATCGATTCTGTCATCCTCAGCACATGGCAGTTTCTCCGTTGGTTCGTTCATCTTGGCATTTGTCGTTCGTTGTCGTCGTCGTCCTCGATGACGACGACGCGCGAATTGGAATCCCTCAGAATCTCGATTACCATTATTATCCAAAGGGGAGATAAATATAGTTGAGCGATTACCATTATATCCAAACAGGAGATGAATATTGTGGATTGTGCTGGGGCTGGGGAGCAAACATATAATACGTATATACGCGCACATACGAATACACCTCTGGATTGATACATACTCTGAGTATGATACATACAGTACCAGGTAGTACTTTGTAGGTCCTGCGCAACGCAGACGTCATGAATTTCAAGCGTATGATGATATCCTGCGAAGATTGATGCTTCCTGTGGTACTACTAGTAGTACACCAAATACGTGCATTCTACTCGCAATTCGCGATCGTATGGATACGTTTTGTCTGATGCTCATCATCGTGATGTACGTGTACAGTGTGATCATTATCAAGTTCGTCGTGAATTCTTGCGTTCAGCTGAAAAACAAAATCAGTTGAGAAAATAACGAAAGGGGATGGACGACATGGATACTACAGAGGAATGTTCGAACATCTCAGGTCAAAATCTCAAGAAAGCGTTCATCGACGCCAGCCGTCATGGTTTTTTGGAAATACTGTGTGAGTTGCTGAAAAACAAGGAATTGGATCTGAATTCAAGGGACAAATTCGGCGACACGGCCCTTATCGCGGCGAGTGAAGAGGGACACAGTCATGTTGTGTGTGAATTACTGAAACACGACAAGATCGATGTAAATGCCAGAGATAGATACGGTTACACCAGCCTTATTGTGGCAAGCGCACATGGACATTTGAGTGTTGTTTGCGAGTTACTCAAACACAATGAGGTGGATGTGAACGCCACAAGTCGTAAAGGTTACACCTGCTTCCTATTGGAGAGAGACAAGTGGTTCTGGGAAGACGAGCCTGGTTGTCCTCGCAAGGTGTATTTGAATGATCTCACTGCCATGCTATGGGCTGTAAAGTATGAACATTGGGATGTTGTTGACAAATTACTGCGAGACAAGGAGATCGATGTCAACGCTCAGGATGCAAGAGGTTTCACAGCCCTGATGTGGGCGTGTCTCCAAAGCAGATCGGATGCTGTGTTCATGTTGTTGGAGCATGTCAATGTGGATATGAATGTAAAGAATAAAGCAGGCTCGACTGCTCTTGACATTGCCCGCAAGTGTGGCATGTATGAGATTGCACATTCGCTGGAGGAATACGCCAACGTGTATGTGCGACCGCGGAAGAGAGGAGTTGACGCGAAGGCGCACATTGGATGATAGGAATTGCTTTGATTCCTTGCTGAGGGAAACGACAGGTTTGAATCGGAGGACTTTGGAAAGAGAGTTATGGAGAATCGTTAATGTAAGCGCATAGAATTTGTATGTGATGGCAACATCTTCCTGCATTTCCGCGAAAACTACAATGGAAGCCTCCCAGAAGTTTACAACCAGCAGACGTGTTCGTTATTGCCAGCATCGCTTCCCGACATATGACATTTTTGTCAATTCCACAAGCTTTGGCGCTTCCCGGTGGTCTTTCAAAGCTTTCTTGAACAACAGATTGATCAGAATCGTGATCAGAACGCCTATTGCATCAGTATTGGCATAGGTTTATTGCACGATCATTTCCGGTCGCCTTCGTATCAATTTCGTTCTTTCCTTTTTTGCTACAGTAGTATGTGTCAGTCAGTTCATTGCACATGTTGTCGTTCTCTTTGGAGGCGGCACTGGCTGCCAGTGCGCTGGTTCATACTGTACTTGTGCCTCTTGCAATAAGCATGCACATGCGCATGTTTAGCCAGAAAAAATCACATCTTCATTCGGAACTCTTCCTTAGAATTTCGGCGTATCAATCACCGTCTGTCATCATATTGCCACCTCTCACTTACCGCAGAAACACCCAAGGCCTCTTGGTGCTATCGTGTGGTATCAGGTTCTCCGGATTCCAATACTCAGTTCTCGGATGGTTGACTCCACATGGTTAGATCATGACTGTGATGGACTGCTCTTCAAATGCATTCTCTGTCACAATCGTCTCAGGAGAAATCCCAATCTCTTGAATTAAAGGCATCAACGGATTTGGGCTAACCATCTCCTTGCTCTTTCTAAGGTAGAACTGGTTGACTCCGCATGGCTAGACCAAGGACTGTGATGGACTGTTCTTCAAATGCATTCTCTGTCACAATCGTCTGGGGAGTTATCCCAACCTCTTGAATTAAAGGCATCAGTGGATTTGGGCCAGCCATCTACTTACTCTTTTTTAAGGTAGAAGTGGTTACTCCCTTGTCAACAATTTGTGAACATCTGCACTGTCAAGTGTCCCACACTCCTGGCCAATAGTGTCTTGTTGGAGAACAAGATGATCAAGCCTCTGACGGACCTTCCTTTCACATTGTGTTGGCATTTCCGGCATCCTCTTGGCAGTTACAGGGTCAACTCCCCACCTCATTCTAACTGATCATTTGACACTCATTCAAAAGGGCAAACAACTTTGGCTTTCATCATCCAACAGCAAGATTGTCAGTTTGACTGGAACAGCCATCTTGATGCAGATATTGCACTTCAGAAACCAACCTTGAAGCATTAAGGACATGAGGCCAATCAGTTGCCAACAACTCTTCAGAAACAATCAGAAGATGGATCCCATTGCATGGCATTGGGGATGATGTCAATTCCAAGTTTGAGGGTATTAAGAGGACTCACACCAGAAGGTTTGCCATAAAGGGAAAGTAAAATTTGTAAATTATCACTTGGGAGTACAATTGAATGCATAGACTTGGCATCAAGAAACTGTCACGGAACATCCACAACAAATTGGACCAGCACAATAGGAACTATCAATCATCACAGCAGCAGCCAGGACTAGCTATGCGTGCAGAATCGATGCTCCTATTTAGGCTGATCATGCCCCGCCATCATCCACCTTGTTGGATGAAAGCAGTAATCCAAAGTGCCACACACCCTTGAGCATTTGGGTCTGATCAACTCATTTTAATCCATTGCAAGTTTGCAAGTGCTGTGGCACATTGAATTTTGCAGGAATTGACGAGGACGCCTCTAGGCATTAGAATAGTAATCACTAGTAGCAACAGCTTTCCTGCAACTTCTTGATAAATTATGAAAAGTCGGTCTGCAGGTCTAGTCTCATTTCTGATACTTCAAGTGTTCTTGAAATTTGAACATGTCGCAAGCTACAGTGCTACGGTCGAGATGCCGAGTACTACTGTACCGATTACAGGCAGTACTACTACCATACACTACACACAACGGTAGCTCTAGTCTATGTTGTGCTGATGGGTCATATGATGATGGCTGGATTAGCATCATCAAGAGGAACAAGACTGGAAGACTAGGACAACTTCCTGGGATGTAGTGTCACTCTGGGAGACCCAGGGAGGCATCCATGCTGTGTGAGAAATAAAAAGACTACACTTGGGGCAGTATAACCAACAGAAAAAGAGGATTTAGGTTTGTTGTGTGGAATCTACTGAGGAAGGCTTTACCATCTGATTCAAGAGCTTTAATAGCTCTCATCACTGATTGAAGGATGACCTGCAATTCACTTTATAACAAACAAACCAAGATGAAATACCAAGAAATAGCAAGTGAGGTGAGGAATATCTACTGTCACATTTTGGACGGGTATTTTCTATCTACTATACGGTTACTACAAGGTACCGTATAAAAAGCATGAACATATGAAAACACATCAACCATATATATTTTAACTACACTAGTGGGTACCTCCCAATTGGTCGGACTTTTGGAATACGTGTACGGTATGGGTTGTGCACGGTTGTGTGTACTGTTTGTACAGTTCAGTACTATACGCAAGTAGTGCAGTACCCCAGAGTGGTCATACTCCGTAACAGACGCACGCACTGACGCAACTACGTATATGCAAATCTTACCGACATCGCTTACGGAGTACTCCAGTATGCATGTATGACATATATCCAGGGGTGTCCTATTTAAGGCGGGCGCCTTAATTTTGGGGCCAATCGCCTTTTTGAAGCCTTGAAATAGCGCCTTAAATAAGGTCCTGTAGATTCTACGCTACAAACATACCATCATGTAGAATTGTACGTGTAAGTTTGTACGGAGCATTCTCGTAGCATAGTACGACAGTACTCCAGTAGATAATAAACAACATACAGTAGACATGGATACAGTACCTTGTTGTACAGTACTCCAGTATATCCGTAGCCAGTAGCAAGATGCTTTACTTGGACTTGGAACTCAACTGTTGCAGTGAAAAAAGCTGAAACAATTGAAGTTACTTCCATGATTGTTCATGGTGAGCTGTGAGGTCTGTTGGCAGTGTTATTTTCATGATGGACTGAAGTGGGGATGAGCGTTGCAGCTGCTCTGTACAGTCATGAACCTTAACTCTAAATCCCCAAAACCCTAACCCCTAACCCCCACCGCCTTACACCGCCTTTTTGAAGGTCCAAAAAAGCGCCTATATTAACTAATTAAGGCGCTGCTAGGCGCGCCGGCCCGGTCGCCTTAAATAGGACACCCCTGCATATATCATACTCCGAGTATGAGACAGTATTCATTTGATCCAGTACCCCAGAGTGGTCATACTCCGTAACAGACGGACGCACGCACGCACACACGCACACAATTAATTTATAATATAGTAGGATAGTAGGATAGATTAGTGAAGATTCGATGCCTTTCCTTAGGAGATGCGTTCGTTTTACTCCAGCAGTAGTACAAGTACTAGTACTCGCAATATTGTTTTCTACTCGGAGTATTCCTCTTCTTCGTGTAGCATCACATAGTAGCCTTCGTTCTTCGAATGAGCCCACACACGCCCAGCAGCAGCAGCAGCAGCAGCAGCAAGGGAAAAGCAATATCGCAGATTTTTTAAGAAGACGAGCCGATAAGGAACGGTGAAGAGATATGGCAACTAGTAGGGAGGCATGGATGAACATTTGTTTTGGAAATCTCCCAAGTGCATTCATGGAAGCGAGTCGTAATGGTGATTTGGATATAGTGCGTGAGTTGCTCAAGGATCAAGAATTGGATTTGAATTGTGCAAACATTTTCGGCGAAACGCCCCTCTTTGCGGCCAGTGACGGAGGTCACAGTCATGTCGTACATGAATTACTGAAACACAATGACAGGATCAATGTGAATGCCAGTGAAAAGCGTGGTTACACTGCCCTGATTGTGGCCAGCGGGAATGGTCATTTGGACGTTGTTTGTGAATTACTCAAGCACGACAAGGTGGATGTGAATGCTAGAAGAAAAGGTCAATATCGCCCTGCCTTGTTTTGGGCAATCCTGCATGAGCGTCATGACGTTATGAATGAATTGCTGCGACACAAGGAGATCGATGTGAACGTGCAGGATGCAATCGGTTACACAGCCCTCATGTGGGCGTGTGTGCAAGGCAGATTGGATGCTGTTTCCATGTTGTTGGAACACGGCAATGTGGATGTGAATGTAAAGAATAAAGCAGGTTCGACTGCTCTTGATATTGCCTGCAAGTGTGAAATGCATGAGATTGTACACTGCCTAGAAGAATACGCCAACAATTGTTTGCTTCGCCGCGCGGAAGATGAGAGGAGTGGACACAAAAGGTGTAGATTGAGTAAATGAGTTTCATTCATTGTGAACAACGATACTGATTCGGGTTGGAGGACTTTGGAACGGAAGTTACGGCGAAGGTTGTGCAAAGATGAACAAAGGGTTCGTGGACATTCGTCATGCTGACTATTTCTTAAAAGTCAATTATCAAAATATTTGATGGCAACATAGCTTTCCCGAAACTTGGCAATATTGGCAATGATGATGCCAAACTTTAAGAGTGTCCAATGGTCTTCCAGAGCTTTCTTGAACACTGGATTGATCAGAATCGTATTCACCACACGTTTTGGATCACTATTGGCATGGCTTATATTGTTGCATCATCATTCCCAAGAGCAATGTAATCGAAAACATTGACGTTACGACAAAATTTCGCTGCACACAGAATGGACCTCGACGATCATTGGCAATTACACGGCATGATCAGGACGCATGACAGCTTGTTTCATTCTCGATCACAACAGCGCAATGCCGCTGCATCCGTCAGCACTCGGAACGTCATACGCAAGTACCGGTAGGGTTGGGGTCTCATAGCGACTATACAGATCTATATGCATATATTCATACACTAATAAAAGGGCTGAATAAATCTCACTGCGCACTTGTCACGCGCATCATGCTATCCAACAATCCAACCCTAGCATATGCGCCAGTAATACAGTACATGGACTCCAACAAAAGCGACGCATCTATTTTCGGCTTCCGAGTTCTTCCCAACTCCACTCTGTCCCCTCTCTCTCTCTATCATGAGCTCAGATGCTGTGTGAGTCCCTCCTTCGCTTTCACTTCGATTACATCTCGCTCGTATTAGGATCATAGTATCTTTAGCAGCGCAATCGTTACGCCAGATATATATAATAGTGCTGCACGTGTTCCATATGTATGAATTCTCAAGACAAGAATGATATGCTGGATCGAGAAAAACAACAAACATGCTGGAGGGCAGCAACGAAACAGAAGAAACTCACGGAGTGTGTCAGCGTCAGGATTTGTCCTGCTCGTCACCTTGTTGACATTGGCATGCTGCCTTTCATCATCATCATCATTATGCTGTTGTCATGCCTTTCTTGTTACAGGGATGGATCGCACGTACTACTCTACTAGTAGGAGTCGTCATCATGGCCAATTCGTCCAATCAAGTCGAATTCAAGACTTGGACAATAATAATGACAATGACGATGACGATCGCCGCCGCAGATTATTTCAACAACGGTCGAAACGATGGGTGGTACTTGTCGATGATGAAGAGTCGATTCGAAAAGCGGTCGGTCAATATCTTTTTGACGAGGGATATCAAGTTACGGCTTGTCCCGATGCCAAGACGGCGTTGCACGTGTGTCGCACCAAGAGAACTACGACTACAGACTCGAACAGTAGTGGCGGTGCTGCCACAATGATGATGATTCCAGATTTGATTGTCAGTGATGTCCGCATGCCAGAAATGGATGGGATTGAATTCTTGAACGAATTGCGACGTGATGAACGACTCGTCAGTGTGCCAGTCGTGCTGTTGACGGCCAGGGGCATGATTCAAGATCGGATTGCTGGATATCGTGCTGGTGCGGATGCGTACATTCCAAAACCATTTGATCCAGAAGAATTGCTCAGTATCATTGATAATTCCATCAAACGACACGAAACGTTGAATGAAGAAAATGTATTGGTGGAAGATTTGCAACAGGATTTGGAGGAAATCAAACATCTTCTCTTGGAGCATGGTGGTGCCGGAGTCGGGAATGGATGGGTCGAAGAGACTAACGTCTTTTTGGCACCCGACGAGAACGTCGGGTGTTGGAATTGTTGTGTCAGGGACTGTACAACCAAGAAATTGCTGACCAAGTGCAACTGAGTCGAAGCCGGGTGGAATCCATAATCACAAGCATGCTCCGAAAGACAAAGCTAGACAATCGTACTCAGCTTGTCAGGTGGGCAGTGTCGACTGGTAACATTCAAATGTAGCGATACGTGTGCCGCCAAAGGGCCTCTGGAAGTGGTCTCTGGATAAAGTCGACGACGTAGCATTCTGAAGGTTGATACGGAAGGTGCTCACTGACCAGAAGTAGTGAATGCCAGAAATCGTCATTATCGCACACTGCCTTGTTTTGGGCGATGCACAAATGAGATCGATGTCAACGCTCAAGATGCATTTGATTGCACCGCCTTCGTCTCTCCACGGCAGATTTGAACGCCGTGTACACGTTGTTAAAACTCCGACAATATGGGTACGAACATTCAGAATAATGCAGGCTCGACTGCCTCTTGATATTTTGCTCTCAAAGTGTGAGATGCATAAAGATTTGTGCAGTGCCTGGAGAGATGTGTGCGACCGCGGAAGAAAGGAGAAGGCGCGAAAAGGTGTAGTTGGGAGTAAATGAGTTTTCATTCACTGAGCGCAACCACAGATTTGGTTTGCAGGACTTTAGAACGGAACTTGCAAAGACACATTATGCAAAGGGTGTGCAACGATGAGCAAAGTGGGGATTGTATGGACGTGTTTCACACTGACTAATTAAAAAAGTCGATTATCAATATGAGGTGGTAACATCGTTCCCCGACACGTGGTAATATTCGCGTTGATGATTCCAAAACTTTTAAGAATCGTGATCACAACGCTAATTTCATCAATATTGGCATGGTGTACTGCTGCATCATCATTCCCACTCTCTTTCCTCTTCTAGAGAAATAACAGTCAATAGACTAGTCTGCCGCTGTATAGGATCAGAGCATTCCATTTCATTTTAATCTTACAAAATGCATTAGGCACTTACGTGCACGTGTTGTCGATCGTTCTGGATGTGGTAGGGGATGCCAGTTCGCGGGTTCGTACAGGAGAAGTTTGTTGATACTTCATGTGCAATATGCATGACTACATCCAGTCGGCAACGATAAGGCTTATTTGCCTCAATCATGTTTCCGTTTCCTCGAATTGCTCTCACGGTATTCAATCGCTTTGAGCAGTGCCTCCTCGTCATCTGGAGATACATCCCATTCGCGAAGAAACGGCTTCAATGTATCGCTAACCACATTGAATCTGTCTTTCCTAAGGTCGTCAGACACAGCGCTGCCATCTGAAAAGCCCGACCAGGGTACACAGCCGTGCGAGAGGTATACCATCATGTATGCGAGTGATGCCAAATCATAATCCAGCCGAGACTTCCATTTTCCGGTCCGACCAAACAATTCATCGTGAGCAAATGCTGGGGCACCAAGGAATCCTTTCAATACTTCGTTGCGGCGACGCGAATCTTCCCAGCCAATCAGCATCACTTGCACGCCATTGCCAGAGGGATCGTCGCGTGTAATGATCAATGATGGTCGGACATGGAGGTGGGCCCAGCCACGACTGTGGGCATGTAAAAGGGCAGAGTGCACCCCCTTGAAGATCGTTTTCAAATGAGAACCTTCCCAACTTCGCTTGTAGCTTGTTGGTCGACCCATGAAACCTTTCCAGGGCAAGCACGGGAGAATTGAACTCTCGCATCTGATTCTGATATCCAGAGTCTTGATGGGGTCATCAATATCGTACAGTTCAGGGATACAAACATGACCGAACAGATCCTTCAATGCCTCGGCCTCGAATTCTAGAGCCTTTGCCCTTCCATTGCACTTCGGCACCTTGATGAAGACATTGTCGCTGCCCTTTATGTCCAGTTCCAGCACATGTGAATACGTTCTGGATTCCAAGTACCGACCCACCTTAATGGGTTCACCATCGTTGGAGCGCATCGAGACACTGCCATTGCAACCTCTGACGCATGTTGTCAGAGATGTGCCTTGTCCACTTTGGACTGACATGATCGTGCGAGCGAGCAGACAGAATCCGGCTGGCATACCTCGATGATCCTCCTCAGCACCCTCAAATGAGGCTTTCACATCCCTTGCCTTCTCACCAAACAGATAATCTCGAGTTTCTTTGTCGAAAAGCGGCAGCCGTGTCGTTCGCTCTGTAGTCACGTTTACATCAACAGTTCCCACACCTGACAGTTTAACAACAACCACCCTGATTGATCCCAGGGTAAATTCGAGGCCAAAGAGTGTACAGTCTACGCCGAGTCCTCCAAAATCCCAGAACAACATCGATTGGTCGCCCAAGTCTCTGACTAGCTTATTCTGCGCTTCCAACAGAAGCTGACCAAGCGTTCCTCTCCTGTGAGAGATTGGGCTGAATACCATTGGAACACAAAACATGGCAGGTAGAGTGGCAAGCAAGTACTCAACTGCTGAGGAGGAAGCCTCAAAGCCTTCACAGCTTGCCCAACGATTTTCAACCTTGGGACCTCCCTCTTCACCTGTGATTTGCGGTCCGAGGCCAAGCACCTGAGCCATTTTTCCCATGATAGCAAACAAAATTGGTTTTACCCCAAGACTTCCCCGAGCTGCACAGCTTGGAACGTAGTGCGATGTGGTTGATAGGTCCACAGGCTCGTTCCGGACATCCCATCCAATAATAGCTGCTACTGTGGCCTCAATCTTTTGGCTGTATTGCTCATCGTTGACTTCTAGAATCGACGCCGTTCCAACAATGCGCTTCACATGATTGTAGAACTGATGAATTAATTGCACCTGTTCGTTTTCAAGGCTCGGAAAAAAGTCGAAATAATCAAAATCGATTCCAGGAGGATCACACAACTTATCAAAGCTTGAAGGGGTGGAGCGCGGGCTGTTGAATCTAGTTTTGTCGAGTTCGAGATCACTTGTATCATCTGTCTCCCACGTTGCGGCAAAAATGTCGATGCGAGGATTCCTTAATGCTGCCACGAGGCACTTCGCCGACTCATGTTTAAAGGAAATCTGCTCGGCCTCGCGGGCAACAGAGTCGGCAGCCCCGGAAACACACCTCTCAAGTGTGGAAAGCAGTTCCTCGATTCTCGAAAGCTGCTTGGCTTCGGCAACCCAGACGGCATTCCTTGCGACATTGCGGGCGACAATAGAGGAAATCGTTTTGGCACGTATGGCAACAGTTTCTGCCAATGCGAGAATAGTGCAGGAGGCAATGGAAAACAGACTGGCTTGAAGATTGTCAGCCTGGGCACGCTCCTGTAAAGCCTCAATATCTACCTTTACAGCTTGAGCATGATCCTGTATAGCTTGAGAATGTTCCTGTATGGCTTGAGAATTTTCCTCTGCAGCGTCTGCATTTCCCTTGATGGCTTCCGAATGTTCCTGTATGGTTTCAGCATGTTCCTTTATAACGTGATAATATTCTGTAATCATTTCAGAGGATTTCCTTAACGCTTCGGCGTGTTCCTCCACTGATTCAACATGTTCTTTTATTAAATCGGCAGCTTCCTTTACAGCCTCAGCGCGTGCCTTTGCAGCTTCCGCACGTTTCTCCCTACCAGAAGCACATTTGTCCTTGCACGAGATGAACCGCTCGCATTGTTCTTTCAAATAGGCGACCGCTTTGCACATCGTGCAGGAACACTCTCCGCTGCGAAAAAAAGCATTTTGATACCCCAAGATGTTTGAAAGAATATTCTCAACATCCTCGATTGTCTGTGTCACTTTCTGACACCATTCCTTCAAGGCACCTTTCAATTCCTTGGCCTGAGTAGCACGCTCACGGCAACGGGCGGTAATGGAGTAGGATAAACGAGAATACACCTCAACCTTTTGCTTTGATTTCTCAGGCTGAATCTCTGGCTGGGATCCCTTTGCGACGTGTTCCTGCTCCTCATTCTCCACTTCAACAGTGGCTCCAGCAGCCGACGTTGCTGCATCCATGTCCATGAGATGGAATGAAATGAAATTGTAAAAGCGTTCAGAAAAACGAATTATGCGCTCAATCCCAACTCCCCAACTTGCAATAATCGTTCGCCAAGTCCTGGTTTCAGTTCCAATCATGTGGGTTTAGTTTTCAACAACAACGTCGTGGACGGCTGGCGCGCTTGAATTGCTTCCAATCACATTGATAATTGCTGGCTGTTCACGGAGTCTCTGATGACACATGGTTGCTGGAAAACCTCAAAGCGCAACCACATGTATTGGCTTGCAGTTGGAGTTGTAACAAAACAACGTGGATACGGAGATTCAGAAGCTACATCATGGCAAGAGTGGCGACTCAGGTTTTATGTGAAATCTGGAGTGGACATACGACATCCCAACTCCCGAACGACCAGTACCGGTACTGGACTAGTCAGTATGCAGTACTGGAACGGGACTTAAGACTTGCGTAGTACTGCTGTCTTACGTATATTCCTACAAGATTTTTGTGTCCTACTGATTCCTTGTAGCAGTACATGTACCCAGTAGTAGCTCCGCGCTCACTGGACATTACAGTGATGCCGTGATGCCACTATGAATGCTGCAGCAACGACTTGAAGTCCGTACCATGGGCCTACGGTAGCCCTAACACATACACATATATGTGACTATAGTGCTCTGGATTCCAAACACCGACCCACTATAATGTGTGCTTGGGATCGTTAGCTTGTAGAGAAAGTGCCATGGCAACCTCTGCTGCTTGCCTTTCTAGATGTACTTTGCCCACGTTGGACTGACATGATCGTGCGAGCAAGGAGGATAAAACCGGCAGGCAGACCTTGCTGGTCCTCTTCAGCACCCTCAATCAACGCCTCCAAATCCCTTGTCCTACACCCGAAAAGATTATTACTAACATCCTTGTCGAAAAGTGGCACACGAATCGTTCGCTGCGTAGTGACTTCCACATCAACTGTTCCCATACCTGATAGCTCAAGAACAAACCACTGAGATGGCTCCCAAAGTAAGTACAAGTCCAAAGAGTTTACAGTCTACGCCCAGCCCTCCAAAATTGATAAAATACAAGGCTTGGTTGCCCAAGCGTCGGAGTAGCTGATTCTTCACCTCTTACAAAAGGCGCGCTAGTGTTGACTTCTTATGAAAGAAAGGGTTTACTGCCATGGGAACACAAAGAATTGCAGGTGGAGTGGCCAATAAGTATTCTTCTGCTGAAGTGGTCGAGACAAACTCGACGACACGTCCGCAACGACTTTCAACCTTCGGAATCCCAAGCAGACCTGTGCCTTGCGATCCGAGGCAAAGCAGCTGAGATAATCTTCCTGTTGCACCATTGCTGAATCGCACGCTTCAAGTCGTCGGCTTGGACAGCACGATGGTGGAAACGAGCGGTGACAGAGTCGAAGACACAAGAATGCTCCTCATCTATTTGTTCTGACTCCGCCAGCTGAGTATCTGGCTTGACTCGCTTTGCAGCGTGTCTCTGCGCCTCATGTTCTGGTTCGACTATGGCCTCGCCATTATCGCTGGGGGACGAGCTTGCTTCGATCTCCATGATATAAAACAAAACGTATGCGATCAGTCCCAACTCCCCCTAATCCTTCTTCAGATCCAGGTTCCAATCCAATCATGTGTGGGATCACGTATCATTGCAACCTAGCAGTCGTGCACTGCTGGTCAGTATTCATAAATGCTGATACAATTGATAACATTCATGCTGATAACAGCATAGATTGCTGGTGACGGAGTCTCTGATGGCGGCACATCGTTGCTGGAAAACCCAAAAGCGCAACCACATGTAGCATTGGTTTGCAGTTGGAGACAGAGATGTTACGACACAACAATGCCAATGGAGACATGTCGACTGGCGACATGTGAGTTTTGATGAGAAATGAACGTACTGTAGTATACAAGCAGAACAGTACTGGAGTACCAGTACGTGTGTCCGGAGTACGTAGAGTCACTGTAGCAACAACTAAATGTTACATGTACTGTAGTAATACTCGGTACTACTTCTTCGAAAGGGAGGATTGGCTTTCACTTCTCAACCACAACTCTACTATGCATAGATGATTGACGACTGGGTTTGGAAGGACATGAATACCTACTACTTGGAGTACTCGTGGAATAGTCGTTCTTATTTTAGGCTGGCAAGTTCGATTCAAGTCAATAAGACGATAAAAGATTTTGCCGAGTACTCCCAGGTATTGACTTCGAGCTAGTCAGTCTCATTCCATTTTACAGCACAGAGCTTATCTATGTGACAACGTTTCAGCTGCAGAACCCTCCACGCTTGATTAAAACAATAAACTAGATTTGAGGCTCCTTGTTGCTCTATTCCTAAATAAACGCGTGCCATCCTCGAGTCATGTTCCAAAGAAACGCAATCTGCTGCGCAGGTGCCAGCCAGTTCAGTGCCCACATGCAAAGGGAATTTTCTCCCAACCACTCCATGTCAATAAAAGCGCCATTTCAGGCAATCCTTAGACCTGCATCTCCTCGCCAAATTCATGACGCGACGAAAGTTGAGCATGTCCCTCAGTAATAGTTTCAATATCGAGCATGTCAGCAAATCACAGATATGGATCCTGCCTCAGAACCACCCTGCCATGCTCTCTTACAAGTCGCGGACCATATCAACATCAATATGATATCCCGAACCAAGGGTGGCCCAGATGAGTGCTGTATTCCCGTGTGACCCGCTGGCATGGGCATCGACCTTATTCTGCTTCACAAACTCACTAACCACATCCAAGTGGTCCCAGTAGCTAGCCCATGCGAATGCAGTGCGTCGTTTCTTGTCTTTTGCATTTACGTTCACATCGTCACGTCGCAACAACTCGCGCACAACCTCCAAATGGCCATTCATGCTCGCCACGACAAGGGCTGTACAACCATCTTCGTCTCGGGCATTAACATCAATATTCTTGTGCTTCAACAACTCACGAACAACCTTTGCTTTGCCATGAAGACTTGCGGTGATCAGGGAGGTGCAACCAGCTTTGTCCTTAGCATTCACATCCAAAATCTTGACATTCAACAACCTGCGAACAACCTCGACATGGCCACGCCGACTTGCCACGATGAGCGCCGTGCGGCCATTAATGTCCATGACGTTCATTCGCACCACATATCTCAACAACTCGCGAACCACCTCCGCATGTCCCCTTTGACAGGCAAAATAGAGTGCTGTGCCTCGAGCCGTTTGCCCTGCTTGCGCAACAACCTCGTCATGTTTCAACAACTCACAAACAACCACGGAATGCCCATTCGCACTAGCTGTAATCAGAGCCGTGACGCCACTTTTGAGTTCGGCATTCGCGTTAACACCCTCGTGACGCAGTAACTCGCGAACGATCTCCAAATGGCCCGCTTTACTCGCAAAGATCAATGCGGTGCTAACACCCTTGTCTCCAGCACTCACATCGATCTCGTCATGATTCAATAGGAGCCGAACAACCTCCAAATGACCATCTTGGCATGCAGCTATGAGTGCTGTGGAACCACTTGTCGCTTGGGCATTCACATCCACATTGCTTTGTTTCAATAGCATACGAACCACCTCCGAACGGCCGGAGCGGCTTGCCACAATGAGCGCTGTAACGCCATCTTTGTCTTTGGCATTCATATCGACAGTGTTGCGCTTCAATAACTCGCAAACAACCTCGGACAGACCACTACGGCTTGCCGCCATGAGGGCTGTGGCACCATCATTGTCCTTGACACTCACATCAACATTGTCGTGCATCAATAACATGTTAACCACCTCTTTATGACAGTTCCTGATCGCTGCCATGAGGGCTGTGGAACCATTCGTGGCTTGGGCATTCACATCCACATTGCCGTGTTTCAATAGAGCACGAACCACCTCCAAACGGCCGGAGCGGCTTGCAACGAAGAATGCTGTCAAACCATCAGTGGGTTTGGCATTCACATCTAAATTCTCGCGCATCAACAGCTCGCGAACAACCTCCGACATGCCACTACAGCTTGCAGCGATGAGGGCTGTGAAACCATCATTATCCATGACATGCACATCCAAACTATCGTGCCCCAACAGCACTTGCACCAGCTCTACATGATGGTTCCGGATCGCCACGATGAGGGCTGTGGCACCACGATCATTGTCGGCGTTCACGTCCACGTTCTCGTGCTTCAATAGCTCGCGAACAACATCAGCATGGCCCCAACGGCTTGCCTCCAGGAGTGGTGTCTCGCCCAGGCCGCCGAGAAAATCCCGGGCATTATCGTGGTTACTCGACGTGGTACGGGCTGTATTGCTAGCATTACCATGTTTGTAATTCACATCAGCCCCCTTCTGCAGCGCGTCTCGGACTCCATCGAGATTGCCCTTCTTGGCATTCTCGAACAAAAGCATGTTCAGCTTGTGCTGATGAAGCCAAGCGTCGAGCTCCTCATCGGTTTGGATTATGGATTCCATAATGACGATAATGATGATTGTGATGAGTTCTTCTGGAAGGAATCAATTATGAATTATTGTCCGCCAAAGGGTATTGTTATCATTCATAAAAGGCAACGCCAGGCCATTCGAATGGAAGGAGGTCCAGTTCACGATTTACGTTAGGTTTCTTCGAATGTTATATTCGGTAAATACTCACGCGGAAAACATTGCCGTTCGATGATTACTCCGTTCAGGCAAAACTGCCGAGATAGCCGACTCTCCTGGCGCCGTGTCTCCCCTTTCCCCACATGTTGTTTACTCGGAGTCAACGTAAAAAAGCGAGGAACACGAAAGTCTGAGTGATGCGAGAATGAGCTTGCGTGCCTTCGAAACAAGTGTGTCGATGTACCGTGGACAACGGACTGGGGAGGCTGTCGGCGGTGCAGTATGTCCCTTTCGAGCCGGTCAACTTTCTAAATAAATCACTTCGTAGAATTAACTCCTTTCAGTCTTTCAGACACTTCCTGTAAGTCTCAGTATTCCCGTTGGCTGTACCAGTACCTTTGTACTGTATAGTGGTTCAGTGTTCAGTTGTCAATACTAACTCCAGTACTCCAGTAGTCTGTAGTCTGTAGTCTGTAGTCTGTAGTCTCTACTGGTAGCTATGCATAGTATCATATGCTCCGAGTACTGTACTTGTCTATGGGTCCAACAAATCCATGCATACTGTACGACCACAGTACGCCACGACTCAAATCGTCAACATGGGATCCACATTTTCTACGCGGATTTGAGTACGACCTGCAGGGTTGGACTGGATGTGGTTGGCGTCTGATACACAATCGAGAATCAGAGAATACACACTCGTCTAATCACACCAGTCGCCGCGCATCCTTTTGTTGCCAGGATCAAGGATTTGACTTCGATCGAGATACTCTCAACACTGTACTGCAGTACCTAAGTTTGTCCTTCGAATTGGCATTGTCTCACAATCTCAAGCATCCTTGCTTCGAACGAGAATACAATAGCAGCAGTTGCGCTGATTTGAGAATACAACTAACGAGATGGCGGACGTGGTTCGTGAGCTACGATTGATCGTGCGCAAGCGAAACATCGGGAAAGCATTCTTGAAAGCCAGCCGTAAGGGTCGTCTGGCTGTACTGCGTCATTTGGTGACAGACGAAACGTTGGATTTGAATGTGAGAAGTAAAGCTGGCGACACAGCCCTTATGATGGCAAGCGAAAGAGGCCACTACCGTGTTGTTCTTGAATTGCTGAGCCATGACACGGTGGATGCCAATGCAACGAACAAATATCTCAACACAGCCCTTATACATGCAAGCTCAAGAGGTCACTATGGTATCGTGTGTGAGTTACTGAAAGATGACAAGGTGGATGTCAATGCAGGAAATTTCGTGAACAATACACCCCTAGTCATGGCAAGTTATATGGGCCATTGTGATGTTGTTCGCGAGTTACTGAAACGTGACGAGATAAATGTCAATGCAAGAGGTGAAAGGGGGAAAACCGCCCTATTTATGGCAAGTTCGTATGGTAAATGTGATGTCGTTCGTGAGTTGCTGAAACTTGTCAAGGTGGATGTGAATGCGAGAGATGAATGGGGGCAAACAGCCCTTATTTCCGCATGCAAGGAAGGCTTTTTGGATGTCGTTTGTGAGTTGCTCAAGCACGAGAAGCTTGGTTTACATTTGGTCGATGTGAATGGTGACACGGCGCTTCACTGGGCATGTAGAGGTGGCCACTGCGATGTCGTTCGTGAGCTGCTTAAACACGACAAGAGGGATCTGAATTCCAGCGATAATTACGGTTATACATCCCTTATTGTAGCCTGCGCAAACGGGCATTTGGACGTTGTTTGCGAGTTACTGAAACATGACACGGTGGACATGAATGCCAGAAGTCTTAAAGGGTACACCTGCTTCTTATTGGAAAGCGAAGAATGGTTTTGGGACGACGAAACTACTTGTCGCCGCAAGGTGGATGTGAATGGACGCACTGCCTTGTTATGGACTGTAAAGTATGAGCATTGGGATGTTGTTGAAAAGTTACTGCAGGGCAAAGAGATTGATGTGAACGCTCAAGATGAAAGAGGTTGCACAGCCCTGATGTGGGCTTGTCTCCAGAAAAGAAAGGGCCTAGTGTCCAAGTTGTTGGAACTCGACAATGTGGATACGACATCCATAAAGAATAAAGCAGGCTCGACTGCTCTTGATAGTGCCCGCAAGTGTGGCATGTATGAGATTGCACATTCGCTGGAGGAATACGCCAAGCTTGCTTCGCCACCTTGGATGAGTGGAGGATTCGCAAAGGCGCAGATCGTGGATGGAAGGCATTTGAGTGGACTCAGAAGGATTGGGATCGTTGGAAAGAAACGAAGTTACGCAGAAATGATTTAAGGGCATGGCACCATGAGCGACGGCTCCGAGGGCGTACTTCACGTTTGAATCGTGCACATGTATGAACCAGACTACTAAGGCATTTCCAGGATTTGGATTAGAAGGAGTGCTACAAGCAAAGCAGTTTAGTGCTACAAGCAAAGCAGTTCTCTTTATTGTGCAATTTGAGGAGTGATTGAATCTATTCTATAGCTTCTTGTGACACCGTAACTCCCTGCAACCATCGTACAAGTAGCACTAACACGTACAATTTATACCTGCCTACATCAAGCCTACCGTTATCCTGATCAAGCGCCTGTATACTAAGCTAATATGGTAGGTAATGTAGGCGCCCGCCTATTTTTAACAGCCCCGCTTAACATGGATGCTGCGGCAGCACGTAAATAACGGAAATTAGGTTTTTGGATTTGCTTCAACCTACAGTATGTAGTGATTAGTTGCTTACACACATTATTGCAATTCTTGTTCATTTAAAATAAAACTAGTGGGTTCCTCACAACTGATCGGAGGCGTATGATACATACTGGTGTTTACGGTAGCATTTGTGAAACAACCTGTTTACAGCAAATTCGATGACAATTCCGTCCAGTAGCTTTGAATTCCTACAGTACGGTACTACAGTAATGTAGGACACTGTCGTTTCAACATAAATTACCGTCGATTTATGTACTGTAGACCTGTAGTACATGTAATCCACGTAACAGTACAACAGTACCCCAGAGTGGTCATACTCCGTAACAGACACACACACGCACAAACCAAATTTAAAAAGGAGTAGGATATATATTTGGTAAAAAGCAATAACAGAAGTAATTGTTCTACCGGTAGTACGTACGACAGTAGTGAGTAGTGAGTACTTGCGTTCCGTCGTACTGCATTGTTGTAGTACGGACTCCCACAAAAAATACTTACTGTAACACTCGGAACCAGTAATGTGGACTTCGTATAAATCTATTTACGTCTCGTACGCATAGGATACACTATGATACCAGGTACTCTAGTAGGGCTACGGGGTTGCACGTTGCGCAACAGGTTGCCAAAAAAAAATGGGTACGGGCGTACGGGCACAGTATTTCCCAGATTCGCTTGTCATCAACGACTGAATGCAAGCAAAGAGCCCTTCACAGAGATCCGTAATAATTCTTTGATCGTTGTGCCGTATATAATTTACGAACAACGTTCTTTTGAAGGAGGGAAACGAATTGCTGCATTCCCAAGTTAGTAATTGCACGAGATGGGGTGCATCGTTAGCACTGGAACATGTTTGAACCGGAGTCAAACGGTCGTCACAGCCCTCATCGACGGCAGCTGTCATGATGGTCGTTTGGGTTTATTGCGTATGTTGTTGGAAAATGGAGAGTTGAATCTGCATGTGCACTGTGAAGGAGCCTTACACAGCGATACAGCTCTTACAATAGCAAGCGATCAAGGCCAAGTCCGTGTGGTTCGTGAATTACTGCGGCATGACAGAGTCGATGTGAATGCACCCGGTGAATACGACAGCACGGCCCTTATCACGGCAAGTTTTCACGGACACTTGGATATCGTGTGTGAATTACTAAAACATGACAAGGTGGATGTCAACGCACGAAATTGTCGAGGTGACACCGCCCTTATCGTAGCAAGTAAGAAGGGCCACAGTGATGTCGTTCGAGAGCTACTGAAACACGACGAGGTGAATGCTAATGCAACGGACGAATGTGACAATACAGCTCTTTTCACGGCAACTTCTCACGGACATTGTGACGTTGTTCGTGAGTTACTAAAACATAACAAGGTGGACGTCAATGCAAGAGATGAAAATGGCAACACATCCCTAATCATTGCCAGTGTAATTGGTCAATGTGATGTCATTCGCGAGTTACTGAAACATAACGAGATGGAGGTGGATACAGTGGGTGACGCCCTTGTTATGGCAAGTTGTTATGGCAAATGCGATGTCGTTCTTGAGTTACTGACGCATGACGAGGTGGATATCAATGCGAAGTTTTGTGGTCGTAACACAGCCCTAACGGCAGCAAGTCTTCATGGTCACTGTGACTTAGTTCGCGAGTTACTGAAACATGGCGAGGTCGATGTGAATGCAACTGGTGACTATGACTGCACCGCCCTTATCATGGCAAGTTCACAGGGCCACCTTGATGTCGTTTGTGAGTTACTAAAACATGACAAGTTGGATGTCAATGCAAGAAATTCCTTTGGCGGCACAGCCCTTAATGCAGCAACTTTAAGGAGCCACTGTGATGTCGTTCGAGAGTTACTGAAACATAGTGAGGTGGATGTGAATGCCATTAACGATCTTGGCACCACTGCCCTGATTCTGTCAAGCCGAAGTGGAAATTGTGATGTCGTTCGTGAGCTTCTGAAACATGCCAAGGCGGATGTGAATGCGCGCGATGAAACGGGACGAACAGCCCTAATTGTCGCCAGCAGAAAAGGCTATTTGGATGTCGTTTGTGAGTTGCTCAAACACGACAAGGTGGGTGTAAACTTGACCGATGTAAATGGTGACACGGCGCTTATCTGGGCGTGCAGGAACGGTCATCCCGATGTTGTTCGTGAGTTGTTAGATCACCACACAATAGATGCGAATGTCAGTGATGATTTCGGTTACACATCTCTTATTATGGCCTGCGCGAAGGGTCATTTGGACGTTGTTTGCGAGTTGCTGAAACACGAAGATGTGGACGTGAATGCCAGAGCTCGTAAAGGTGCTCGTAAGGGTTACTCACGTTTCGTATTGGAGAGCGACATCTTGTTTTGGTACTTGGAGCCTCCCGGCGAGGTGGTGGATGGGCACGACAGAAATCGTGGTGGTCGTGCCGCCTTGATATGGGCGGTAAAGTATGACCAGTGGGATGTTGTTGGCAAGTTGCTGCAACGCAACGACACGGACGTGAATTCTCAAGATGAAAGGGGTTTCACAGCTTTGATGTGGGCATGCCTGCAAGGCAGCTTGAATGCTGTGTCCATGTTATTGAAGCACGATAAAATGAATACAACAGTCAGGAATAAAGCAGGCTCGACTGCGCTTGATATTGCCCGCAAGTGTGAGATGTATGAGATTGCAGAATTCCTGGAGGAATACACCAAGGCTTGTTTGCGTCGCCGCGCCAGGCCGACGAGAGGAGTTGAGGTAAAGGTGCTGGAAGGATGAAGTGAATTTGGTTCACTGTGTGATCCAACGGGTTTCTATCAGAAGACTTCGGCACGGAGCTATGGATCAGACACTCGTCGCAGAGACTGATTTTCTTTCCATTCCAAATCAATATTGCAGCTGCCGTCAGCAATCTGCAATGAGCTCAAAAATTGCTTCACCATCGAAAAAGTGGGGTTGTATTTGGAGTGCATCTCCAAGGAAGCTACAACCGAAGGTTGTCGATGATTTAACTCTTGCGTACAGCCTGAATTGATGCAGTTCTTTTGCAATGGACCGGCAATGAATCCGCCCGTCAATGAATTTCCGATGACTTGCTCTGAATTGAACAATGACGTTCCTTTCCTAAAGGGTCCCTAGATTACTGTTTCCTGATGCATAACAATTAAACGACTTGGAACTCGAATCGCCATTAAGGATAATACTTGCATTTTGCCAATTACACTTTTCGATCGCCTTCTAAGTTTAAGCTGTTTTTGCAATCACATATGGCGCTCTCGCATGAATGCTACGACGGAATTCGCTCACCGCTATTATCCTCTTGTAGCGACCTGTTTTCAAATAGTCCATCAACGTCGATACAAGTCAGTGACGACGATGAATGATACGTACCGAGGACTCCCTGGTGTTGACTATCCAATACGAATTACTCGGTAGATGAAGAGTCGTCTCATCCCATTCGTACAGAGGTCATCAATGCAAAAGATGTCTACTACAGTTAAATCCACGAATGATAAATGTAAACACACTTCTTTAAGGGCCCTTCGTTGCTCTATTTCCAACGAAAAGCGTACCATCTCCAAGCAATGTACCAAGCAGCCGATACCACACGTTTCTTTGCGCAAATGAGAGTGCACTTTCTACCTGTCACAATGTTTCAATTTGGACCGATTTCAGAGTTTTCTCCAACCTGAATCTCGTCGCCAAATTCGCGACGCGAAGAAAGTTGAGCATGTTCCTCGAGAATTTCTGCAATATCAAACATTTCACGTTTTCTGGCAATGTCGAGAGCTGTGGATCCTGCCGAATCTTTTACATTCAAATTTACATTGTCGTGCTCCAACAACGCGCGGATCACGTCAATATGATTCCCATAGGTTGCCAAGATGAGTGCTGTATTCCCGTATGACACTTGAACATTGACATCGACCTTATTGTGCTTCGCCAACTCTCGAATAGCATCCCAGCGACCCCGCTTGCAAGCCCATGCGAATGCAGTGAAGCCATTTATGTCTTCTACATTCACCTTCACATCATCTCGCCGTAACAATTCTCGTGCAACCTCCAAATTGCGATTCACAGACGCCACGATAAGTGCTGTACGACCATGTTTTTCTCGGGCATTAGCATCTACATTCTTGTGCTTCAACAACTCAAGCGCTATCTCTGACATTCCAAGGAGGATCGCAGTAATGAGGGCTGTGCAACCAGCTTTTTCTTTGGCATTGACATCCAAACTCTCGACCTTCAACAGCTCACGAACAACCTTCATATGGCCACGACAGCTTGCGATGATGAGTGGTGTGCGACCAAAGCTGTCCTTGGTATTGACTCCTACGGCATAATCGTATCTCAACAACTCGCGAACCACCTCAACATGACCCTTTCTACTGGCGACGAAGAGTGCAGTACCACTAGCGATGTGCCCTGCATTTGCAACAACCTCGACATGTTTCAACAAGTTACGAACAACCTCTGAACGCCCGTTCGTACTAGCTCCGATAAGGGCCGTGACGCCATCGTCGCGTTCAGCATTCACATTTACATCCTTGTGACGCAATAACTCGCGAACAACCTTCAAATGGCCTCTTTTACTTGCAAAGATCAATGCAGTGCCAACACCCTTATCTCCAGCATTCAAATCGATCGCATCACGTTTCAAGAGCTCGCGAACAATCTGCCAATTACCATCATAGCTCGCCGTCATGAGGGCTGTGATACCATTCTTATCCTTGGCATTCACGTCCACATTCACGTGCTCCAAAAGGGCACGAAGCATCACGCAATGACGCATCTTGCTGGCCGTGAGGAGGGCAGTGCAACCCTCATCATTTTTGGCATTCACATCCACGTTCACATGGTTCAATAGCTCGCGAACAATGTCAACATGGCGCCGACGGCATGCCTCCAAGAGTGGTGTGCTCCCAATGTGATTGTTTGCATTCTGACTGATACCATGGCATCTGCAACAATGCCGGGCACTACAGTGGTTGCTCGTCCTTGTGGGGGCCGTGTCGCTGACACTACCATGTTTGTAATTCACATCAGCCCCCATTTCTAGCATTTTACGGACTTGATCAAGATTGCCATTCCTGCAATTCACGAACAGAGCCACGTTCAGCTTGTGCCGACGAAGCCAAACATCGCGCTGGTCGCCGGTTTGGATGATGGATTCCATGATAAGGATGACAATGATCTGTTCTGGCAGGACTCGATTCCGAATTGTGGTCCCGCCGAAAAGCATTGTAGTTCAAATGCTAGCAGGCAATACCACGATTTCCGTTAGGCGTCTTCGAATGCTACAGTTGAAGAATACTCATACACACAGTAAATTGCCGTTCGACGATCCGTTCCGGCAAACTGCCGAGAAAGCCGATTCTCGTCACGCCGTCCCTGCCAACATGTTTTGCACTCTGTTTCAACGCACAAAAGCGAGGAACTCGAAAGTCTGAGTGCCCGTATGTGCCTTTTGGTGTCTTTAATATTTTGTTGTTGGAGGCGCAGGTGACCAGCTTATATGTGTTGGTGGATCGTGATTGCCGATCACCATTCACCATACCGGTGATGCATATTGTTGCTTCACGCGAGTGTAGTCCTCAACCGATATTGTACCAGTGTTCTTTCCTGTCAAAAATTGAGATTTCTGTCCAACGAACGGTATGATAGCAGATACCGGTTTTGGTACGATACGTGACGGCTCCGCTCGTTGCGAACGTCCCAGCCAATATATATCACATTGCTGCGTCTTCAAAGCGTGCCAATGTATAACAAGCACATGGTCGGCATTTTGAATCGACGCAGTTCCAATAGTGCGCTTCAGATGTTTTTTAGAAACTCATCCAAAGCAGCGCCACGTGGTTGCTTTCAAGAGATTCGGGAAGAAAAATCCAATTCATCATATTTTCGTGCCGGAGGATCGCAGAACTTGTCAAACCTTGTAGGGCTGGACCGCGGCACAGCCGCTGTCGTAACAGTTGGAAACTAGTTTTGTCGAGTTCGAGATCACTTGCATCATCTTCTCCCTCATTGAAACGATCATGTCGATGCAAGGTGTCCTTTGTGCTCCCCATGGAGAATTCGCCGCACATTGTTGAACGGAAATCAGCTCGGTTTCTTGCAACAGATCCGGCTTCCTTGATGGCAAGGAGGACATCTGGGGAATTCGGCTTGGTTCCTTTTTGACATAATTTGTTGGATCCATGGAAAATCCAAAAATTTGTATTTTCGCGGAAGTTTTTGAGCTTCATGCGCAATAAGACGTTTCCGCGTATACCATATCTGTCTGGACTCTGGACATTTACCGTGCTCGTCCAGTGAATGCCATTGGACTACCTGGTACTAGTACTAGTACCGTGATATGTGTCGGTGGTTCACATGAAACGCACATGCATCGATTCTACGACGGCATCCTCTACCCACTTCCCACCCACTGCCAGTATCCTGTCTCAGCAAGTCTACTCGCCGAAGGAATCGTTCTTATTCGAGCCTGCCATTAGTAGTGACTATTCAATACAAAGTACTGTATTCGGTGGAGGACGAGCCGTCGCATCCCATTTGTACAGATCTTATCTATTCGACAACATTTCAGCCCCTCCACGCTTGATTAGTGAAATATAAAAATACTGTCCTGGTTTGCAGCTACTTGATGCTCTATTCTAAATAAAAGCGCGCGATCCTCAAGTCGTGTTCCAAAGAAATGCGGTGCTCAAGATTTTCTCCGTGCCACCCCATGGCAATTAGCGGCGATTCTAGAGTCCCCACAGACCCGCAAACCTCGCCAAATTCGTGACGCGACAAAAGTTGACCATGCGCCTCCAGAATTCATGCGATATCGAGCCTAACAGCATGTCACGATTCCTGGCAACGTCTAGAGCTATGGATCCTGCCCCACAACCACCTTGTTGTGCTCTTACAAGTCGCGGTCCACATCAATATGATTTCCCAAGCCAAGGGTTGTCCAGATCCCCTCTGACACGTGGACATTGACATCGACCTTATCGTGCGTCAGAAACTCACGAACAACATCCAAGTGGTCACGACAGCTGGCCCATGCCAATGCAGCGCAGCCTCTCTTGTCTTCTGCATTTGCATCCACATCGTCCCGTCGTAACAACTCGCGCACAACCTCCAAATGGCCATTCATGCTCGCCACGACAAGGGCTGTGCAACCATCATCTTCTCGGGCGTTCACATCAACATTCTTGTGCTTCAACAACTCACGAACAACCGCTGCTTTGCCATGCAGGCTTGCCGTGATCAGGGATGTGCAACCAGCTTTGTCTTTAGCATTCACATCCAAACTCTCGACATTCAACAACCTGCGGACAACCTCCACATGGCCACGCCGGCTTGCCACGATGAGCGCCGTGCGGCCATATTTGTCCATGGCGTTCATGTGCACCACGTCATCGTACGTCAACAACTCAAGAACCACCTCCACATGTCCCCTTTGACAGGCAAAATAGAGTGCTGTGCCTCGAGCCGTTTGCCCTGCTTGCGCAACAACCTCGTCATGTTTCAACAACTCACAAACAATAGCTGAATGTCCGTTCACACTAGCTGTAATGAGAGCCGTGACGCCATTTTCACGTTCAGCATTCACGTTTACACTAGCGTGACCCAATAAATCGCAAACGACATCCAAAAAGCCCGCTTTACTCGCAAAGATCAATGCGGTGCCAACACCCTTGTCTCCAGCGTTCACATCGATCGCGTCGTGTTTCAATAGATCTCGAATAACCTGCCAATGGCAATCACGGCAGGCCGCTATGAGGGCCGTGGAACCATCTGTATCTGTGCTATTGACATCCACATTTCCGTGCTCTAATAAAATACGAACCATCTCTGAACGGCCGGAGCGGCTTGCCGCTATGAGCGCTGTCACGCCATCTTTATCTTTGGCATTCACATCAACAGTGTTGCGCTTCAACAACTCGCAAACAACCTCCGACAGCCCATTACGGCTTGCCGCGATGAGGGCTGTGGAACAATCGTTATCCTTGATACTCACATCCACATTGTCGCACATCAATATCATGTTGACCACCTCTACATGAAAGTTTCTGATTGCCACGATCAGGGCCGTGGAGCCATCTGTCTCTGTGGCATTCACATCCACATTGCCGTGCTCCAATAGAATACGAACCACCTCCAAACGGCCGGAGCGGCTTGCCGTAATGAGCGCTGTCAAGCCATCCTTATCTTTGGCATTCACATCAACATTATTGCGCTTCAACAACTCGCAAACAACCTCCGACAGCCCATTACGGCTTGCAGCAGCGATGAGTGTTGTGGAACCATCACTATCCTTGATACTCACATCCACATTGTCGTGCGTCAATAGCAAGTGAACCACCTCTAAATGACAGTCCCTGATCGCCACGATGAGGGCTGTGGAACCACTTATCTCTTTGGCATTCACATCCACATTGCCATGTTCCAATAGAATACGAACCACCTCTGAACGGCCAGAGCGGCTTGCCGCAATGAGCGCTGTCACGCCGTCTTTATCGTTGCCATTCACATCAATAGTGTTGCGCTTCAACACCTCGCAAACAACCTCCGACAGGCCATTACGGCTTGCCGCGATGAGGGCTGTGGAACCATCATTATCCTTGATACCCACATCCACAATGTCGTGCGTCAATAGCAAGTGAACCACCTCTAAATGACAATTCTTAATCGCCGCGATGAGGGCTGTGGAACCATTTGTCTCTGTGGCATTCACATCCACATTCTCGCGCGTCAATAGCTCACGCACAAACTCCAAACGGCCGGAGCGGCTTGCCACGATGAGGGCTGTGACACCATCTTTAAGTTTGGTATTAACATCCACATTCGAGTGCTTCAATAACTCATGGACAACCTCGGAATGGCCATTACAGGTTGCCGCGAGCAGGGCTGTGAAACCATCTTTATCTGTGGCATTCATATCCGCGTTTTCGTTCATCAATAGTGCGCGAACCACTTCCGAAAGTCCTTTCCTGCTCGCCTCGATGAGGGCTGTGCAACCATCAGTGGTTTTGGCATTCACATCCGAATTCTCGCGCATCAATAGCTCGCGAACAATGTCAGCTTTGCCTCTACGACTAGCCGCAATGAGGGCTGTGACACCTTTGTTATCCTTGATATTGACATTCATGTTGTCGTGCTTCAATAGCAAATGAACCACCTCTCCATGATCGTTCCTGCTCGCAGTTATAAGAGCTGTGCAGCCATCAGTGGCTTGGGCATTCACATCCAAATTCTCGCGCATGAGTAGCTCGCGAACAACGTCAGCATTGCCACTACGGCATGCAGCGATGAGGGCTGTGCAACCATTTCTGTCCTGGACATGCACATCCACACTATCGTGCCCCAACAGCACTTGCACCAGCTGTACAGAACGGTTCCTGATCGCCACGATGAGGGCTGTGGCACCATGATCATTTTCGGCGTTCACGTCCACGTTCTCGTGCTTCAATAATTCGCGAACAATGTCAGCATGGCCGCAACGGCATGCCTCCAAGAGAGGCGTCTCGCCCAGGCCACTGGGAAAATCCCAGGGATTTTCGTAGTTCCTGGGCATGGTGTGGGCTGTGTTGCTGGCGTTACCATGTTTGTAATTGACATCGGCCCCCTTTTGTAGCGTTTCACGGACTTGATCGAGATTGCCTTTCCTGCAATTCTCGAACAAAATCGTGTTCAACTTGTGTTGGCGAAGCCAAGCGTCGAGTTGCTCGTCAGTTTGGATGATGAATTCCATGACGATAATGATAATGTGTTCTGAAAGGAATCAAGTCCGAATTGTGGTCCGCCAAAAAGTATTGTAGTACAGTACTGATAAAAGGAAGCGCAAGGCCAGTCGCATGGAAGTAGGCTCCGTTCACGATTCACGTTAGGTTTCTTCCAACGTTCTATTCGAAGCATACTCATACCCACATACATTGCCGATCGATGAATACTCCGTTCAGGCAAACTGCCTATAGCCAATTCTCCTGACACCGTGTCTCTCCTTTCCCCACATGTTTAACACTCGGGACACAGCACGTCTGAGCGATGGTCATGTGTCATGTGGCGTTGCATCATTGTTTATATGTTGATCCTGGAGGCGACGTGAAGTATTTGATGTCAAACAACAGAATCTGCTGCGGTACCACTATGTAAGATCTGGAATATCCGGCAAATGACGGTTTTAGACTGCAACGAAAATAGCTTTATTTATTGTTTGTCGTTAAGTACTGCAGAATGTCCTCTGTCCTCCGACTATACTGCAGCGGATGTATGATTTCTATAATACATGCACTTGAGGTTTGTACATATATACGTTCCGTATGCTATGATATATACACATACATGATTACGTACACAATGAAATATACAATAACCCACTAACGTATACTGTAGTACGAACTCCACCCTCCACGGGTAAACACATACAGTGCCCCTACTGCAATACACAATGGCAGACGTTTTGTCGTGTCTTCACATTGAACATGGTCGTCTGCTGTTCATTGCAGCCGACAACGTTTCGATCAAGCTGCACACGCTGAACATCCTTCCTAGAGAGAATTAGAACCTTGCGAATCAAGTCATTGAAGCGCTTCGTCAGCTGTCGGCAATGAACCTAATTTTAATACCACATGGACACTGGTCGTCTCGCAACACGATGAGAGGTGGTTCGTACTGAAAACTGCAGCGTCCAACTATGCGCGGTTGATGCGGGTAATGCTACGTCATGTTGGCATGCTACAGGCTTTTTGATATCATGTTGAGTAATTTCTTCCAATTTGTTATAACCTCCAAACGCCGGTGACATTGATATGATTGATACACATCGACGAGTCAGTATCTCCTTGTTATTAACTTGGGTCCAGTTTCAGCTTAATTTCGCTGGTGTCGCTCACGCAAACTTCAAAATCAGTATTGGCATTCAGAATTGTTTCGTCGAGTTGAGTAAGGATGACTTGATCATTCCGGTACAATTAGCTGTCGCAAAATCGCAGCAAGTGTCGGATACCTTTCGATGGCTCTGCCGCCCAGAGTGTTTTTGATTCTCGCTTGAGGGACGTACCGACTCATGGGATACGCAAGCCACAGGCACAATCGACAAAAACACAAACTTCGGTCGCGGAATCTCGCGGATGTTATTCACATTACGCCTGAGACTCTGATCAAGATCGATCAAGATCAGGATGTACACAATGGCGAATTGAGGAGGAATGTTGACAATCCGATGTCATGCCCATTGTTGAAGATTGCCATGATATCATGACCAAATGTGAAACTATGGCAGTGTTGCATTTGGATGATGGGACAGATTCAACGCCTTAAGGGACCTTCCTTCGTCAACCACCCTGCACCCACGGACATATTACCTGTGCCTTTGCCTTTGCCTTCAAGCGTTCCGTCTCTATTCCAGTGAGATAGATTCAAGCTACTCTACCACCACCTCAAGAGCAGATACGAAAGGCGACGTATGCTATCATTCTCTTTTCTACAAACGTCAAACCTCGTGTGGACACAATCTGACTGTATAGACCTTCCTACTGGTGTCCATCACAGTGTAACAGTGTCAGTACAGGTCGTGAATGGCACTGGACACTGGACAGGCAGTTTCACTTGCGGGTGCGGTACTTGTACCAGCTACTAGACTACTTGTATGATATATTTTCTACGTCGAAGGGATTTGAATGTTGATCGGGTTCCTGTGTCGTCAATTCATACACACTTCGTACGTCTTGAAGCAAAATGGTTCATACATTGGAACGATCCCAAAACCTCAAACACCTATAATTTTCAGGTACCAAATACCCAAATCATCTTTTTTTTTGGCGGGATGCGATTTTTTTCAATTCTTCGCGCCAGAAATGGGCGACAGTCAAATCCCCAAAAACACAAATTCTTGTCAAACTCAAATTGAGGTTGACCAGAATTTGGTCATGATACCCAGAACCTCAAATTTCCGTTCACGTTCAAGTCTACGGACAAAAACATACCAGCTTCTTTCGAAACGCACAGAGCTCTCAACACAAGAATCAGAAGTTTTCACACTGCAATTCATCGCATCCTCTCATGCCTCCCAGGAAGAAGAGAGGCCTGGGCTTCTCCCAAACGGAGCTGGACTCCCTCCTTGATGTCATTGAAGAGATTCTACCCATTGGAATGGGAGAATGGGATGATGTTGAAAGGCAGCATCACAGTATGTACCCTGACCGTGATAGGAGCCGAGATGCCTTGCGCCGAAAGTTTGCAAAGCTTTATCTTGAGAAGACTCCAACTGGAGACCCAAACTGTCCTCCAGATGTGAGAAGAGCGAAGAGAATCTACGAATTGATTAAAAACAAGACAGACTGTTGACTGAATGGCCCGCATCCCCCACTCGGCAGATTGCCGCATAGCAGTTGCTTCCCTGTTCATTCTAACACCTCTGGCAAACTCAGCAACATTATTGGCAGCAGGATCCTGTTGACTCCCTAATAACTGCCTGATAAGTTCTGATATTTTCAATGCTGGGAATCCCGATGGCTGAAAGTGGCTCATTTTTTAAGAACCTCAACTAAAATTCGTCGACCGAACCGAAGGTAGAGGCTGACGGACGTTGCAGTCATCCCAAAGATAGTAATCTGCAGCACCATACTTGAGCCCCTTGTCCTGGTCCATGCAAGACACATACCAAGGCAGTCTGTTGCTTTCATCATCCTTGGTCGTCCTCCTCGGTTGATCACCTGATCATTGTGAATTGCAATGATTGAACCATCAGCGGAACCAAAAAGGTGAATGCGTATCATACAACTCACTCAACTTAGGCAACAACCAATTGAATACTTCAAAGGTTAAGCCTGTCAAGGTAATTAACGCCTGATCATTACCTGAGTTGAACAGCGTTTTCCACGCACTTTGAGAAGCGTCTTGAAGCGAAACACGAGGAATACGACGTTGGCGCAATCGGCGCTGCAGTGACCCGAGATTCTTTAGGAACTTCTTCCGATACCTTGAATGGACTTGAAATGAATTCTTCTTGGTTTCTCTGCGGTAGAGAAGGAAGAGCAGCATCATGTCAATGTCATCCAGCATGGTGGAGATGAGGTACTAACAGCAGCGGAGCACAGGTGCGGTGGATTGTCTGGTGTTCTTGGATGGTAAAATTAATACTCGTGTTTCGAGTTTTAGGATTCTACGTATGATATCACACCATTTCCTCAAAACACTGTTTTTCATTTTACATGTGTTAGTGTAACATGTATTGCATGTCGTACACATGGAAAACATGACTTCAATACATGTACAACGGAAGAAATGGCTATTTGAGAATTTGAGGTTTTGGGATCGCTCCATTTTTCAATCGGGCCTCGCAATTATCTTTGGTGCGTCTCGTTCACTTCAAACACGGAGTACAGGAACAACATCACATGTGAGAACTTTTTTACTGAGAACGCCCACAAATTATTCGATTGAGATACTCCGTACTACCTCGTTTATTGCCTTTACAGTTTTGGTATTGTCGCTTGATCATGAGTATCCCTTCTTCGAACGAGAATACAATAGCAATGCAGAAAATCAATGTCACGACGGATGACACGTCTAATAGTGAGAAGTGTTTGAACGAAACAAGTCAAAATCTCAGCAAAGCCTTCATCGACGCCAGCAATCATGGTCGTTTGGATGTATTGTGTGAGCTGTTGAAAGACGAAGAGTTAGATCTGAATGCAACAGATGAAGATGGCGGCACAGCTCTCATCGTAGCGAGTAGCGCCGGTCACTGTGGTATTGTTCGTGAGTTACTGAAACATGACAAGGTGGATGTTAATGCTCGCGACAATAATGGCGACACAGCCCTTAGTTCGGCAAGTTGGGAGGAACACGATGACGTCGTTCGTGAATTACTGAAACATGACAAGGTGGATGTCAATACTTGCAACAATTGTGGCAACACAGCCCTTACTGCGGCAAGCTGGGATGGTTGCGTTGAAATCGTTCGTGAGTTGCTGAAACATGACAAGGTGGATGTCAATGCTCTCGACAGCTATGGCGACACAGCCCTTATTTCGGCAAGTCGGGAGGGCCACGATGACATTGTTCGTGAGTTACTGGCGCATGACAAGGTGGATGTCAATGCTCGCGACAGCTATGGCGACACGGCTTTGATGAATGCAAGTTTTCAGGGCCGCAGTGATGTTGTCCGTGAGTTACTGGCGCATGACAAGGTGGATGTCATTGCTCGCGACAGTTATGGCAGGACAGCCCTTATCGTGGCAAGTTCTTGGGGCTATTGTGATGTTGTTCGTGAATTACTGAGGCACAGACAAGTGGATGTGAATGCAAGATGCGGCAATGGCAACACAGCCCTTATCGTGGCAAGTTCTAGGGGCTATTGTGATGTTGTTCGTGAATTACTGAAGCATGACAGCGTGGATGTCAACGCAAGCTCTGAGAAGGGCAACACGGCCTTTATAATGGCAAGTAAAAAAAGGCCACCATGCTGTTATTGGTGAGTTACTGAAAAATGAAAAGGTGGATATGAATGCGAGAGGTGCATGGGGGGCGAACTGCTCTCATTAGCGCCGGTGGAGAAGGCAGTTTGGATATTGTTCGTGAGTTGCTGCACCACAGCGCGACGGATGTGAATGTTCAAGACGTAATCGGTTACACAGCCCTGATGTGGGCGTGCCTGCAAGGCCGATTGGACGCAGTGTCCATGTTGTTGAAGCACGACAATGTGGATACAAATATGAAGAACAAGGCAGGCTCGACTGCTCTTGATATTGCCCGCAAGTGCGGAATGCATGAGATTGCAGCACGCCTGGATGCATGCGCCAAGGTTTGTCGACATCGCCGAGAGGCAGACGAGAACGGTGCAGATTAGATGAAAGGAGTTTGATTCACTGTGAGCACCGAAGGATTCAGAACGGAGCACTTCGGCAAGGAAGTTTCGAAGAGATTTTCTATGCAAGGGCGTAGCACAATCATTGTGGGCTGATGCGGCGTAGTTCAAGCTGGAACTGTGCTTTAAGGTTGGGATCAGACTCTACATGCATTCCAAGTTGGAACGACTCGGTACAAAACTAACCAGCCAGCGACAGCTCTGCTTTAATACCCTCAACCGCCCAAGATTGAGGTGCAGATGAGACTATTCTGAAAGGGGCCTCTAAATTAAACCATCTTGCCGGTAGTTCTTAACGATGCTGGAACAGTGATCACAGACTAGTTAAAGGCGACCGCAAGTTTTCAACCAGCCGCCAGTTTCGCTTCCCCGACACGCAGCAGTATTGACAATTGACAAAGACGATGCCAAAACCTTTGGAGTTTCCAATGGTCTTCCAAAGCTTTCTCAAAGGTTGTATTGATCAGAGGCGCGATCGGCACACTTGATGGATCATTGTTGGCATGGCGCCTTCGTTGCATCACCACTCCCTTTTGCCTTCCACTTCTATGAAGATAATCGAAAGAGGATGGGAAACCGGTAGGATCAAAACATCTCATTATCATGCTTTCATCTTATGCTGCAGTATGCGACAGTCAGTGCATTCCACGAATTCTCGTTCATCAAACTGCGGAGCGTGATACTCCCCCGCGTAGATGCTTATCATTACGCAGGTTTAACGGGCAAAGATCCGTATCATTTCTCGATACCCCTACCTTTACCGCGTCTTCGTTTCCGTTTCCTCGGTTTGCTACGACGATATTGAATCGCTTTGAGCAGTGCCTTCTTGTCACGACGAGATATATCCCATTCGCGAAAAAGCGGTTTCAAAGCACAGCTAACCACATTGAATCGGCGTTTCCTGGCGTTGTCCGACACTGCACTGCCATCAGTAAAGCCCGACCAGGGGGATACGACCGTACAAAAGGCATACCATCGTGTATGCGAGTGATGCCAAATCATGATCCAGACGAGGTGTCCATTCAACTGTCCGACCCAGGATTTCATCGTGAGCAAAAGGCAGGCAGCCAACAAATCCATTCAATACTTCATTGTGGCGACGAGAGAAATCCCAGCGAATCAGCATCACTTGCAAGCCATCGCCAGGTGGGTCACCACTTGTAATGATGTTTGATGGTTTGACATTGAGGTGCTGCAGGAGCACACTTCACTACGCATGGTTGCATTTTAAAATTCAAGGCAAAAGGAGCAAGGCCCTCTAGTTCTTGCATTGCCGGCGTCTCTTTCTGGCACCATTCCTTCATATAAGGCTGGATTTCTTTCGCCTGTTCGGCATAATGTTCGAAACGAGCTGCGACGGAATAGGAGAAACGGGAATTCTCCTCAGCTAGTTGCTCTAATGTCTCCGGCTGAATGTCTAGCTTCAATCGCTTTGCGACGTGTCCCTGCGCCTGCACCCGAGCCTGCGCATCATTCTCCGGTTCCAGAATGGGGACACCATGCCTTGGCGAGCTTGGGGTCCAGGTCCATCGGATGGAATGAAATTTGATGGAGCAGTGAATGACAAGAGTCTTTTTCAACAAGGAAGTAGAGTAAATACTAAACCTATGAGCTTCGTCCCATTATCCGACCTTCCAAGAACCGTTCATCACGTCGTCGTTCCAGTTCATGGGTTGACGTTCAACAATGGAGTCGTGCACGGCGGCTGGCGAGTATCGAGTGCTTTTCATATCACATTCCAGTGATGTGCATATTTGGATAACAGAACGGATTGCTGGCGAGGGAGTCTCTCTTGGCACATGGCATTTGCTGGAAAACCCGAAGTCCAAAACATGATGTGATTTGCAGTTGGCGTGTGTCGTACGACTCTAGTAATAATAAAACGTGGAGGAAATGTGAATTAGATTCTCAACTTGGATTTGGTCGACTGTACAGTACTAGTACCGGTACGTCACGTTCCTCGTGGAATGATTTACAGTAGTACCAGTACTGTAGAAGTTGTTAACAGTGATACTACCGGTAGTACTTTGAGTACTGGATATTGGAGCTACAGAAGTCGACAGTAATCCTCTACTAAAAGCTACTTGCCGTGTCTAACTAGGAAGAGGACTTTCGTTCGCGGGGTTCCGCCAACGCCACAGGGAGCCTGTTATCGACAGCCAATCCAGTACTGATACCAAGTTCTCGATAGCGAAAGAACCGTCTAATCCCATTCGTACGGTGGTGATCAATGCAACAAGATGTCTGCTACAGTTCAAGCCACCAATGATGAACGTAAAGATACTTCTTATAGAGCCCTTCGTTGATTTATTCATAACGAAAAAGCATGTCATCGTCAAGCCATGTTCCAAACAATTCCTCAAGGCACATGATCGCGGACTTTCTCCCTCTCACCCGGTTTCAATTTGGGCCGCTTTCAGAGTTCCTTCAGACCCGCAAAAACACATAAGCATTTTCCTCAAGCATATTTGCAATGTCGAGCATGTCACTACTCCTGGCAATGTCAAGGGCCGTGTATCCTGACGTATTTCTGACATTCACATTCACCGTGTCGTGCACTAACAAGTCGCGTACCACATCAATATGATTGCCAAGAGTTGCCCAGATCAGGGCTGTATTCCCCTGTGACCCACAGGCATTGACATCGACCTTATCGTGCTTCACAAAGTCGCGAACAATATCCCAGCGACCACGATCACTCGCCCATGCCAAGGCAGTGAAGCCTTCCTTGTCTTTCGCATTTACATCCACTTCGACCCGTCGTATCAATTCAGAAACAACCTCCAAATGGCCATGCATACTCGCCACGATAAGTGGTGTTCGGCTATTTTCTTCTCTTGAATTGACATCTACATTCTTGTGGTTCAATAACTCACGAACAACCTCTGACTTGCCATTAAGGATTGCCCTAATAAGGCATGTGCAACCAGCTTTGTCCTGGATATTCACATCCAAACTCTCGACATTCAACAACTCGCGAACGATCTCCACATGGCCACCACGGCTTGCCACGATGAGCGCGGTGCGGCCATTTCTGTTTTTTTCGTTTATTCCTACAGCATAATCGAACCTCAACAACTCGCGAAGCACCTCAACATGTCCCCTTTCACTCGCGAAGTAGAGTGCTGTGCCACACGTGTTGTGCGCTGCCTTCGCGACAACCGCGTCGTATTTCAACAACTCACAAACAACCTCTGAATGCCCGTTCGCACTCGCTGTGATGAGGGCCGTTACGCCACTTTCGCGCTCAGCATTCACATGAACATTCTCGTGAAGCAATAACTCACACACGACATCCAAGTGGCCAGCTTTACTCGCAAAGATCAAAGCGGTGCCAATCCCCTTGTCTCCAGCATTCACATCAATCTTGTCATGATTCAAGAGCGCGCGAACGATCTCGCAATCGCCATTACGGCTTGCCGCGATGAGAGCTGTGGAACCACCTGTATTGGTGGCATTCACATCCACATGGTCGTGCTTCATAAGAACGCGAACCACCTCCGTACAACGGATTCCAGCAATGAGGGCCGTCAAGCCATCTTTATCCACGGCATTCACATCCGCGTTCTCGTGCTTCAATATCTCGCGAACAACCTCCGTATAGCCCTTCCGGCATGCCGCGATGAGGGCTGTGCCACCATAGTTATCCTTGATACTCACATCCACGTTGTCGTGCGCCAATAGCAAGTGAACCACCTCAACATGACCGTTCCTGATCGCTACGGAGAGCGCTGTGAAACCATAGTTCTCTGTTACGTTTACATCCACATTCTCGCACATCAATATCTTGCGAACAAACTCCGAACGCCCGTTGGAGCTTGACACGATGAGGGCTGTAAAGCCATTTTTATCCTTGGTATTTACATCCACATTCGAGCGCTTCAATAACTCATGAACAACCTCAGAATGACAATTACGGGTAGCAGCCATGAGGGCTGTGAAACCATCTTTCTCTGTGGCATTCACATCCACGTTGTCATTCATCAAAAGCATGCGAACAACCTCCGAACGCCCGTGACTGCTCGCCACGATGAGAGCTGTGAAACCATCAGAGGATTTGGCATTAATATCCAAATTCTCGCGCATCAATAGCTCGCGAACAACCTTGGAATGGCCGAAACGGCTTGCCGCGATGAGGGCTGTCCAACCATCATTATCCTTGATATTCACATCCACATTGTCGTGCTTCAACAGCACGTGCACCACCTCCGAACGAACGTTCCTGCTCGCCACGATGAGGGCTGTGGCATTAAGATCATTTTTGGCATTCACATCCACATTCTCGTTCAGCAATAGCTCTTGGACAACCGCCACAAGGCCACAAAGGCTGGCCATAATGAGGGCTGTGCAACCATGATTATCCTTCGCATTCACGTCCACATTCTTGTGCTCTAACAGAGCTCGAAGCACACCCAATCACGGTTCTTGCTGGCAGCTATGAGGGGAGTGCAACCGTTTTCACCTTTGGCATTCACATCCACATTCTCGTGCTTCAATAGTTCGCGAACAACCTCCGCACGGTCCCATCGGCTTGCCACCATGAGAGGTGTGTCGCCCTGCCAGCTGAGAACATCCCAGGCATGATCGCGGTTGCTCGAGATCGCACGGGCTGTGGCGCTGGAATTACCATGTTTGTAAGTTACATCGGCTCCCTTTTGCACCGCGTCTCGGACTTGATCAAGATTGCCGTTCTTGGCATTCTCGAACAAAGTCATGTTCAGCTTGTGCTGACGCAACCAAGCGTCGAGCTGCTCGTCAGTTTGGATGATGGATTCCATGATAATGATTACAACGCAACGATGATGTGTTCTTCTGGAAGGACTCGAATCCGCATAATGGTCAGCCAAAAAGCTTTGCGACAGGAGGCATCGCAAGGCCAGTCGCACGTAAGGAGGTTCCGTTCACGATTTCCGTTAGGTTTCTTCGAATGTTATACTCGGAGTATACTCATACACACGTACATTGCCGTTCGATGATTATTCAGTTCAGGCAACTGCCGATGGCCGACTCTTACGCCGTCTCGTGTCTCCCCACATGTATCGTACTAGGAGTACTGCCGTTCGCACGAAAAGCGAGGAACATGAAAGTCTGAGTGATGCGAGAATGAGCCTTGCGCCTTCCGTAGTTTGTCGGTTGAGTCGGTCTTCCAACTTTCGTATTGCAAGGTGCAACTTGTCATACGGCGTACATGCCTCTGACTATAGACACCATTGCATTCTCGACTTCATCAACAACTACTTCATGCTCTTCAACCGCAGAAATCATCGATATTGTCTTCCCTGAACTTTCTTTATTGGTCAGACAACAACTATTGGCAAGCCAATTAACTCGTACGAGCCACCTAGCTCGGGTGTTCAGAACCTCGTTCTGAGGCTCGTCCCTTACTGTCAGTTGCTATCTTTGCTTTCTCCTTCGCCATCACAAGTGTTTGCGCTCCCCACTTCGTACGAGGGGTCATAGCCTTTTCGCTTGTATGGTGGGGGGTATGCATATCAATCTGTTTGCAGTTTTCAAGGTCCCGACGACGAGCCTACAAGGTGTGCCAACTCACTTTGAACGGAAGCAACTTGCAAATCCTTTCCTTGTTGCAAAATCATCGTCGCCACTGCTCACGTTTGCATTCGTCGTTGTCGCCCGTATTTCTTCCCAAACGCCGAGCAATGGCAAATATGACGCCAAATATCTTTGGAGTTTCCAATTTGTCTCCCAAGGTTTCTTAAATATGAGATGACAATATTCGTGATCACCGCTCATGTTGGATCGATAGTGACTGGCACATTGTTGAATCATCATTCCCGAAGCCGTCCAGCAGAACGATACCTGCGCTTCAAACTTGCATTTGAGAGCACACGAGGTTCCCGCCGACGAAGGAGGAAGAATCTTCGCCATTGGACATGTCGTGCTTTTCATTCGAGGACGCATTCTGATGATTAGACAAGGCAACGCCTTCACGCACAGAGTTGGCACGACCATCCAGCACCGAAACCCGTAACGCCTTTGACGCAGGCTGTCACACGTCGTACCTTGCATTCCATCAGAATGCCACTGAGACGTACACTTCTGAACAGCTGCGAGGTGGACGCTCCAAAACGCTACGAACGTCAGTCCTTTGAGTATGAAGAATGCAGCTAATGTAGAACATGTCCATGTCGGGGAGCTCAGCTAGAATCAAACACAGTTTTCAGGCAGTTTCAAGCTTATTGGATGTCACGAAGATGACAAGCAAATCGCATCCCATTCGTGCCATGCTTTCAACCTGAAGAGAGTCCATCTGCAGTTCCCCCAATTGCCTGATAAATGGACAGTTTCGTTTTGTAACAAGCCACCAGATGCGTCCAACTGATGCGCTGGTGCCAGTCAGAGCATATGTAGGGGAAACGAGACACCTCTCCCTGTCTACCGGTAGTACAGGTACTTTGGTTCGATGTTCGATTTCAGAAAAATCTCCAACCCGCAGCCCGCAGCAGCTTGGCAACAAATTGACTCGTAAAATGCGTACCAGCATTTTTGACACCCAGTACTGGATAGCGCATGTTCCTCATGAAATGGAGTACTAGTACTGTAGTAGGAGGTACAGTATAAAAGGTACTTGCCACTTTGACTACAGTACTCAGTACTGGGAGACTGGAGACTGGAGACTGGAGACTGGAGTACGAGTAGAACAGAGAAACAACAGGAAAATAAAAATCTACTACTGTAGTCTCTAGTCTCTACTGTAGTCTCTAGAGAGTCTACCTAGTAGAGTATCTGCGATGTCTTTGGATTTTCGTTCGGGATTTCCCCAACGCCACAGGAAGCCTGTTATCGACAATACCAAGTTCTCGATAGCGAAAGGTCTAATCCCAAAGATGTTTGCTACAGTTCAAGCCACCGATGATAAACGTAAACAAACTTCCTGTAGAGCCCTTTGTTGATTTATTTATAACGAAAAGCATGTCATCTTCAAACCACGTTCCAAACAATTCCTTAGGGCACAAGATAGTGGCCTTCTCCATCTCACCCTGTGTCAATTTGGGCCGCTTTCAGAGTTCCCCTCAGACCCGAAAGAACTGTTAAGCATGTTCCTCAAGCATCTTTGCAATGTCAAGCATATCACCATTCCTGGCAATGTCAAGGGCCGTGTATCCTGACGTGTTTTTGACATTCAAATTCACTGTGTCGTGCCCTAACAAGTCGCGAACTACATCAATATGATTGCCAAGGGTTGCCCAGATGAGGGATGTATTCCCCTGTGAGCCACGGGCATTGACATCGACCTTACCGTGCTTCACAAACTCGCGAACAATATCCCAGTGGCCACGATCACTCGCCCATGCCAAGGCAGTGAAGCCATCCTTGTCTTTCGCATTTATATCCACTTCGACCCGTCGTATCAATTCATAAACAACCTCCAAATGGCCATGCATACTCGCCAAGACAAGAGGTGTACGGCAATTTTCTTCTCTTGCATTGACATCTACATTCTTGTGTTTCAGTAACTCACGAACAACCTCTGACTTGCCAGTAAGGATTGCCAAAATAAGGCATGTGTAACCAGCGTTGTCCTGGACATTCACATCCAAAATCTTGAACTTCAATAACTCGCGAACAATCTCCACATGGCCACCACGACTTGCCACGATGAGCGCGGTGCGGCCTTTTTCGTTCTTTTCGTTTATTCCAACAGCAGAATCGTATCTCAACAACTCGCGAACCACCTCAATATGTCCTCTATCACTCGCGAAGAAAAGTGCTGTGCCACACGCGTTCTGGCTTGCTTTCGCAACAACCTCGTCAAGTTTCAACAACTCACAAACAACGTCTAATTGCCCCATTGCACTCGCTGCGACGAGGGCCGTGACGCCACTTTCGTGCTGAGCATTCACATTTACATTCTTGTGACGCAATAACTCACACACGACATCCAAGTGACCCAGGCTACTCGCACAGATCAAAGCGGAACCAACACCCTTGTCTCCAGCATTCACATCAATCTCGTCATGATTCAATAGCTCGCGAACAATCTCGCAATCGCCGCTACGGCTTGCCGCGATGAGGGCGGTTTTGTCATCGTTATTTGTGGCATTCACATCCACCATGTCGTGCTTCATGAGAATGCGAACCACCTCCAAATAACCGATTCCAGCAATTAGGGCCGTCAAGCCATCTTTTTCTTTGGCATTCACATCTAGGTTCCCGTGCTTCAACAGCTCGCGAACGATCTCCACATGGCCACCACGGCTTGCCGCGATGAGGGCTGTCGAACCATCACTATCCTTGATATTCACATCAACATTGTCGTGCTTCAACAGCAAGTGAACCACCTCCGAACGAGCGTTCATGCTCGCCACGATGAGGGCAGTGACATTACGACGATCTCGGGCATTTACATCCACATTCTCGTTCAGCAATAGCTCCTGGACAACCGCGACAAGCCCGAAGCGGCTCGCCATTATGAGGGCTGTGCCACCATGATTATCCTTTGCATTCACGTCGACATTCTTGTATTCTAATAGAGCTCGAAGCACTCCCATATCACGGCACTTGCTGGCAGCTATGAGGGCAGTGAAACCGCGTACACCTCTGGCATTCACATCCACGTTCTCGTGCTTCAATAGCTCGCGAACAACCTCCACATGTTTTGATCGGCTTGCCATCAAGAGAGGTGTGTCGCCATGCCAGCGGAGAACATCGCAGGCACGCCTGTGGTTGCTCGACATCATGCGGGCTGTGTCACTGGGACAGACATGCTTGTAATTCACATCGGCCCCCTTTTGCAGCGCGTCTCGGACCTGCTCGAGATTGCCTATCCTGCAATTCTCACACAGAGTAATGTTCAGCTTGTGCTTAAACCCAACGAACTGTTGAGCGTGTTCCTCCAGCATACTTGCGATGTCGAGCATGTCCCTGTTCCGAGCAATGTCTAGTGCTGTGGACCCTGCCTTATTCATCAAGTTCGCGCGCACCTTGTTGTGTTCCAACAACTCGCGGACGACATCAATCTGATTCCCAAGGGTTGCCCAGATGAGTGCCGTATTTCCGTGCGACCCATGGACATTGGCATCGACCATATCGTGCTTCAAAAACTCGCGAACCACATCCCAGTGGCCCCGATAGCTAGCCCATGCGAATGCAGTGCAGCCTTTCTTGTCTTCTGCATTTACATCCACCTCGCCCCGTCGTAACAACTCACGCACAACCTCCAGATGGCCATTCACGCTCGCCACCAAGAGCGCTGAACGACCATTTTCATCTCGGGCATTAACATCTAAATTCTGGTGCTTCAATAATTCAGGAACAACCTCGGACTTGCCAAGGACGATTGCCATAATCAGGGATGTGGCACCAGCGTCGTTTTTAGCATTCACATCCAATTTGTTGACCTTCGATAACTCGCGAATGACCTCCACATGGCCACCACAGCTAGCCCCGATGAGCGCCGTGCTTCCATTTTGGTGTTTGCCGTTTACTTGTTTACCGAAATCGTGTCTTAACAATTCCCGAACCACCTCCACATGACCTCTTTTGCTGGCGTAGAAGAGTGCTATGCAACGATCCTTCGGTCCTGCTTTCGCAAGAACCTCGTCATGTTTCAACAACTCACGAACAATGTCCGTACGGCCATTTCCACTAGCTGTGAGGAGGGCCGTGACGCCATGTTCGCGTTTACCATTCACATTTACATCCTTGTGATGCAGCAACGAGCGAACGATCTCGAAATGGCCCGCTTTACTCGCCAAGTTCAATGCGGTGCCAACACCCTTATCTCCAGCATTCACATCGATCTCGTCACGAATCAATAACTCGCGGACAATCTCCCAATGGCCATTACGGCTTGCCGTCATAAGGGCTGTGAAACCAAGCTTGTTTTTGGCGTTCACGTCCACGTTGGCATGCTTCAATAGGACGCGAACCACCTTCGAACTTCCGTTAGTAATCGCCACGATGAGAGCTGTGCTGCCATCACTAGCGCTGGCATTGACATCCACAAAGTCATGCTTCAATAACTCGTGGATAGCCTCCGCCCCCATGCAAAAACGGCTAGCCGCCATGAGGGATGTAAAGCCATCTTTATCTTTGGCATTCACATCTACATTCTCGTGCTTCAATAAGTCGCGAACAGCCTCGGAATTGGCACAACGGCATGCCGCAATGAGGGCTGTGTAACCCTCTTTCTCTGTGGCGGCAGTCATGTCCACATTCCCGTTCATTAACAGCACGCGAACTACCTCCGAGCGCCCAAACAAGCTGGCATTGATGAGGGCGGTAAAGCCACCTTTATCTTGGGCATTCACGTCAATATTTTCGCGCATCAACAGCTCTCGAACAACCGTCACAAAGCCCCCACGGCTCGCCGTGGTGAGGGCTGTGGCGCCATCATTATCCTTGGCATTCACGTCGACATTCCTGTGCTCCAATAGAGCTCGCAGCACCACGATATGACCGCAGTGGCTGGCCGCGATGACGGGAGTGCAGCCATTTTTACCCTTGGCATTTACATTCACGTTCTCGTGCTTCAATAGCTCGCGCACAATCTCCGCACGTCCCCAACGGCATGCCACCACAAGCGGTGTGTCACCCAGGTAATGACGTGAATCCGCATTGGCGCTATCGCGGTTGATAATGTCGCGCACGCGCTCCTGGTAGCAAGGTTTCGTGAGAGCAATGTCGCTGGTACTTCCATGCTCGTAATTCACATCGGCTTCCTTTTGCACCGCGTCACGGACTTGATAGAAATGTCCTTGTACAACATTCGTGAACAAATTCACGTTCAACTCGTGCTGACGCACCCAAGCATCGAGATGCTCATCAGTTTCAATGATGAATTCCATGATAACGATAATAACGATGATGTGCTCTTCTGGTGGGAATCGATTCCGAATTGTGGTCTGCCAAAAAGTATTGTAGTACGGATAGAAGGCAATGCATGGCCAGTCACGTGGAAGGAGGGTCACGATTGTACGTTATGTTTCTTTCAGTTCAGGCAAACTGCCAAACGCCGACTCTCCTCTCCCAGTGTCTCCCCACATGATGTACATTCGGAGTCAACGCACAACACCGAGGAACACGAAAGTCTGACTTGTGGTGGATGGTGGAGGTGCAATTGACAACGTGATAAGCGTGTTGTTGATGCCATCACGAAGCTGCGCATTGTTGCACGCGAGCAGGTTGTATGGCTTACGGAGTACGCTACTGGTACCTTGTAGTTGGTCAGTAGACGTACGCTCAGTACTCAGTGCTGTACCAGGAGCTGGATAACATGAATACTGTAGTACATGATACACTACTCGCATATGCATACGCAGTAAACAGCAACGAGTACGGGTTTGGAGTTTGGAACAGTAATAGTGACCGGAGTTTCCGTATTCCAGGTACCAGTATGATAGTCTATACGTACAAGTACTAGCTACTACCGTACAGTGGATCCATCAACGACGAAGTCAATTGCACTACACTACTACACACTGGTATGTTGTATGCATACTGAGTATCTGTATTTCGTTGCATATATGGATATATGGCAGCAATATGCATAATTGCATAATGCATAATACAGATACTCCCTTGTTCTACATTTTCTTGCCATACTGCCTTCCATTGAGGAACATCGCCCATGGCGCAGACAGAGTACAAGTATTACTTTGGTGACAACGGAATCCAACAATGGTCGACATCCAAACTTCACATAACGCACTGCGATATCATTCATTTTCAATCGTGTTTTGTGGTGCACGTCTCGGTCTTCACATGGCGTCAACATGATTATATTCTCGCCATTCATATCGAGTATATTGCAACGCCACGCCACGCCACGAAAAACTCTCTTCGATTGAGAAACTCTTGATACCCCGTTTCGATTTGGCATTGCCTCTTGATCATTAGTATCTTTTCTTCCAACGAGAATACAATAGCACTAGCTGATTGAAAAAGGTAATTGAAGGAATGGATGACATGGCTCGTGAGACAGATTTGAACCAACCAAATGGAAATGACAGCAACGATCTTATCGATGCCAGCAATAATGGTCATTTGGATGCACCTAGTGAGCTTCTGAAAATCGGAGAGTTGGATCTGAATGCGAGAGATGAACACGGCAACACTGCCCTTATGACGGCAAGCAAAGAGGGCAACTGTGAGGCTGTTCGTGAACTTTTAAAACACGACGCGGTGGATGTCAATGCGTACAACAGTCACGGTAGCACAGCCCTTCTCATTGCATGTAATGATGGCCTCTTCGACGTCGTTCGTGAGTTACTGAAAAATGACAGGGTCGACGTCAATGCTAGTGATGACGATGGCGACACAGCCCTCATCTTCGCAAGCTTGTTTGGTCACTGTGGTATTGTTCGAGAGTTACTGGAGCACAAAGAAGTGGATGTGAATGCTAGGTACAGTAATGGCAACACGTCCCTCGTCTTCGCAAGCTTATTTGGTTACTGTGATGTTGTTCTAGAGTTATTGAAACACAGAGAGATAGATGTGAATGCTAGGAACAGAAATGGTAAGACGTCGCTCATCTTCGCAAGCTTATATGGTTACTGTGATGTTGTTCAAGAGTTACTGAAACATAAAGAGGTGGATGTCAATGCTAGCGGATCTTATGGCACAACAGCCCTTATCGAGGCAAGCTATCGTGGCAAGTATGATATTGTACGTGATTTACTGAAACACGATATGGTAGATGTGAATGCGAGAGATTCTTGGGGACAAACTGCCCTTATTTCAGCAAGCAGAAAAGGCTTTTTGGGTATCATTTGTCAATTGCTAAAGCACGAGAAGTTGGATTTACGCGTGACCGATGCAAATGGCGACACAGCGCTTCTATGGGCATGTAGGAATGGACACTGCAATGTCGTTCGTGAGCTCCTGAAACACGATGAGGTGGATGCGAATGCCAGGGATGATTACGGTTATACGTCCCTTATTCTAGCCTGCGCAAACGGTCATTTGGATGTTGTTAGCGAATTACTGAAACTTGATCTGGACGTGAATGCCAGATGTATTCAAGGTTATACCGGCTTCTTATTGGAGAGGGAAGAATGGTTTTGGGACGTCGAAACTGCTTGTCGCCGCAAGGTGGAGGTGAATCGCAGAAATCGTGATGGTCGCACCGCCTTATTATGCGCGATTAGATATGAGCACTGGAACGTTGTTGACCAGTTGCTGCAACACTGGGAGGTGGATGTGAATGTTCAAGATGAAATTGGTTACACAGCCCTGATGTGGGCGTGCCTGAAAGGCAGATTGGACATTGTTACCCTGCTCCTTAAGCGCGGCCGTGTTGATTTGAAGTTAAAGAATACAGCAGGCTCGACTGCTCTTGATATTGCCCGCAAGTGTGGTATGCATAAGATTGCAGAATGCCTGCCGGAATAAGCCAACGTTTGCTTGCCTCGAGGCGAGGCAGAAGTTAGGAGTCGACGCAAAGGTGCAGATTAAATGTAAGGAGGCTGATTCAGTGGGTACCGACGGATTTGTATGGGAGGACTTCCGAAACGAAATGACGGAGAGATGTTTAATGCAAGGGCACGTCGCCTTGGGCGAAGGGTTGCGGACATTGTTCAAGCTGTAACAGCGCTCTAAACGTATGAACCAAACTCTACATTTATTTTGATTATTATAATGCACGCGATGGTGACATCATTCCCCTATTGTGTGACTCTAGAATCTTGAATGAGAGTGCCCCATAAGTCTGCAACCGGCTGCCCCTCGGATATCGCGATGCTAACTGCTGTTGCCATGCTCATCCTTGATAGAACATAATGATTACGAGAACCTCGTTGCCTCACTTCATGATTCAGTACTCCCACCTTTCGTGCTGCAAGTTGTGTTTTACTAGACATGTCCATATTGATACCGCTGAAACGCACACTACTCTACCCTGTACCGGCGTGAGGTGTAAGCTCGGAATTCGTTGAACCAAAGCCTTCATCATTCTTTGGGAAACTGCAGAACCACGTTGACACCCAAGCACAGACGAGATGAGACGGCTTGTCATCGTCTCGACAGTCAATAGCACGACACTGCCTCAAAAGCTGTTGAGTTCCAGCTGAACGACCCGAGCATGGAAATGTTCTCTTGAGTATTGTACCTAGTTTAGGACTGACTTTCGTAGGAACGCCTAGCGAGGCGTCTTCTCCCTGTCACTGAATCTTATAATGGGGCGATATTAGAGTCTTCTCCAATCTGAATCTCATCGCGAACTTCGTGAAGCAGCGAGCGAAAACCGTGTTGCTCAAGCAATTTTGCAATGTCGAACATGTCACATTTCCTGGCAATGTCAAGAGCTGTGGATCCTGCCGAACTTTTGACATTCAAATTCACCTTGTCGTGCTCTAACAAGTCGCGGACCACGTCGATATGATTCCCATGGGTTGCCCAGATGAGTGCTGTATTCCCGTGCGACCCTTGGACATTGACATCGACCTTATCATGCTTCACAAACTCGCGAACAACATCCCAGTGGCCCCGCTCACTAGCCCATGCGAGTGCAGTGAAGCCTTTCTTGTCTTTTGCATTAACATCCGTCTCATCTCGCCGTAACAAATCACTTACAACCTCCAAATTGCCATACATACTCGCCACGATGAGTAACGTACAACCATCATCTTTTCGGGCATTTACATCTATATTCTTGTGCTTCAACAACTCAAGAACTACCTCTAACTTTTCATGGAGGATCGCCGCAATGAGGGCTGTGCAACGAGCCTTTTCTTTAGCGTTCACATCCAAACTCTCGACCTTCAACAATTCGCGAACAATCTCCACATGGCCCCGACTGCTGGCCACGATGAGCGCCGTGCGACCAATTTTGTCCGTGGCGTTAATGCCTACAGCATAATCGAACCTCAGCAACTCGCGAACCACCTCAACATGACCCTTTCTACAGGCGTGGAAGAGTGCTGTGGCACCACCAGCCTTGTGTTCTGCATTTGCAACAACCTCGGCATGTTTCAACAACTCACAAACAACCGCTGAATGGCCATACGCACTCGCTGTGATGAGGGCTGTGCGGCCATTTTTGAGTTCAGCATTCACATTTATTGTCTCGTTACGCAATAACTCGCGAACGACCATCAAACTTCCTGCTTTACTCGCAAAGTTCAATGCGGTGCCACCACCGTCATCTCCAGCATTCACATCGATCGCGTCATGTTTCAATAGGTCCCGAACAACCTCCCACTCGCCATCATAGCTCGCCGTGATGAGGGCTGTGTAACCGTCATTATCTGTGGCATTCACGTCCACATTCTCGTGCTCCAACAGGGCACGAATAACCACCAAATGACGGTTCTTGCTGGCCGTGATGAGGGCAGTGCAACCTTTATCATTTATGGCATTCACATCCACGTTCGCGTGTTTCAATAGCTCGCGAACAATGTCAGAATTGCCACTACGGCTTGCCTCCAAGAGAGGTGTGTTGCCCAGGTTATCGTTTTCATTCACAGTGATATCATACCATTGTCCAAAATCCCAGGGATTCCCATGGGAGGCCGTCATCGTGCGAATTGTGTCGCTGGCATTACCATGTTTGTAATTCACATCGGCCCCGTTTTGCAGCGCGTCGCGGACTTGATCGAGTTTACCGTACCTGGCGTTCTCGAACAAGATCATGTTCAGCTTGTGCTGACGCAACCAAGCATCGAGCTGCTCATCAGTTTGGATTATGGATTCCATATAATGATGATGATGAAGTGTTCTGGAAGACCTCGATTCCGAATTGTGGTCCCGCCCAAAAGCATTGGAAACGCAGGGCAGGGTGGGATGGAAAGAGGTTCCATTCACGGTTTTACGTTAGGTTTCTTTCACCAGTGCAGACAAACGGCCGATCGCCGCCTCTCCTCTCATGCCGTGTCTCCCCACACATATGTCTCGAACTGGAGTACAACGCACAAATGGCGAGGAACGCGAAAGTCTGAGTGATGGCGTCATGTTTCATGTGGCGTGTGTTGGGCAAACACGAAAAAAAATTTGGATCGAAATTCGACAGCACAGTAATCAGTAATAGTACTGTCGAGCAAACGGCTCAACGTTTTTTAACGGCAATTTTGAGTCGGACGTTCATCGTCGAACCACAGTCCACAGTCCACACACTTCGCGCAAGCAGAACGGAATGCACTTCAATCGTGTTTTGTGGTGCGATTCTTCTTTACACGTTATACGGGTACGTGGTCCTATGTACCGGTACTATGTACCGGTCAGACCTCGTTTGGCGTTGCCTCTAACCCTATGTCGTTGTCGCTTTGATCGAGAGCATATCATGTATCTTTCATCGAACGAGACAAACAATTGGCAATTCAGAAAGTTGCTCACGTAATGGGATGAATTGCGAGACTTGTTCGAACCTCCCAAATGGAAATGTCAGCACAGCTTTCATCGAAGCAAGCCAAAATGGTCATTTGGATGCACTTTGTGAGTTATTGAAAAATACAGAGTTTGATCTGAATGTACGAGATGAATTCGACAACACAGCCCTGATATTAGCAAGTCAAAAGGGCCACTGTGATATTGTTTGTGAATTACTGAAACATGACGGTGTGGATGTGAATGCTAAAAACAGAGATGGCAACACAGCCATTGTATTGGCGAGCACGTTTGGCAAATGTAATGTGGTTCGTGGGCTGCTCAAGCACGACACGGTGGATGCTAATTCAGTAGCTGATAATGGCTACACAGCCCTCACAGCGGCAAGTAGAAAAGGCTTGTGTCATGTTGTTTGTGAGTTACTGAAACACGACAAGGTGGATGTTAATGCTTGTGGTTGTTTGCGCCGCACAGCCCTAACATGGGCAAGTCGCTGTGGCTCATGTAATGTTGTTCGTGAGTTACTGAAGCACAGCATGGTGGACGTAGATGCTATAGATGATTTCGGCGAAACAGCCCTGATATCGGCAAGCCTTAACAATCACTGCGACGCGGTCCGAGAGCTACTAAATCATGGAAAGGTGGATATCAATGCAAGAGATGACTCTGGCGGCACAGCCCTGTTTTGGGCAAGTGCTTGTGGCTACGGTGATATTGTCCGTGAGGTACTGGCGCATGACGAGGTGGATATTAATGCAAGAGATGATGATGGTGACACAGCCCTTATGATGGCAAGCCGTAAGGGTCACTGCGATGTCGTTCGTGAGTTACTGAAGCACGACAACGTGGATGTGGACGTGAGTGATGCACAGGGGCAAACAGCCCTCATTTCCGCAAGCAGAGAAGGCCATTTGAATGTCGTTTGTGAATTGCTCAATCACGAGAAGGTGGATTCTCACGTTACCGATGCAAATGGTGACTCGGCTCTACACTGGGCCTGTAGGAGTAGCCATCGCGATACTGCTTGTAAGCTTCTAAAGTACGACAAGATTGTGAATGCCACTGATGATTACGGTTTCACCCCTCTTATTGCGGCCTGTGCAAACGGTCACTTGGACGTTGTTAGCGAGCTATTGAAGCACGACAATGTGGACGTGAATGCCAGAAGTCTCGAAGATTGCACCTGCTTCTTATTCGTGGGCGACACCTTGTTAACGGCTGCCAAGACTTGTCATTCCCGCAAGGTGGATGGAAATCGCAGTAATCGTGATGGTCGCACCGCCTTGTTATGGACGATCAAGTATAGACACTGGGGTGTTGTTGAGGAATTGCTGCAACACAAGGAGATGGATGTCAACGTTCAAGATAGAATTGGGTACACAGCCGTGATGTGGGCATGTCTCGAAGACAGATTGGACTTGTGTCCATGCTGCTGAAACACGGAAATGTGGATACGAATTTAAAAACAAAGCAGGCTCGACTGCTCTTGATATTGCCTGCAAGTGTGAGATGTATGAGATTGGACAATGCTTGGAGGAATACGCCAAGGCTTGAATTACATCGCCGCGAGACAGAAAAGAAAGGAGCAAATTGGATTAACGAAGTTTGATTCCCTGTGGGCGACATCAGATTTGGATCCAAGAACTTCGGAAACGAAGTTACGCATGGCGCTTTATGCAAGGACATGGCACCATGGGCTGTGAGGGCTTGTTTCAAACTGGAATTGTGCTCTAAAGTAGGGACCAGACTATTTCAATCTTGTGATTGTCAATACGTGAGGGCAACATCTTTGCCCAATACTATTAATTCTAGTCTGAGAGCATCCCAAGAGTCAACAACCCGTCGCCTTCTGGGATGGGTCCATTTATCGAGCAAATGTGCAGTCATTGAATAAGCCAATTGCTCATTCATTTTGATGGGGTACACTACCATTGATGTCGCTACCCTACGTCTCGATAAAATTTCTAAAAGATAAACATGTTGTGCGGCTCAACGCTGTCTCCTTGCTCATCCCTTAATCGCTGACAATGATTATGGGAACCACCTCACGAAACTTCATCAATTAATTCTTGCCGTCATCATGTACCGTACACCCAACTTCGCATAGCATGATGTCATGTAACATAAGGAGTTTAGGTACATGACCAGAAACCATTCGCATCCTTGATTCATCAACACCTACTTCACGTTCTCCACGTCGAACGGATCATTAGGGAAGATCGTAGTCACGTGCATGTTGGGACGATGACATTGTCCCTGTCAAGTCACCCACGGAAGAAGATATGATCGCAGTTCTTTCATTCATGTAAAATGATAACGCTTTAAGTTCCGTCAAGTTTCCAATAACTGACGATATACTCCCCGTAAGGTTATTTTCAGTAAGGCGTCCAAGAGACCGATCTCACATGAAATTGTCGTACGAATTTTGCGGAAACTGTATTGAGTCCAAAATCACCGGCAAAAGCCAATCAACTTCGGACGAGTCACCTCGCTCGGGTGTTCAGAACGTCTTTTATTTAGGGGCTGATGCTCTTGGTACGTCGCAAAAGTGAATGGGTGAACTGCAAGCCCATCACATTGGGCATGGCGCAAACGAGTGATGGTCCAAGAATCGCGAGAATAATGTCAAGGTCAAGTCATGGATCCGATCAATGCAAAGATACAAACGTTCGAAGAACTAAGGTGGAATGTTTCACAATCGGAATTCATACCTTTCTTCAAGCATGCATTACGTTGACTTTAAGACATATCAACGCCTTCACGCACCGTCCTTCGCAACCACCCAGAAGATGATCATAACTCCTGTGGCTCTTACTCCAACACAATTATATCTGACATTCCATCTAGATACCGTTGTGACGCACAGTGCTGTCCGGGTGCGAGGTGTGCCAACGTGAACAGAGGTTCTGCAGTTTCCCGATGAATGATAACTGAATTAAGAGCAAGAAATCATTGGTTCAAGTGACGCAACAACATTCAGTCGGTGCCTTGTGCAAACGAGTTGTCTTCACGCCGTCACTGGACGTTCATCTTGGGCAATTTCAGAGTCTTACTTTAACCCTCATTTCTCCGCCAAATTCGCGACGCATGCGCAAAATTTCATGTTCTTCCAGGAGCTTGACGATATCCAACATTCCACAATTCCTGGCAATGTCGAGAGCTGTAGAGCCTGCCTTATTTTTGACATTCACACCCACTTTTCGTTTTCCAACAAGTTTCGGACCACATCAACATGATTCCCAAGGGTCGCCCAGATGAGTGCTGTATTCCCGTGAGACCCTTGAACATTGACGTCGACCTTATCGTGTTTCAAAAACTCACGAACAACATCCCAGTGACCCCGATAGCTAGCCAATGCGAATGCAGTACATCCTTTCATGTCTACTGCATTCGCATCCACCTCATCTCGCAGTAACAATTCATGCACAACCTCCAAATGGCCATCCACACTCGCCAGAATAAGTGCTGTACGACCATTGTCATCTCTAGCATCAACATCAATATTCGTGTGCTCCAACAAGAATGGAACAACCTCTGACTTGCCATGGAGTATTGCCGTGATGAGGGCAGTGCAACCGTGATCATTAGTGGCATTCACATTTATATTCTCGCACAGTAATAGCTCACGAACAACCTCCACATGTCCCCAAAGGCATGCCTCCAAGAGTGATGTGTTGTTGCCCAGACTATGGTACTCATTCAAATTGACATTATTATTCAATCTGAGCAAATCCCAGGCAAGTCCCCGGTTGCGTGACAAAAGGTTGGATTCCGCGTCGCTGTCATCGTCATGGACATCTTTGTAATTCACATTGGCACCCCATTGCAGCAAATGACGGACTTGATCGTGATTGCCGTTCTTGGCATTCTCAAACAAACGCACATTCAGCTGGTGCTGACGCAACCAAGCGTCGCGCTGCTCTTCCGTTCGGATGATAAATTCCATGATAATGATAATGATGATGATGTGTTCTGGAAGGAATCGATTCCAGATTGTGGTCTGCCAAACTAAAACTGTAATACTGCAATCAGCAAGGCCAGTCAGTCGAATGCAAGGAGAGCCACCGATTTACGTATCGCAGTTGGTACATCCAGAGTATTGCCGTTCGTTGATTATAGCCTGGAGCCTGGACACTCCTCACGCCGTGTACTCTCCTCCCCACATGTGTATGTGTTACACACAGAGTTAACGCACCATAGCAAGTGTACGAACACTAAAGTCTGAGTGACGGTGTGAGTATATGTGTGCCTTGCAAGATATACAGTATATGATATATGTCATATGTCATATGTCTCGTGTCGTTCTTTGCGTTCTTGAAGTTGAGAGTTTTGGGAGGCGCATCGTAGTAAAAAGTTGAGTACCAGGTACTCTATTGCAAGAACCTGGTACAGAATCCAGTAGACGTGTTTTTCATTTGCGAATAGCGTGTAAATGACTACGGGACTGTGTAGTGCAACTATAGAGTGTATACTGTATACTGTGCGATCCCAGACGGCAGTCGTGTGTGAGATATGCAGGAATGACATACACATAACTCTATATGTAATATACATCGCTGACAATGCGACAACGCTTTTGCTGCTCCTACATTTTCTACGGCGAATTTGACACGACACAGTCCTCATTTCTGCTGCTTCTGGTCGCAGAGTCTACTTCCACATTCGCCACACCCGCAAAAGTCCCCCCAGATGCTACAATAGATCTGCTGACTTTGATGAAGTGATATCAACGGGATGAATGACACAATTGGAGAGACAAGATCATCAAACGTTGCAAATCATAATGTCAACGATGCCTTCATGGACGCCAGTTATTATGGTGATTTTGATGTACTGCGTGAGTTGTTGAAAAATAAAGAGTTGGATGTGAATGCGAGAAACGAATACAGAAACACGGCCCTTATCATGGCAAGTTTTCGAGGCCACTTTGATATCGTTTGCGAGTTATTACAACACGACGAGGTGGATGTGAATGCTATGGACAGTCAGGGCTATACAGCCCTTACTGCAGCAAGTGCGAATGGCTACTGTGATGTTGTTTCTGAGTTACTGAAACACAACAAGGTTGATATCAATGCACGAACAAGATATAACAACACATCCCTTGTATTTGCAAGTTTTAATGGCCACTGTGATGTCGTTCGCGAGTTACTGAAACATGATGAGATCGATGTCAATGCACAAGGTGAAAATGGCAAAACCGCCCTTGTCATTGCAGCTCAACAAGACTACAGTGACGTCGTTTGTGAGTTACTGAAACACAGCGAGGTGGATGTTGTGAATATGAGAGATTCGAGGGGACAAACAATCCTAATATCCGCATGCAGAGCAGGCTATTTCAATGTCGTTTGTGAATTGCTCAACCACGACAAGGTGGATGTCAACGTGACCGATGCCAACGGTGACACGGCGCTTCTCTGGGCATGTAGGAATGGCCACTGCGATGTTGTTCGTGAGTTGCTACAACATGGCAAGAGTGATGTGAATGTCAGGGATAGATTCGGTTACACATCCCTAATTTTCGCCTGTGCGAATGGTCATTTGGATGTTGTTAGCGATTTACTGAAACACGACAGTGTGGACGTGAATGCCAGAAGTCTCAAAGGTTACAACTGCTACTTATTGAAGAGCGACATCATGTTAAGGGTTGTCAACCCCTATTGTCCCCACTGGGTAGATGCGAATGCCAGAAGTGGTGATAGTCGCACCGCCTTGTTATGGGCGATTAGATATGAACATTGGGATGTTGTTGAGGAATTGCTGCAACGGAAGGAGATCGATGTCAATGCTCAGGATGTAATTGGGTACACAGCCCTGATGTGGGCGTGTCTCCAGGGCAGAATGGGCGTTGTGTCCATGTTGTTGAAATACGACAATGTCGATGCAAAGAAAATGAATAAAGCAGGCTCGACTGCTCTTGATATTGCCCGCAATTGTGGTGGAAATGAAATTGCCCAATTCCTGGAGGAATACGCCAAGGCGCGTTTACGTCTCTGTTGAAGGCAGGAGTAGACGCAAAGGCGCAGATCGGATGTATGGAGTTTGATTCTAAGTTGCACAACATCATTAAGGAGCAACCAGGCTATAGAACTGCGTCATTTTTCGGGGAGGACGGGAGCAAGTGATGGATTAGAGTAGCCACAATTTATAATGGCGGGCTAATTACATGTCGTATAATTTTTTCATCATCATGGCTATTTTGTTGGCATGTTTGAGTGTAAGCAAATTGCGTATTGCTTGCGCTTGTTACCCTCCCCACAGATGAGCTGAATAATGCAATAATGTCCAAGAATGTTCGTTCCATTTTCGTTCCATGTACAGTGGCCATTCATCTTCTTCGTCTTCCCTATCTACTGCGAATTCAACTAATTTGAATGCTGCCCATTTGTGTCCCCAAGGTTGCCTGTCGTGTTCCAGGATCGCAGCAGGCGGAATGGTAAGTCATGGCTCATGGCCCATCACCAAATATTGTACATCATGTTTACCTAGACTCATACCAATGCACACTTTTGGTTTCCATTTCCCAGGGTTGAGGCAATTGCTTGAGCATACCGCGAGCTCATCATCGTTCGTGAAGCAGGCAACCACGCTCTTCCAGGAGCATAACGATATCGAACATGCCACATTTCCTTGCCATGTCAAGAGCCGTAGAGCCAGCGTTATTCTTCACGATCGCGCTCACCTTGTCGTGTTCCAACAAGTCGCGGACCACGTCAACTTGATTCCCAAGGGTTGCCCAGATGAGTGCTGTATTCCCGTGTGACCCTTGAACATTGACGTCGATCTTGTCGTGTTTCAAAAACTCCCGAACAACATCCCAGTGGCCCCGATAGCTAGCCCATGCGAATGCAGTGCAGCCTTTCTTTTCTTCTGCATTTACATCAACGTCGTCCCGTCGCAACAACTCATGCACAACCTCCAAATTGCCATTCACACTCGCCACGATAAGGGCTGTGCGACCCTTCTTTTCTCGGACATTGACATCTACATTCTTGTGCTTCAACAATTCAGGAACAACCTCTGACTTACTATGCAGGATTGCAATAATGAGGGATGTGCAACCAGCGTTGTCTTGAGCATTCACATCCAAACTATCGGCCTTCAACAACTCGCGAACAATCTCCACATGGCCTTCACGGCTTGCCAGGATCAGCGCCGTGCGAGAATTCTTGTCCCTGGCGTTTACTCCTACAGCATACTCGTACCTCAACAACTCGCCAACCACCGCAACATGTCCTATAGCACAGGCGAAGTGGAGTGCTGTGCCACGAGCATTGCGTGCTGCGTTAGCAACGACCTCAGCATGTTTCAACAACTCACGAACAACCTCCGAACGGCCATTGAAACTCGCTGTGATGAGGGCCGTGATGCCATCTCTGCGTTCAGCATTCACATTAACATTCTCGTTGCTCAATAACTTGCAAACGACCTCCAAATGGCCGCCTCTACTCGCAAAGGTCAATGCGGTGCCAACACCCTTGTGTCCAGCATTCACATTGATCTCGTCATGATTCAATACCTCGCGAACTACCTCGGTATGGCCATTACGGCTCGCCGCGATGAGGGCTGTGATACCTTCTTTGTCTGCCGCATTCACATCCACATTGTCATGCTTCAATAGAAGGCGAACAACCTCCGAACAACCGTTACTACTCGCCATGATGAGGGATGTGCAGCCATCACTGGCTTTTGCATTCACATCCACAATATCGTCCTTTATCAACTCACGGACAGTCTCTGAGGAATTGCGATTACGGCTAGCCACCATGAGGGATGTAAAGCCATCGTTATCCCTGGCATTCACATCTACATTCTGGTGCTTCAGCAACTCGCGCACAACCTCGGAATGGCCATTACGGCTTGCCGCGATGAGTGCTGTGGAACCATCTTTCTGAGTGGCATTCACATCCACATTCCAGTTCATCAATAGGACGCGAACCACCTCCGAATGACCGAATGCGCTGGCCACAATGAGGGCTGTATAGCCATCTTCATCTTGGGCATTCGCGTCCACATTCTCGTTCATCACCAGGACGCGAACCACCTCTGAACGACCTTTACTTCTTGCAACGATGAGCGCAATGGCATCGACATCTTTGGCATTCACATCCACATTTTCGTGCAGTAATAGCTCTCGAACAACCGCCACAAGGCCAAGACGGCTCGCGGTGATGAGGGCAGTGGCACCATGATTATCCTTGGCATTCAAGTCGATATTCCTGTGCTCCAAAAGAGCTCGAAGCACGCCCAAATTACGACTCTTCTTGCTGGCGTTGATGAGAGCAGTGCAACCATGTACATCTTGGGCATTCACATTTACATTCTTGTGTTTCAATAGCTTGCGAACAATCTCCGCGTGTTCACAACGGCATGCCTCCAAGAGAGGGGTGTTACACAGGCGATCGTGTGAATTCACATTGGTATTATCGTGTCTGAGATCTTCACGCACGTGCCCATCATGGGATCTCGGCATGATGAGGGAAATGTCGCTCGCTGTACCATGTCTGTAATTCACATCGGCCCCCTTTTGTAGCATTTTACGGACTGGATTGAGATTGCCGTTCCTAACATTCTCGAACAAATTCACGTTCAACTCGTGCTGACGCAACCAAGCGTCGAGCTGCTCCTCGCTTTCGATTATGGATTCCATGATGATGATGATGAGGATGATGCTGTGGCCTGGAAGGACTCGATTCCGAATTGTGGTCCGCCAAAAAGCATGGCAATAATGCAACAATAGAAGGCGACGCAGGGCCAGTTGAACGGAAGGAGGTTCGCGACTTCAGTAAGGTTTCTTACACTTCAGATGTGGGGTTCAGGCAAACGGTCAATAGCCGACTTTCTCCTCACGCCATGTCTAACCACATGAATAAGACTCTGGGCAACGCATAACGCACAGCAAGCGAGGAACGCGAAAGTCTGAATGCTGTCGCGATGTTTGTTTTTGTTTGGGATGTGGGACCAGTGTAACACAGTGCATACTATACATAATGCTAGTAGTACTCCAGTACGATGTATGTCGTTGTGGGATAATGGAACACTGGTACCTGGTACCGATAGATGCTAATCATAGCTTTACCCGGTACTCGTACTCCAGTAGTCTACAAGTCCTGTGGGGCACTTGTACACGATACTCTGATTACCTGCTACGGGGATGCCTAATGCGCTTAGAATTAATGCGCTTATAAAGCACTTGCACCAATCAAAATCTTCCAAATTTTGGGTGGGGTTGCCCCTCCCCGAAAGAGTCATCGACCTTTTCTGAAAATATCAATAACGGTTTAATTCAGGTTTCAATCAACGCCAATGTTGAGTTTATATGTTTTAATTTACCTGCCTTCCGGGTGAATGAAGTTGTCATTGGTTCGATGCTTGAAGAATATGGCAGGTTTCACCTCAAACCCTCCTAAGGTAGGGCTTGGTACAAAATCTACGACGACATACAAATTTCCAGAGTAAGATTACAGGAAATCTTTTCTGCCATAAGAATTCACTCCACATGCGTATCGCACAATTCTGATTTACATTTCATCATCCCTCTTCCCTGTTGCTTGCTTCAATTCAGAATTGACGAAGCCTAGATCAAAGTCAAGGACACACCTGTGTCCCTTGAAGTTTTTTTTCACCTTCTCGATCTCAGGCATCGACAGTGATGGCGGTGTCAGCTGCTATGTTTTGCTGGTTCTTTTGTTCAATATAGAAGTAAGTGCATATATATGCTCTGGCTCTTGATGCAAACTTCGCAATTCTAACCCTTGTCAGTACTTTTGTAGGAGATGTGCAGTCTTTTACGAGCTGCTTGAAGTTGTCGCGGCCACGTTTCCTTGATAATGGTAGACGTCGGTAATAAGCCTTTGCATGAGCCCAGCTGTACTCGACACCTTCTCCAGCAAGCTCGGCATGGAACTTGGGCGTCAGCAACACGGTTACTGAGTTGCCTTCCCAAGTGTTGCAGTGCCGTTTCTTCCTCCTTGAAGTCTCGGCAATTTGCCAGGATATGACGAAGCGAGAATTGTAAGTCTACCTTGCCAGTAATTGCATCCTTTCTCCCATCAACGGTGTATTTGTCTAACTCGTCACTCTTGATCAATCCTCTTTCCCAAAGAACTTGAAGTAGACCTTTGGTTTGTCTTGCCATCCAGGATTTATGACGTCCCTTTGCTCGGTGACGGCTATCCCATTCTTTCGTGCAAACTCTTGAAGATCTTTTTTGTATATCCACGTTGCTGTTGAAGTACGACCCCTTTTCATTCAGGCAAGCATGCAGCTGCTTCTTTGAGCGCTCAAAGACTTTGCTTCTTCCTGTTGGTCGGTCGTAACGTTGCGCTTCCTTTGATCAAGTGTCAAGTACCATGGACCGGAATCTGTTCCATGGTATATCAGACTCTGTGTGTCGCCAACTTTCAATACAGGTGAGTACGGACCCAGATATCCCTCTTCTTGAACAATGACTGTGTCTCTCATCTGCGATTGTGCTCCACCGTACCCTTTAGACATGTTTAGAGCACTCAAGGCTCCATCTCGTTTGCGAGCATGGCCTTGGCTGTGATCGAACAAAAATACGAATTCATAATCTGGGTAAAGAACTTGTAGGCAGTCCACCACGTCCTCAAATTGAATGCTCATATGGAAACTGTTCCAGTATCCTTCATTGTTTGCTCCAATGTAAAGGTAACGCACCAACGGCGATTCTGTGAAGACTTGTTTGGTTGTGGTTCCATAGATTTCGAGTGCTGCTTGTGTGTCGATGTAAGTTCTTCCAACCCCACGCCTGTCGGCATTGATCTTTACTAACTCTGCCTCTGTCAGTTCTCTTCCAAAGCCAAACTCTCGACTTACAAATGCAGAGAGCATATAGCCATCACCTTCCGACTTTGGCAGAAGAGGGCGCTGCCCTGCGGGTCCAATCCATGTCTTGGAACCAAGCAAGTATTGAGCAAAGACGCTTTCGTCTTGCCCCACGATAATGATTGGCTTGGCTCTGGATGACACTCGTATGCTGGTTGTTGGGGTGATTGGTATCGGAGGAAGAGGAGCCTTGCTTCGTTCCCAGTAATCGATATGAAACTCGAGCATCTCCTTGTTATTGATGATGTCAAAGTAGTGATGCCCTAACTCGATGTCTAAGCCTTTCATTGTTACCGCTTCACTCTTAGACACCTGCACCCATCGCTTACAATAGGGCTCCAATTCTGTAAGATACCGCTTACAGAATTCATTTCGAGTCTTGACAACGTCCTCGCGCTCATGGCCATCAACATAAAAGCTCTTCTTGCGGGTGTCATACTTGAAGCCGAGCAACCTCATCCACCGCCAAGCTGTAGTAAAGCTCATTGATTCAAGTCCATGAGCCTTTAGAAACGATACGATCAGTTCCTCTTGATCATCGTCATTACTAGTTGAAGTTTTAGGAGCATCAGCACAATCACTGTCGTCATCGACTTCTACATTGCTACAATCGGAGCTGATTCCTGCAGTCGCTACCTCCATCTTCCACACTCCTGCAAGCCGAGGAATCAAAGTGCTAACAATGAAGTCATGTACGCCTTCTATTGTTAAAGTCGCTAGATTTTTGATGCTGTAGGCAACAATCTGCTCCTTTGCATCGGGGAAAATCTCAAGAAGTCTCGGAAGTGGTCGCTTGCCACACTGTACGTATGGGTTTGGATGCGGGAATGCTTCCAAGCGTCGAAAAACACCATTCCACTCGCTAACAGTCTTGTAGAATGTTGCTTGGGTCATTCCAAGGCTGTTCAATTGTTTGCACGCCTCCCTGCAACAATCTTCCCACGTCCACTGATTCATTTTTTCAAGTGCATTTTGATACGCACAGCATAAGAACGTTGCTCTTTGTCGGATGTTGGCAATTTCGGTTCTTGTGCAAAAGTTGTCGGCATCTCTGCCAACAACAACATTCCTCCAATTATCTTCGTGGCTGTGGACAGATTGCAAAAGTAGAATACGACGTTTCAGCGCCTCTTGTGGAGTCTCTGCATCAATAGGAGTAGAACTCCCCCTGTTGTTGAAGCCGCGAGGCCGAAACAGATGGTATGCCTCCGGGCTTCTTGGCCAATATGCCGACATGTCATGAAGCCTCTGTCTCTTGCATGGGGATTCCTCAAGTGTGTCACTGCTATCGGGATCGACAGAATCAACCTCAGGCTCATCGAGTGTCATACCAACATTATCTGCAGTTGCTGTTGCACCACTTATTGGCGGACTTGCTGCCACTTCCGGTCTCGCCCTGGTTGATGGTATCACAAGAACGTTTGCTGCCACCTCAAGAACCTTCTCCTTCCATGCATTATTCAAAGGCACGGGATATGCAACTTGTCTTGTTTTTGCGCATAGTAGTAATAAAATTGACGCTGAAAGCTGACTCGGAACATACCACATTGATTTGTACCATCAAAGTGGGTCATCGACTCACCAAACAAACTTGATTTCGACATCGCGGTGTTAAACTTTCGAGCATCAATACTCTGCATAATGGCAGGGTCAATGTGACCCGATTTGGTCAAGACTTCAGCCCAAGTTACCGCAGGGAGCCAACAATTGGACAGTCTCGGTTTGTACAGACTGTCGGAAAAAAGTAACATGACAGCCTTCACAATTATGGCATTGATCCCACCACTGTCGGCCATTGCAGACTGACTCACTCAGTTTGTTCAAAAATTGAGGAGATAATGAAGACAACTGTTGGGGTGAGTCAGTCTGTAAGGAGTGCAAATGTTGCAAACAGCGGCATGCAATCTCATTGTGGAACTCCCGCATTTAACGCGAGAAAACAAAAAGATTCATACATGAACCCTCGATTTCTATTGGCTACGCGTACATTTTGTACCAAGGCCTAGCCTAGGAGTTTTGACGATGAAACCTGCCATACATGGTTAAACGCGCAGGCGGGAGGTGACAACGACGGGTAAGGGTTATATTGTCAGCTCTACACATCCAATGAATCGGCGAGTCCCTTTTGCATGTGGTTTTTTTTTTGCTTTTCTATTGGAAAAAAGTACAAGTACTCAGAGAGTGTTGCGAACTGCGACGAAGACTTCTAAATTTGTTGATCTTTTAAAGAAGTGCTCCAGTCATGGCGTTTACACATACACGCAGTGGTGGTCGTTCAGATACGGCACCCATGTGTATGCATGCACAGACTTCGTGTACATGTTTGATCTCGTGGTCATAAGCGTTAAAAGTGACCTTCATACTTAGACAAGGGGTGAAACAGAATTATTGACTTCGAAATTGCAATGATGACGTTTTGGAAGATTTTGATTGGTGCAAGTGCTTTATAAGCGCATTAATTCTAAGCGCATTAGGCACTCCCACCTGCTACGTTCTGTACACCTTAAATGAGGGGTGTTGAGTTCGGCAATGGTTCCCTCATCAATCCCATCCAAATGCTTCACAAGGGCACGGAGAGAATCGCCGTGTCCGTCCTTGAGGTACAGGATATTTTCTTTTCATAAAATGGTGGAACCTTGCTCATAGGTTCAACTGATCCGCTGAGTTCCAGTCGGTGCTGTGAGCAAACGACACGTTTTCTCCGTTACGGTATCTTAACAAGGGGCGGTTCCAGTGTTTCCTCCAGTCCGCAGCGTCACACCAAATTCGTGACGCAAACAAATCTTGGCATGTTCTTCCAGGAGCTTGACGATATCCAACATTCCACAATTCCTGGCAATGTCGAGAGCTGTGGACCGTGCCTTATTTTTGACACTCACATTCACCTTGTCGTAATCTAACAAGTCGCGGACCACATCAACTTTATTCCTCAGGGTTGCCCAGATGAGTGCTGTATTCCCCTGTGACCCGCTGACGTTGACATCGACCTTATCGTGCTTCACAAACTCGAGAACAAGATCCCAATATCCCAGATAGCTCGCCCATGCCAAGGCTGTGCAACCTTTCTTGTCAACTGCATTCGCATCCACCTCGTCCTGTCGTAACAACTCACAAACAGCATCCAAATGTCTCTCAACGCTCGCTTCGATAAGTGCTGTACGACCACGTTCGTCTCGCGCATTCACATTTACATTCTTGTTCTTCAACAATTCACAAACAACATTCAAATGGCCCTCGGAGCTTGCCGCGATGAGAGCTGTACGACCACGTTCGTCTTGCGAATTCACATTTACATTCTTCAACAATTCACAAACAACATTCAAATGGCCCCCGGAGCTTGCCGCGATGAGAGCTGTACGACCACGTTCGTCTTGCGAATTGACATTTACATTCTCGTTCGTCAACAATTCACAAACAACATTCAAATGGCCCTCGGAGCTTGCCGCGATGAGAGCTGTACGACCACGTTCGTCTTGCGAATTCACATTTACATTCTTCAACAATTCACAAACAACATTCAAATGGCCCCCGGAGCTTGCCGCGATGAGAGCTGTACGACCACGTTCGTCTTGCGAATTGACATTTACATTCTCGTTCGTCAACAATTCACAAACAACATTCAAATGGCCCTCGGAGCATGCCGCGATGAGAGCTGTACGACCACGTTCGTCTTGAACATTGACATGGACATTCTTCTGTTTCAACAACTCACGAACCACGTCCGAATGGCCCCCTGCACTTGCCGCGATGAGGGCTGTACGACCATCTTTGACTTGAGCATTGATATTGATATTCTCATGTTTCAACAACTCTTGAACCACATCTGAATGTCCCTTACTACTAGCAAGAACAAGTGCTGTAAAGCCATCCTTGTCATTCATGTTTGCGTCTATATTTGCACATTGCAACAATTGACAAACAACGTCGAAATGTCCATACCGACTCGCCCAAATGAGAGCTGTGGTCCCGTAGTGATTACTTGCATTCACATTGATATTCTCATGTCTCAACAACTCGCGAACGAGTTCAGAATGTCCATGATAGCTGGACCTCATGAGAGCCGTATTACCATACGCATCTTGGGCATTCACATTGACTCCCAACTGCAATAGCTCGCGAACCTCATCCAGAGCTCCAAGCATGGCATGTTTGATCAAACGTGCATTCATCTCTTTGAGTTGCAACTCATCGAATTCATTAATGGAGGATGACATGTTCGTAATATGAGTCGTCTGGAGAAATACTCAATTCCAATGAGTAAGTTAGTGAGTGTATAAATCCAGCAAATATAGTACTGTATTACTTCGAGAGTACTTTATCACACCAGGTAGACTATGAAACCTTCAAGGCGATAGCACATACACAAATGTGAATGTTTGGGTTTGAAAGTGTTGGTTGCTAAATCATATGCGCAGAAGCACGGATCTTTCCCTTTGAATCAGGTTTCTGATCGCTCGTGTTTGGATTTGGGAGGTCGATCGAACGTCTTCGGAGGGAGGCCACGTGTCAGAAATATGGATGTGTAACAAAACCAAAACCAAAACGAGTCTTGGGTCATTTTGGTTTTGGTTGTCACAAAAATCAACCCTTACCATGGGCCCCCTTTTGTCCCTAACGGGTTATGAAGCTCGTGCCATTTTGGTTGTCTCTGTAATCATAACCTATTCGCAACCGAAATGAAGTTAATTTCGGTTGGCCGACCGAAATCGACCACAGTGCACTGAAATTCCATGTTCCCTCGCGACACATAAAAATGAAGGTTGCTGATTGGCTGACAGAGTTCTTGCAGACTACAGTAGTTGAGTAGATACGTGCCGGTAAGACAGAACAAATCTACACTGTGTATGCAACCTCGTTTGTAATGACAATTCTACGGCCTCCTCTACTTTGCTTTTACTATGATTCATCAGTAGCTACTCCCGCGTCCCCGTTCACAAGACGACAGCACTGTCGATGGTGGCGTGTTGAAAAAGGCGCCGGAGTCGTCATTTGCTGATGATTTGGATTTGTCGTATTTGTATATACCTGACGTGCGACATGTCATGCTATGTCCGATCTGGACGAAGCAGCAAATCAAGATTCCGTTTTGACTACTTCGAATACCGTTTTCGTTACAGTTTACGGTAACGGTAACCGAAAATGACGTGCGATTTTATTAGGTTTCTATTTAATCGCATTTTGGTATAATGGTTTTTCGTCGCAAGATAAGGATTGGCCTAATTTTTCGTATCGTACTGTATACTAGCGTAAAGGTATAATTCAAATTGTATCATACCGTGGCTAGCTTAGAGGCTGATTAGTATAATGTATACTGTAATACCACTCCATTTTTGAGGGTGATGGGAAGTAGGTCTGAAAGAGGCCCTTCCCCCGGAGAAATCCCACATACAAATACAGCAATAGCGGCGCTACTGACCAATCCCATCGGAGAGGGTGAACTACTTTTTCTAAGTGAAGGCATCCTTTCAATAAGTTCACTTGCACGACTCATACCAGTAGGTCATCATTCATCATACATCGGCTTAAAAATCACCCTAACTACTGAATTCAGTAGTTGCAAGAAGGTCGCTTTCGCAACTACTAAACACACTCTGGAGGTGATCGAGGGCTCATTTTGTGCATTGTTACATGCTTTTAAATCAGGTAACAAGAAAAATGGATGTTACTTGTGTGGGTGCTGAGTTATTGACTGTTGTAACTCGAGCAAAAATCGACATTTTCTATTTCGCTGAATTCAGTCCTCAACTACAATGTCGTTATCTCTCGATGTAATGCGTCTTCTGATAAATACCGGGCACTTCCAATACCCTGCCTTGCAGCTGCAATACGTTTTGATGTCTTTTTTTGCAATTCAATGTCGTACAGATGAGTTGTGGGTATGATGTGTCCAATCTTCAAAAGTCGCGTGCACCGCAGACTTTAGTGCCATTTCCTCACCACAGAGCGATCAACTGATGAAGTTTTCAGGCCTACATTTTCTCTCTTGTGCCTCAAATGAAATGTAAACAAGTGCTGTTGCGAGAAACGGTCTGAATTCGATTTGGGTGATGCGTCGCTTGCCATCAGCTCTAATCAGTGTCGGTTGGACATCATTACCACCACAAAACCACGATCACAGTATGGAACAGAATTCCACAACTGGTTTATGCATTCATTGGGATTTCTTCTTGTAAGAGATGCAACATTCTCTGGGGATGGGTCATTATCATCGTCAAAAACAGAAACCCAGAGCTCAGAATTTTGACGCATCTCCATCGTTCAAAACTGTCAGGATTTCAAGAGCTTCGTTTGCTTGTTCCTCCACAGCCACAGCTCCCCACCTTCAAGATAGTCTTGTCGATTATCTTGACGACGTGTTCAAGCGCTCCTTCTTCCGCCACATGAGTGTGATGGTATGGAGGAGGTGCCCATCGTTAAAATCATCATGACGCCTAATTATACACGACTGCCTAGTCGTCAAAGCCGTTTTCTGCTTCTGTCACACCGCAAAAGCTCATGGAGCACATCTATATTGCCTTCATTTACGTGCTTTGCAGCTGCAAGTGTCTGGGGTTGTAGAAACGTCGTACACCGAGATGTTGGCACCGTCGCCATTGCGAGGCCGTTTTTTTAATTCTTAACGATGAAAAATTTCGTGCTTCAACGCAACTTCAAAATTTCGTATCTCAACAACTACCGGTCCAATAAAGCGCATCTTGATATCGTGAATTCTACGAGATTCCTTCTGTATTTGTTCACGTGGACACATTCGCATACTTGCACTGGTTCAAAAGATATCCTATTTTTGAGTTGGAAACTGAATTCAGTTAGTTTCAACTGAATTCAGTAGGGTGGTCCAATATCCGACATGTATTAAGGCAGAGTCCGGACAACAAAACTTCGTACGAAGTTCCAAGGGCACATAACCAGATAATTTCAGCTTCCAGTTTCTTGACCCCGAGTGTCGTCCGGACAAGAAATTTTGATCGAAGTTTCCAAGTTCTGAACTCCCAAGTTTCCGACCAAGGTCGAAGGTGAGTAAGTATGTCTAATGTCTACTACCGGTAGTAGTGCAGTAGCAACAACTACGTCCACCTTCAAAATGCTCGTCTTCTTCGTCCACAGAGTTGTACTTGCATTGTGTTAATGTTTGCCGCGGACGAAAACGAACAAAAGGCTTTGTGATGACAGAGCCGAAACATGAAGTACTATGCTTGGGGTCTTGGTAGCTATTAGGAGTGTTTGCTTGAAGTAATATGTAAAGCATTTCTTGTGCAGTTCTCAGACTAGTATACAAGTACTCCGAGTACCAATGATCGTCACTGGTCCACGGATGTTGTTCAACTAGTACTATCTTGGCGGGTTTCCACGGTACTCAGCCAGAGCATTTGACTCTCGGCACGTGTTCTCTGATTAGATAATCATGAAGTCTGATGGATGACACGCTTCTTGCATCAGCATCTTTTCTCCCTCGTCGGCGTCGCCACTTTATCGAACCACCTCGTCTTGAACTTTGGAGCTATTCACGTGGTCGCAAAATCACTCGGACAATCCACAGACTTCTCGACATTCAGAACATTGTCGGCTGCGACATGATAACGAATCCTTTGTTGGGTGAATGCTTATAGTACTGAGCAATGTCGTCATTGGAAGGGATTCTCCAGAGAGAAATGACAAGGAAATCGCAATCATTGTCGCCTTGGGGGGTACCAGAACCGAGCCGCTCACCACAACAGGGGTAACGAAGTCACCGCAGAATACGCATCGCTTCGGCCTTGCTCTTACGCAATGATGAAGCAGACCTCTCGGATTCGATGACACAGCTTGGATTCTTGCAGTCGTCAATGGAATGAACTGAACAAACTGAATCTACAACTCTACTAGAGTGTCCACCGCTGTCCGTTGTGGCAGTGTTCTCACGGGCGGATCTGTTCAGAAATTGAAGTGAATAGAAACGAGTGGTTAAAATTCAAGAGCTTCAATAGGATATGAAACTTGGCATCCCAAACTTGGATAAAATGCTTTCGTTTTAGGTTCGAATCGAAAAGTCGCGAAAGACGAGTCCCACTAACTCAGAATTCGAAGTTGAATCACGAGTCGATTAGTTCGAGCACTTCGAAAACTTCGAAACTTGGTGCTAAGTTTTCTTGTCCGGACGCTCCCTAAGTATATGCCTTGTCACACGGAAAAAGCTGGGATTTGCTATATATTTATTACTGGAATACCCCTAACCCCTCCGGACGCTCCCTAAGTGTTATCGGTAGAGGCGTTTAACGGTCAGCCTAGAACACGGATCCTGTGATGATAATGAGGTCCTGTTGCGAGGTCCTATTTCACTTTGGTGTACTATGACTCAAATCTCAAATTCGAACAACGGAGTACTAGTAGTAGTACCATTTTGGCATCGCGGTGTTGCCGATCCTTCTGCCTCGGCTCATTTTTTCATCATGGTCACACTTTGTACCGACGAGCACTCGGATCGCGAACTCCTCAGATCCGTCATAACTCTCATTGGAGACTATGATCCTCTTTCTCCAACAGCTGACGTTACCCAAAGGTACATTCCAATTTTGGAAGCCCGTGGCGCTTCAGACACGGATGAGACTGATCATCGTCGCGATTCCACTCTGATTGGACGTGGTGTTACTGATGATGCAGGATTCTCTGCCATCGTTCAGTACCAAGATGACGTTCTGGGAACCGATAACGAATTGGCCGCAAAGTGCAATGATGCCGTCTTTCGGCATTTGCGCGAGCGGGCCAAGGGTGTCATCGTCCGGAACAATCCCCGTACCCTATGTTCTGCCGCTCTGGCTAAACTTGACAGGAAGTTGACGGAACTTTCTGAATCAGGAGTTCCCGTCTTGTCGACTCCTGAACTCATTCGATCCATCGGAGCCAAGGACACTCCCATCAAGATCAAACGTTTGCAAGTTGGAATCCAAGATACATCCGTCGACATAACACCTGAGCAGCTCTGGGAGGGATTGCGAACGTCCATTGCTTTTGATGGCACGGTTAGGAAGACAAATATTTCTTCTTCGAACAAGAATACAACAGCAATTCAGAATAGTGAGAACTATTTGAGAATCCTGGATTAATCAACTCATCATTCATCGAAGCATGCCGTGCTGGTTGTTTGACGGTAATGTTTGAGTTGCTGAAAATCAGAGAGTTGGATCTGAATGCAAGAGATGAATTGAACAACACGGCCCTCATAACAGCGAGTGAAAGAGGCCTGCTTGAAGTTGTTTGCGAATTAATGAAACATGAAAGGGTGGATTTGAATGCCGTCAACAGTGATGGCAACACAGCCGTTGCCATGGCATGCGTGTTTGGCCACTGGAAAGTTGTGCGTAAGCTGCTTGAACACGACGAGGTGGATGCTAATTCAAGGTGTTTACTTGGCTACACATCCCTCATAGTGGCAAGTAAAAATGGCTGGATTAAGATCGTTCATGAGTTACTGCAACATGACCGAGTGGATGTGAATGCTAGTTGCCACTTGCACCGCACAGCCCTCATGTGGGTAAGCCGCATGGGCTACTATGATGTCGTTCGTGAGTTGCTGAGACACAAAAGGGTGGATGTCAATGCTACCAACGGTGATGGCGAGACAGCTCTTATCATGGCAAGCGCCAGAGGTCATTGTGATGTTGTTGGTCAGTTGCTCAAGCACAAAAGGGTGAATGTCAATGCTAGCAACGGCGATGGCAAGACAGCCCTTACCGTGGCAAGCGCCAGAGGTCACTGTGATGTTGTTCGTCAGTTGCTCAGTAACGACAAGGTGGATGCCAAATCGAATTGGTATAATGTTGGCTACGCCGCCCTTAGAGTGGCAATTGAAGAAGGTCAGTGTGTGGTCGTTCGTGAGTTAATGAAATACAACAAGGTGCATGTTAGAGCAGGGCATGAATTTGGCAACACAGCCATTTTGTTGGCAAGCGTTAGCAACCACAGCAATGTTGTTCGTGCGGTGCTGAGATACAAAGAGGTGGACGTCAATACAAGAGATGAAGATGACTGCACAGCCCTTCTTTTGGCATGCTGGGAGGGCCATCGCGATGTCGTTTGTGAGTTACTCAAACACAGCAAGGTGGATGTGAATGCGAGAGATCGCCTCGGGCAAACATCCCTAATGATTGCATGTAGAGAAGGTCATTTGGATATTGTTCGCGATTTGCTAAACCGCAATAAGGTGGGTTTACTCATAACCGATGCAAATGGCGACACGGCACTTCTCTGGGCAAGTAGGAATGGCCACTGCGATGTCGTCCGTGAGCTGCTACAACACAGCAAGGTGGATGTGAATGCCAGTGATGATTACGGTTACACTGCCCTCATTGTTGCCTGTGCGAATGGTCATTTGGGAGTTGTTTGCGAGTTACTTTTTCACGACAAGGTGGACGTGAATGCCAGAAGTCTTAAAGGTCACACCTGTTATTTATTGGAGAGCGACAACATGTTTGCGCAAGACTATGCCAAACCCTGTTGTCCCCGCAAGGTGCATGGGAAAGCCAGAAGTCGTCGTGGTCGAACGGCCTTGTTGTGGGCAATCAAATATGGACATTGGGATGTTGTTGAAGTGTTGCTGCAACACAGGGAAGTGAATGTGAACGTTCAAGATGAAGTTGGTTAGACAGCCCTGATGTGGACGTCCCTCCAAGGCAAATTGGACATTGTTACCCTGCTATTGAAGAACGACAAAATCGATACGAAGTTAAAGAATAAAGCGGGCTCGACTGCTCTTGAAATTGCCCGAAAGTGTGGGAGGTATGAGATTGCACAATGCCTGGAGGGACACAACATGGGTAGTTCGCGTCACCGCGAGGCAGAAGGAAGTGGTCGACTTAAAAGGCGCAGATTGAATGAAAGAAGTTTGATTCACTGTGGACGACAACGGATTGGGATCGGAGGACTTCGGAAAGGAAGGTACAGAGAAACATCGTACGCTAGAGGGCATTAGACCAAGAGCAAGGGGTTGCACGCATATGGTTCACGAGGACGTAGCGCTCTAAAGCTGGAAACCACGCGGCGTATAACATTTTATTTTTCAAAATGTGATGGTACGTCGTTGCCCGAAACTGTGAACGCTAGAATGAGAGCATCGCAGAACTTTAAAACGAGCCACCACCTCGGATGGAGGGCCATTAATCGAGCAAAAATGCAGTGAGCGTTCCAAATGCTTTGTTGTGAGTTTTGCATCAGTGGTTTGCTCGTTCATTGTGATCTGGATACACCACCAGTTCTGTTGGTGACCGCCGGCTGCTTACTGCTACTGCCATGCTCATCACCGATTATGAGAACCACGACATCTCGCTGCATCGATCAATTCTTGTCGTCCTTGTGTACCAATACTTCGAACATTGGTGCTGCAAGATGACATGTAGCAAAAGTCGGAGTATACATGAATGACAAGAAACCAATCGCATGCTCGACTTCATCAACTCCAACTTCATGCACTTCACGTCGTATCGGAGTTCTCCGGACTTCTTGATTGCGTCCAAAATCTCCGGCAAGTCAATCCAGTCGAACAAGCCACCTCGTTCGGGTTTTCAAAACCTCGTAATTCTGGGCTGGTGCCCATGACGTCCATTCTTGTGTTTGCTCTCCTTGGCTGTCACCATCGTTTCACTGTTTGATGGCAACACCACTACGCACCAGGGAGGGAGGGGGAAGAGATCATGGCTGCTTTGTTTGATTCGATTGTGGGTATGAAAACATCACATCGTTTGCTGCTGTTATTACGAAACGTCGCCGAGGACGAACTGACGAGCTATAGCTATAGCACGTGCCCTACAAGCCATGGCCGAATTCATATCTTCATCACTGTCCTGCTAAATCTTGGCACTGCAGACTGCAGACTGCAGACTGCAGGCTTCACACCGATATACTGCATATGATAGATTCCTGGCCACGTATGATACCTGGTACCAGGTTCCGTCGCACCTGCTACTAGCACCCCCTCTTCCCCTGCCGCAAGAGCGTAGCAGCCAGTACATGGACCGTATAACCGGCCACCGGCCACCGTTAGCATACTGTAGCGAATGGTGGCGTCACTGTTTCGTCTCCACTCTCCACCTGCTGGGACCCCGGTATGATACGTGCGCATCCAACTTCCGATGAATTGGTGGGAACCGCATCCCTTGTGTGATCTTCATCAGAACCTTCTTGTTGCCACATCATGGCTAAATCTGTCGCTTATCTATGGAATTACTTATGGGGCGTACTCGGAGTATGTATTTTGTGATTTTGTGCAGGGTTTTCACTTTTTACGTAACTGGTACATACTCGAGTACTATGTTACGCTTTCACAAAGTTCGAGTCGGGCTTATAATGGTGTAGGGGTGTAGGGTTGCATCCTAGTTCAAGTATAACTTCACCGACCCATGATTAACTTTTATACTCTATCGTATACACGTGTCGCGAAACAAGCTATAAGATACACATGATACTGCACACGTGCCTCGAACATAGCTCCTGGTCAGCTGCCGATCCTTCGGCTGTTAACCTTGCCAAGTTTTACCAAGTCTCACAATTCGCGGCAGCGCTTCCTGATACCTGACGCTTCAGTTGTGACTTCCATAGCACGATGTACCTTACTTTTCTTATCCTCTTTGTTGCCGTCCTAGGCCTCTCTATCGACAACCTCCATGTCAACGCCGATGTGCATGACTTCCTCATGAAGGAGGGTCCAGACGACGTATCCAATGTCGTGGTGCGCAAGCGAGGCCTCAAACAGATGGACAAGAAGAAGAAGCAGCCACCGCAGAGCAACCAACCGACTAAGCAGCCGACGAGGAAGTCCGGGTTCGATTGTTCCTCATGCATTAACGGTTTGGAGTATGATTGTAGCTGTATTTCCTTGAATTTCTGCTGTCTTGAAGCCGCAAGTTTTTGCCCCGGCTGTAACCCCGGCCGCTGAAATGCTGACTGAGTATTATTGAGTTGGAGATTCCATTACGGAGTCCCTTCCGCTCCTTCCGTTGATTCTGGATATGCGTAATTGGCAGAGGCGTAACATCTTTAAGCTGAGAATCCAGTTATCTCCTAAGTCCTTCCTTCTAATCAAACAGAAACTGAACGCATGCATGTCCTCCTTCGACAGAAGTACAGGAACGGTATTGTACTTGTCCTTTCATTGCCGATGTCAGGTGGGTGCTTTTCTGCTGTCTCCGCCAACAATGAACACTTTCATAGGCACAATGGCACAATTATCATACCCCACATAGCATGGATGTAGGGAACCGCAACGGCATGTTGAAATCCTTCTTCCAATTTGGCATACCCGTGGAACGCTCATCACACCCATCAGGTTGATGAACAAATCCCTTCATCACGTCAAGTCAGACCAAAATGAGAGAGACGACAAAATCCTTGATGTGCTTCGTAGTACCGTACTCAGAGCTCGGAGTTCTGTTTGATCACCGATCAAGCAAACCAGACTCCAGCACAAGAGAAAGGGTGGTACCTCATTGTGATGATCAAGCTGGGTCCCGATCCAGTTTGAAGTACCTCTATCCATCAAAATTGCAATAATTGTTCACTTTTATCGCTCGATCAAACTTCAGAATCAATATCTAAATCTATAATTGTGTTTCCACTGGTTCATGCAGTTGCGGTTCTTCTTGATTGTTTCGGTACAGTAGGCTATTGCAACCAGTGTCTGCCTTTCGATGGTTCCGCAGCTCAGTGTGGACCTGTACTCTTCTTCAGGGAAGTACTTTGTCAATTCAATTGCGTTTGTGCCGGTGACAAAATCTGGTGGAAAACAATAAGCCAGTCACTCACACAAAACAAACAAACTACGGTCGCGGCATTTCGTGGTGTCAATACCGTCATGCCAGAGACTCAGATAAAGTGCACACCAAGATAAGGATACCCGCTGACGGAGACAGACGAGGTGTGTTCACAATCGGATAGCACGCCCTTCTTCGATCGATCGCCTGGATACCACGACCCAATGTGAAGCTATATCAATTTCGCATTCAGATGCCTAAGACAGATCAACTCCTTCACGACCCTTCCTTCGCCAACCAAGCTGCACCAACGCCCATCCATACTGTGCGTTTGGCTTAAGGACGTAGTGCTGACGTTTTTTCCACGCAAGCGACTGCACCGCTGCAAACCAAGACATGATCGGCTATCTTCCTGCATAGATGAGGAAGCTCACCTGAACACAGTGTCAAGTCGTGAATGCCGTACGGCACACTCATGAGCAATTCGCAAATCGGGTAAAAAATCTGGATCGGTGAACATGGAATCATGCGCTTTGGATGGTGCAGTTGCGGCTTCGATACACAATGTACGGCGAATTCGATTCGCATTGTCTCCTCCTTCATTCGCACTGCCGTGATCAAATTCACTTTGGACGACAACGGATTGGGATCGGAGGATTTCGGAAAGAAAGTTACTGAGAAACATCGAATGCTAGGGCATGAGACCATGAGCAAGGGGTTGCACGGACATGGTTCACGGGGACGTAGCGCTCTAAAGCAGGAACCAGACGGCATAACATTTTATTTTTCTAAATGTGGTAAGTTCGTTGCCCGAAACTGTGAACGCTAGAATGAGAGCATCCCAGAACTTTACAACGAGCCATGGATGGGGCCATTGATCGAGCAAATATGGAGTGAGCGTTCCCAATGCCTTGTTGTGATTTTTGTCATCAGTTTGTTCATTCATTGTGATCTGATACACCACCCTTTCTGTGGTGACCGCCGGCTGCTTACTGCTACTGCCATGCTCATCCCCGATTATGAGAACCCACCACATGCTTTGCATCAATTCTTGCCGTCCTGCATACCAATACTTGAACATTGGTGCTGCAAGATGACATGTAGCAAAAGTCGAAGTATACATGAATGACATGAAACCAATCACATGCTCGACTTCATGACCTCCAACTTCATGCCCTTCGTATCGGAGTTCTCTGGACCTCTTGATTGCGTCCAAAATCACCGGCAAGTCAATCCAGTCAAACAAGCCACCTCGCTCGGGTTTTCAGAAACCTCGTAATTCTGGGCTGGTGCCCTTGACGTCCATTCTTGTATTTGTTCTCCTTGGCTGTCACCATCGTTGCACAACACCACTACGCACCAAGGAGGGGGGAAGGATCATGGCTGCTTTGTTTGATTCGATTGTGGGTATGAAAACATCACATCGTTCGCAGCATTTGCGAAATGTCCCGAGGACAAACTGACGAGCTATAGCTCGTGCCCTACAAGCCATGTCCCAATTCACATGTTCATCACCTGCAAAATCTTGGTCGCCACTCACGTGCATGTTCACCATCCACTACACAGAATGACAGAAGACAATGCCAATCGACACAGCTCTTATAAAGGCAAGCTCAGAGGGGCACTGTGATGTTGTTCGTGAGTTGCTGAAACACAAAGGTGTGGATGTCAATGCTATCAACCATGACGGCAAGACATCCCTGATAGAAGCAAGTCGTAAGGGCTACTGTGACGCTGTGATGTCGTTTGTGAGTTGCTGAAAGCTGAAAAACGACAAGGTGGATGTCAGTACTCCCGTACGGTAACGCAGGTAATGGCCGGCTCGATTGGAGGACATGCAAACGGGCTCCCCAAGTAAAAAAAGACCGCCACGATCACCCCCAGTGTTGGGAGGTACCAGGTACTGTACTGGTGCTACCGGTGTAGTGCTTGATATCATGATTTTTGCTTTTATCATACGACTAGTAAGATATTCATTTAC